>MU826367.1:1188534-1315552 GCA_029204205.1 Desmophyllum pertusum
GAGGTGAAGACACTGTTGGAGGTCGTAATGATCTGAGAGATCGATCTGCCTGAACGTAAATTATACTGTGTTTTGCGTCTTGGCAGACAAATGAAGTATCACTTACGGCCCGTTCTTTTACTTTCCCGATACCACACTTGCTATCAACTGTCAGAAATTCGCGTTGGCTGCTATCAAGATACTCGAGGTTATGATAGTTACACGCTGTGTTACACTGGCCCATCTCACGGATTCTTTGTACAAGTCTCCAGCAACAAACATATCGGGACTAATGAAAGTGTCCTCTCACTGGCTCGTTCGGATCACCTCTGTACGGAAGCTTTGATCAATGGGTTATATTCGACTTTGGAAAAAGCCGTTCCTCGTGCAGAAGCTTAATGCTGATGTCATTGACGTGATACCTTGTCACAAACGCCCTATTGTTCCGGAGCATTGCTACTAGCGTCTGCGTCAGCTGTCATCTGGTACGAAGTTTCCGATGGAAGTAGTTCGGTTCGTTCACGAGACAAAGTAAGGTCTTGAGGCAGAACACTTGTCGCGAAGTTACAGTCTTCCCAAACAAGATAAATATCACGGCCGAGTCTTTGAATCCTGGCATCTACAAGCAATTATGCACAAATTATTGTTTGTGGAGGAGGGGTTCATGAAGGACGAGATTTCGCAGGTAAGAGTTAATTATATTGAAATAGTTTTTTGTTTGGATCATTTCAAGTATTGTACTTTGAGAAAACGAAGGTATGCACACTGAATCATAGATTATAACAATATGTTTTATCATTGAAAGCTGTCCTATGCGAGCCTTCCTTGTACATGTAATTGCCAAAAAATTGTTCGGACGAAAAATCTCCTCCAAATAAAAGCCAAAACATTTTTAAAATACAGAATTCCAGACGCTCCATCCATTCCCATCTCCCCGAAAATAAGCCGGACCAAAAAATTATTTTGAATTTAACAAATATAAGTCCACGGACGAAGGAATTTGATCGTATATATCAATACTTACTCCTTGACTAAGGGCTAATGCCTCGAAAACGTCCCAGTTACTTATATTTTTTAACTGAATAGGACAGTTTTCACCTTTACCCGATTACAATGGACAATACAATGAGATTTATAACCACCCAGGGATAGGCCGCTTTCTTTTTAATAGCTACACTCTGAACAAAAACGCAGTTACATGCTCAGTGGAACAATCTTCGACGATATGACAGGGAATGCAGTGTGCTGTTGATGGGGAGTTGTTCGGTGGCCTTCAGCCTACAAGAAGAAGAACGCACATTAGACCTGACGATGCCCAGCACGACTCGACCTTCCTGTTACACGTACACGTTTTAGCCTCTGGTGTGGCTCCAACTGGCAGACAGTGTCTCTAGCAAAAGTCTATTGAGGCTCCTGTAAGTGTGCAGAGTGGAGAGTGAATTGCGTTGTGTTGAGACTATCGTCCAAGATGTGCTCCGACCTAAACCTGTATGATATCTTGTGATGCCTGCTGTAAATGCACAGTTCCAGCTGAACCGAGATACAGTCCACTTTGTCAAATGCCAACGCGTGCCTGTTGATAGAGCTTACCGCTGGACAATTACGTCTTATCCTTCCCAGAGCCAAGAGTTGAAACAGTCCATAGAGTGGAAGTAAGAAAACCCAATAATGTATCTTATTTATGATATTTCAGGCGGAGCTATCGAGCATGCCCCATACCCTCCTACTGGGTATAAGAAGCTAGAAGCTAACTTCAGGTCCATCGGTAATAAACCCATTTCAGTGACGTGTTTCCTTAAGGGTTGTCCATCAATTCACTCCTGCAATGTCTGGTACACCCTAGCCTTAGGCGGAAAAACGTCATTGTCAATTTACTGATACGTGATTGGTGGTTTCGATACAAAGGAAAAGCCGCATGTGCATGGTTCGGGTTGCAGCAACCGTTAGTGGGAAGAAGCGTTCAGAAATAGACTAGCTAAAAGCGACCTTTAGATCGGGGTATGAGAATGAGATTGAGTACGAGTATGACTTTTCAAACCTAATGCGCGCGCAGTATTTACATTAACACCTCTAACGCTAATCTCGTTCCTAGAGCTTCCTTCTGTACTAGTCAGCACAGGGAGGAGCAAAGGCTACGAGTTGGGAACGTGACTGATTTGAAACTCGAAAGCCTTGTACTCGTAGTCAATCTCCATATCATCTGCTGTTTTCAATGTTATAAGCTGTAAAAAAGGGGATATTCCTAGAAAATCTCACTAGAGCTTGCTAAGATCTCCTGCCATTATATGTAAACTAACAGACAATTATCAACAAGAAAATTAGTGTAAATGTAACATAATGGACAAATAAAAAAATAAATTAAAAAATCTCGTACTCGTACTCCCAAAGGTCGCTAATAAGTAACATATTGTGTTCTTATATCTTGTAGAATAACTGTTTGGTCAGATGTAGTATTGGGGTGTTTATATTTAAAGGACCAGTTATAACAGTCGTTACGTTTGTCGATTCATCTTTTACAAGTATATCTTAATTTTAATTCTAGATTAAAATCCGTTGGCAATGGCTTCTCCGATGACCGACTGAATGCGAATCAAAAGAAAGTCATCGAACGGATTGTTGTCCTGAGTATAATGCGCCGCCACTTGTAGTGTTTGGTCCTTTTGGAACAGGAAAGACGTTTACTCTGTACCAAGCTGTTCGTCTTCTGGTACAATTGGACAAGTCTCACAGAATCCTGCTGTGCACACATTCCACCGTGCAGCAGACATCCACGTGGAGTTGTTACACGACTACCTGACTAAACAGAACGGCATACCTGCAGCAAGCCTTTGAGGATTTATCAGCCTATGAGAAGGTATAATCTAAAATATAAGGAAGTCACATCAATAGCATAAGGGTTCCAACTAGCTTGTTGTACGGTTAATCGATAACAGCCATGTAGGGATACCATCAGATCAACCTTTCTCTACTGTCCTTCGTTGTTTAATCAACAAATTTCAAACAAACGTCAATATTGTTTTCTCACACTCTCATTTGCTATTTCAATTAGCGTTACCCAATACCCAGTGGCTGACTATTGGCAAACTCACAATCTGATTATATTTAGTTACGCAGGTACCTACTTGAGATCGACAAAGGGCCCTCCGACCCGCGTGCGGTGCTCATGCATGTCATGCATCGTTGTAGTTGTTAGTGTTAAAAAAACTATCGATATCTTTTTTTTTGTTACATCAACCAGTGGGTTATACTTAAACAATAAGATCACTCGCTTTCAGTTTCTATCGACCTTTCACAGTTGGCTCAAGGCTTCGCCACTTGCTAATTGTAACTATTAATAGTGGGCAAACCCTCCTATTTTAATTTCACATTGCATAGCATAAATATTTTCTAGTATACACCAAATCCCCAAAAAAAAACCGCGGCCCTAAAATATTTTCTAGTTATCCCAAACGCATGTTACACCAAGTAATAAGTTTAGTTTTTCTTCTTAATTTACCAATTGACAGATTAGAAACCGCATCCAAGACAGCCAGGAACTCATTGTTTGAATCAAAGACGACGTATTCAGTGCTGCCTTCTCGCGATGACACCTTGAAACATCGTGTAGTGGTGACTACTCTGAGCACATCCCAAGTGCCTTCTTGATCCTACAAGTGCGCCAACCAGTAGCTGCACGCACATTGGGTTCTTCACTCATATCCTTATCGACCGAGGCCGCCCAGGCTCTTGAGAAACCGAGGCGCTGACTCCACTCATCTTTGCTGGAATCACACACAAAAGTTGTCCTTCGACAGGAGATCACATGCAGGTATTGCCCGGCTACCTAAACGCTAATTGGTGCTTATTTTTCCTGCGGAAACAAAGCCTGTTGAGTGTTGTTTACGGCAGACAATGAAATCCAACAAGTGAAATCCCTTGGTTTATTTATATTTAACAGAATTGTGGATTTTACCACACATCAGACTGCGCCTGCTCCAATTGTTTTTTTTTTTTTTTGTTGTTATATCTTTACTTAGTATTGATGTACAACCCTGACAACAAAAATTTCATTGACATGTTAAAAACTGAGCATGATAACAAAAACTCAGCAAAGTGAACAATATTTAACTGTTTTCCCAATGATGACTTATACTAAAAGACTATGGGAGAAGAACAAAAATATCATGTTTGATTAAGAACCGTTTTAAGATTAATTAATTCGCTAAGATTCATTCATGCTACATTTAGAATTAAGCCCAGAAGTCTATTCAACCTCAAGCTAGAAGTTTAGGCCTCCAAAAATCACTGGCTGGAGGCGGCTGTTTGATCTGTAGCGACAAACATGATGCTGAAGCGTCAATTGTCAACCCAAAGGAAGAGATCCAACGTCTTGTTTCCTTGACAGAAAATTATCGATTCCATCAGGATATTCTTCAATTTCCGTCTGACAACTTCTACGGAGAAAAACTGGTTGCTCGTGGGCATGGGCGTCTCAACCAGCGCACACCACAAAATAGGCGGTCCTCTGTTATTCTTCTCCTCGCGTGGCAAATGAAGAGAAAGGGAACGACAATTCCTACATCAACGTGTCTGAGGTTTACGAAGTGGTTAAGAAGGGGAAAGAGACTGGCGACAGTTGGCCTGCCATTTTGGGGCCC
The DNA here is from genome assembly GCA_029204205.1 of Desmophyllum pertusum. Classification (NCBI taxonomy): domain Eukaryota; kingdom Metazoa; phylum Cnidaria; class Anthozoa; order Scleractinia; family Caryophylliidae; genus Desmophyllum; species Desmophyllum pertusum. The sequence goes on from MU826367.1 coordinate 1,193,151, forward strand.
CAAGAAACTGTCAGATATCGGCAGCTGCTGTCCTCATATCGTTACCCTAGGTATATATTTTAATTATTCAATAACCTCTCAGCCCTTATTTTGTCGTCGTCGCGCAACGGTTCTCGGTCCACGTGAAGACTCGAATAACGGCTGCGAAGGGCACTAGCTAATATAGCCTAGTATCCATTCAATCAAAATGCCATCTGTGTGCGGCTAATTTTAATAGCTTTTCTTCAAAATCATCCTTGACTAGGTAACTGCGAAACAAAAATATTTCATCTTCCGCTACCCTCCAACTTCATCAATTAATTTGAATAGGGGATAATGTTGATGTACGTTTTGGGCCTGGATTACTAATCGCTATCATTGATTGTTGAACAAAAGCATTTTATTATCGATAATAAAATATAATGTCAGCCGTTGCCTGTTTTTAAATTGATCTTTAAATTATACATGCCCTAACGCCCTAGGTACAAGCTATAACGAAACAGCCTAAGAAAGGACAGAAGATCCTGAAGGATGTAAAGGTGGATACAATTCATAACGTGACAAGTGTAAATTTTGTCTTTTTTTACAAATTCGGTAACGCCTACCTTGTGAGAGGCCGAGGTGGTCTACTGGACTCGCACGAGCGGTTTTTTGTTTACAGCTGCCTCTCTCCACCCAGTATGATACGTAGTATAATTGGGAAACCTAAATAAAATGCTGGGTAGAATAACTGCGATGGACTAGCAATTCCCATCCAGTAGCAATACTCCTGAGTCACGTTCACGCTACAAAAACGCCCGAGGATAAGGCTCTCGGCGGGGGGTGCGGCCACTTTGGTGCGAGGGCAGCAGAACTTTACTAACTTTTACAGTCAGTAATCTTTTTCATGCATTTCTATTACAAGGGGATAGAATTCCGGGTACTTTTCATCAGTACCGTTCGTACATTTCATACTTGCAAGCCTCAGCAGGAAGAACTACGAGCGAGCGGATCTGATCGACAATTGTTACTGGGAATTTTTGTCGGATCCCAAACTGCTGAACACAGCCGTGACTAGAGCAAGGTGTTTGGTAGCTGTTGTTGGAGATCCCGTCTCGCTCTGCACGGTGGGAGAATGTCGCAGCATCTGGAGAGACTACATCAAGAGATGCAACGACAAAAAAGGACTCCATGGAACAACAGTTGACGAGCTGGATAAAGAAGTAAACGCATCTATCGCCAGTATCGAACTCAACCCGAAAGCACAATCGTTCATCCCAAACGTTCTTCCAACGCAGGATAAATGTTCCAGTGTGGACGTCAATGAAGAAAAAGAAGCCGAGGGTGACAAAGAATCTGTAGAAGAAACAAAACGGGAGAAGAATGCAGATGAAGCGCAACCATCAGAAAGCCATGGGAAAGAATCAAATAATCCCCCAAAAATGAGTGGAGAAGTGACGGAAAGTTCGGATCAAGAAGACGTCCCCTGTGTTAACACCATGGACTCAGTACCAGGAAGACGATGACGTTGTTGACGAAATTGCAGAATCAGGGGACTTTCAAGATAACCTTCTGAAGATGAGAGCGTATTTCCCAGAGATATGGACGAAATCATTCTGGCGTTTGTGAAAAAATGTGAGGAAACACTACAGAAAGATGCACAGCAAACAGCAATGTTTGAAGATTCTGAGTTCCCTACTCTACAAGCAGCGAAATATATCAAACATCGAGGAAGAAGCATCGAAACTGCCGAGGAAGGGCAACATGTCTCATTCAAGGGTGGTGCAGACATAAAAGATTTGTTCCCAGAAGTACGAGTTGTCAACGGTCGCGTTGAAGTACATCTTACAAATCTTTGCTTTTATAATTCCCCCTCTGAAAGGGCTAAGCGAATCATGATTTCCTCCAAGCAACAGGAATTCCTGGATCCTTCGGTCTTAATGAAGCTTGTTAAAGATGAACCGCAGAAATACATTGTCTGCAATCTTCGTCTAAGTCCGGAAAGGTTCCAGGTAGGATATGCAGAGATTGAAGACACCAAAACTCAGCCATTCCTATCAGGGGAAGGGTCCGCCGAGCATTTGATAAAGACAAGGTTGTCGTGGAGATGTCCGAGAAGAAAGCTCGTCCAAAGGTTGATGGCAGTGAGTCTCTTGTCCAAGGAAGGGTTGTAGGTAAGGATACGTAGTTATTTCTTAAGAAAGCGTTAATTGACAGGCCGGATAATTTATGGAAACATGCCTCGAACAATTGGCTACACGATCCTACACCAGAAACTTCGCAAATACGGGGCACCAGCTTTCAGCTCTAGGATTTCTGGGATCGTTTGAGTAATTTGCATGAGCTATGATGATCAAGACAAAAATTAACCAATCAGAGCTCGCGTTGCATTGGTTATTTACCCAAACGCTCCCAGAAAATTATAATGCGAAAATTGTACTCAGTCCACTCAAAGCTCGCCGAGTAGTGCACATGTCGCGAAATTTGAAACGATAGCAATTCTGGGTGTTTGTCTCGTTCAAACACGATGCAATGCAGCTTGGTTGGGACATATCAATATGACATATCATATCGTTTTAAAATCAAACGCATTTCTTTTAAATTCTTCAGCCGTGGTTTTAAGTAATTTTAACTTAGTAGCTTTGATCAGATCTTGTCTTTTATACAGGTGTATTGGAACACATCATTGGTCCACACGAACGCCAGTTTGTGTGCACTACAGATTATGACAATCCTGCCCTTATGGTGCCTATCAACAAGTCGGCCACTAAACTGGTCAACCTTACAGACAAGAGCTGTAAAGATATACCAATTTACAAGAAAGATCACAATGAGAGGGCTACAAAAGTCAAGATGATGAAACGAGAGAAGGTCCTCAGTGGGAAGTACATGTTTGTTGTCAAGTACCTGCAATGGAGAAGAGACTTCAGCTACCCTCTCGGAATTGTCGTGAGAACACTGTCCAGAGGAGACGATTTCAAAAGTAGCATGGAGATTGCTTATGCTGAGCATGCAATAAGAAGAGTATTTAAAGAAGAGACCGTGAAGTATGTCAAGAGAAGTTTCCCCCAGAATGGTCCATTCCTGAGACAGAACGCAACAATCGCACCAAGGTGTTGAGCTATTACCATTGATACTCCCACATCATTGGATCTGGACGACGCCCTGACGATAGAGGGTACCTCTCCTTCTACCTTCGTGGTTGGGATACACATTGCTGATGTCAGTTTCTTTGTAAAACCAAACACTCCATTGGATGATGAAGCTTTCTGGCGTTGCATTTCATATTACCCTGGTAAAGGGCAAGAAAATATTCCAATGCTGCCGCGTGAGCTGAGTGAAAATTTTTGCAGTCTTCTTCCCAATGAAGATCGTCTAGCAGTGTCAGTGTTTTTCACCATAGACGACGAAGGAAGATAACTGCCGGGTCAAGCATAAAACGCACGATCGTCCGATCTTGTTGTCGCTTGAGTTACCCTGAAGCTCAGATTGTTATTCATGGAAATGATTCAAGTACGGCACATATTCCAGAAGAAATCATGAAGAAGATCAGGCAATTAAGCTTCTTGGCACAAAAAAGAAGATTTATTCGTTTGGGAGACCGTGCCTTTGATCACTGGCAAGACAACGAGAGTGGTGAATACTTTGAAGCCCATGAGCTGGTAGAAGAAATGATGATTCTTGCTAACGAAGAAATCGCCAAATGTTTGTCACAAAAGAGCTCAGAATTGGCACCCTTGAGAATACAACTACCTCCAAAAGACCACAGACTGGCTGAGTGGATTGAAGTGCATGGAAAAGTACGCACAACTGTCCCTTAAGTTCTCAAGTCTGTTCAACAACGAAACCACTGACACCTCACCACTGAACGTGCTTCACGACAAAAGGACCGTGTTTAAAAATCCAGAGATCGGTTTGGCGTGCAATGTGTCAAGCAGTAGAGTCGCGAGATCTAGCAAGGCTCCACCACCTGATTTGCAACGAGAACAACCACCCCCAAATTGCTGCAGCCATTTTCCATTTCCGACGGATACAATCTGAGTCGCGGTACGTTTTGTGAAGGAGATCAACCACCCGAGAACATCTTCCACTATTCTCTTGGAATGCGCTGTTACACGCATTTCACGTCCCCAATAAGGCGATATGTAGATATTGTAGTACATCGACTTCTTATTGGCTTGCAGTCTGGCAGCTGTTATTCAGAAAATCTTCCTAAAGATGACATAATAAAAGTATGTCGCCGTTCTACTTTCATGTATGGCAACGCACGGAAATTTGGCAAGGATTGCAAGAGATCCATATGGCAACCCAGCTTCAACAGCAATGTCGTGAGACACGTGTTTTCATCGAATCCATGGATCATCAGTCAATCAGTCTTCATTTTAACAAGGAAGAGGACGATCACTTAGCAAGTAAACAGAAACGAATGCTTCTAAGTCACCTTAATCCAGTGGCTTTGAAAGAAGAAGACGAAAATGGAGGTAGAGATAGGACTATCGTCTCAAGTGGAAATTTAGAAAGTATGTCGCACCAGATGCCAAAAGCAATATCACGGAAGCAAGTAGTACAAAGCTGGCAGGTTACAGTGGCATTGGGGAAGTGGCGGAGATTCACTCGGATATTTGGCTTCGTGTGTTGGATGCCGTAAGGGCCAAAGATGGGGACAAGCTGACAACCATAATCAAGCAAACGGAAGCAAAATTGGGTATCATGTCCTCCACGCAGAGCAGTGAGAAACCAGCTCACAACACGTCGCCTGGACATGTCCGTGGTGTGCCCTTACAAGCATCCTCACCGAAATAACGAGGCAGCACCGTCATCCGAAGAGACGGTAGACCACTTTTATGAAAAGAGTCTTACTTTGAGGAAGTACGATTTCTTTTCCCTGCAGCTCTGCCCTCACATGACACGGGGAATTCTGCAACCTGACATCCAAATGTTCAAGATTGATTCTCACCTTACTATCTGCATTGAGCACCGCAGGTATCGAGGGAGTCATTTGCACATACAGCTAGACACCAGGCCTCAAGAGAGCACTATGGAACCATTGATGAATACATAAAGGCTTGGAAACCAGTTCTTGCAATGGAGGCTGCAACGGAAGCGTCAAGGAGAACGATGGGTTCGTCTTGAAAACCTTAACGTGGCATGGGGACACGAGGATGATAATGTAAGCGGATTATTTACTCTTCCCTCAAGCTACTGTTGCTAGCCGACAGCTGGATTTTTATTTGGAGATCTTGCATGTGTCCGTGTGCCATATTGCGACACTGACTCTATTTGTGGTGAAACTTCAAAGCAGGCAAAGGTAATTTTAATTAGCTGGTTCTGTAATTGGAATGCATAAAATTCCCTTCTCTTTAAGGTGCTTAACCCTATTCTGCATGGGCTTTTTTTAATCGTGAGCCTGGGGGGGTGCAGATAGTGCCCCCCCCCCCCCCCCCCCCATGTATCTCGAAACGAATTGACGCTATGAAAATGAAACTTACATGGTGTGTAAAGCTTCCGAAAATCTTTATTTTAGTGAAAATCACGTGTCAATTATGACGTCATACACGCCATAATGACGTCATACATGAAAAAAATCCGCCATCTGGATCCTAAATCTTGGATTTCTAAATTGTTCAGAAATGTCAGAAAAATCTCCAAATTGTTTTGAAAAAATCAAGAAAAATATAAATATGCTAAAACGGCAAAGATTTGGAAGGATTTCATCGTAAAAAGCAAAAATTTTATGAAAACTGAAAATTAAGCTAAAAAAACAACAAATTTGGGTAAAACGATATGTATCTTGAAAAGTATTGTGCTATAAAAATGAAACTTATGTGGTGTATAAAGCATTTAAACATGTTTATTTTAGTGACAATCAAGAATCAATTATGATATCATATCACGCCAAAATAACGTCATACTTTAAAAATGTCCGCCATCTTGGATCCGCATCTTGGATTTTTAAATTGTTCAGAAATGTCAGAAAATCACCAAATTTGACTTGAAAACATCGAAAACACAATATAAGGATGCAAAAATTTCAAATATTTTGGAGGAATCTATTCGTAGAAAGCGGAATTCTCATGAAAACTGAAAATTAAGCTGAAAATACCAAATTTGGCTAAAACGGCCTGTCAAAACTGGTTTCCATGGAAACGTCAAGTCACGCGATCAAAAAATTGACACACGAAAATGTTTCCCAGATAATGTTTAGGAAAAGTCATAAAGTTTGGCTATGATTGCTTGAATGCTCTTTAAGTACGATAAATTTGAAGTCAGCGCGGGCACTTTCAGCCCCCACAGGCAGGATAGGGTTAATTTAGTTCCTGGTTATTTCCTCAGCCCAGTCCAGATTATCCATGTTACGATGAAAACCGACCTGCTAGTGACGTCTGGGTGGCGCATTGCATTATCAAAAAGGTGGCCCCACATAAGAGAAATACGGAAGGTCGAAGTTAGCATGGAGCTTCATCAGACGTCATCAAAACATTCCGGAAGGGACTCACAAACTGGAATAGTCACGGATGTACTGTTGAGCTCATACATAGAACACTTCCTCAAAGTATGATAACAAGATTATAACATTTTGATCATATCATGCGCGCTCTGATTGATTTTGCAGTCGTTTTTCGTGTGGTTATGTGTAAACACGGCAATGACGTATCATTTGCAATTTGTTGGCTTTATTTATAAAAGAAATAGAAAACGACCGCGTCGTGTTTAATAGTCCTGATGCAAACACTCGAGAAAGTTTGGGAGAATTCGAAAGTTCTCGCCTGCGGATCCGGTTAACATGAACTTTCGAATTCTCCCTAACTTTCTCGATTGTTTGCATCAATATTTATTTTTCCCTTTTTATCAATATATACATTACAAAAAAATGTTTAAAATAATCAGCGTGTGGTTTTGTCCTGTATATGAAAAACGTTGAAGAATCCAGCCCTAGTATTGTCAACTAAGAAAAATAATGTTTTGTTGTTCAGGAATTAGCCTGTTGCCTACACACATAAGTCTTGGAGAAATCGAAATTGTTATGCGAATCCGAACCGTCAGTCGCATATTTCCACGAAGCACGCTTTTTCTCTCTCTTTCATGAGATCAAGACAGGAATCTAATCTTTAAAAAAACTAGATTAGGTAATCCCATCATCCAATTCCATTGTATTGCATGTGAAATATACATATCGAAACATATCCTATCTCTCAGAAGTATTTTGGCCAGAATGTTTCAAGTACAATTCAAATATTAAATCAAACATTTTAGTTATTGAAAATTACACATAATAAATATTTGTAATTAATTAGAATTGCTATACTTATCATCTCGGTTTTCTAGGCGAATGTATGCGGCACTATGCAGAAACCTGAAAAGATGCATCGGAACTAGTTCATGCCATTTGTAAAGGAGAAGAGCCTAAGAAAGGTATCGTGTTGAATGTTATCCTCTTTGTCTTCTTGGCCTATAATGGAATACTATCATTGTTCTTCGTTAGCTTCATCATCATCATCATCAGTCATCATCATCACCATCTTCATCATCGTCATCATCATCATCATTAATGGCAAATTATTATATTTACCATTTGTTTTAGAAACATTTATGGTGACGAACTCCCTCCCAGCCTTGTTTTTGCTGCAACATGGATTTCAAAAGTTGAATCATTATCAAGAATGATCGCAGTCAAGGAAGCACTCTCTGAGCCATTTACATTGATCCAGGGTCCCCCAGGTACGTTAATTAGCGTCACGTGATTACAGGTGGTCTGATAAGTATACAATCAGTGCTGAGGACCAGGATAAGCTCCGACAGTTGTGCGGCCACTAGGCTCGTGAATACTTTACCTATGTAAATAACCATTCATATTATCTTCTTTGCTCAGGTTACCGGTAAAACCATAACGGGAGTTCACATCGCTTACTGGTTCGCAGAACGAAACAAAAAGTTAAAATCGTACAAGGTTGTAGAAAAAGGACACAGGTGAAACTGAATGCGCTGGAGCTTACAAAGCACCGCCCCAAGTCATGTATTGTGGACCGTCTAACAAAGCTGTAGATGTGGTTACAGGTAAGGCTATACATCATTTGTTTTGTAGTCCTGTTCTGTGTTATCTTATCGTTGGATGACTGGAAATAAGTATACCAAAAAATGTCGTTGTCCAATCAGAAATAGCGCTTGTTACATTAAAATAAGCCATGTACTAAGCAAACATCCTTGCCGAGAAACGCGGGCTTAATCGATGCCTTTCCTCCGCTGCATGTTTTCGTATATTTCTAGGGCCACAGTCTCGCTTGTTCGAATTCTACAACAATCCGCAGAGCCTGGACATGAACAGGCCAGCTTCATTTAGCATACACAAGTTATTACAATTTCAGTTAATCTGTTCTATATGCATTGCATTAGCAATTTTATACGATAATCTTAACTGCGCCAAGAGACCATAATACCTCGGTTTCTCTTCTTTCCGAGACTGTTTTTTTAGTTTAATATGCTTTTACAAATTGTCGGTCGACGGTACTTTCGCTTTATGAAAAACTAAAAATTAAAAAAAAAAACAATATTAAGCCAAAAATCAAGACAAAAGCAAACACTGGAGGACTCTCACTTCAGAGTAAACAAAGAGCTTACCGCCCCAATCTTCCATCCTTTTCAAGCTAGAGACAACCTGTATTGTCAACTACATCCAGTTATTAGAAACAGCAGTGAAAATAGCCGAAAAATATTATTAATATTTATATATCTTACTCTTCATTCATACAGAGTATCTTTTGAGGATTCCTGATCTAAAGGTTCTCCGAGTCTACAGTGATCAAGTTGAGCAAAAGGAATTTCCAATTCCAAACAAGCTAAAGCCAGCCAGAGCAACAAGAAGTGACCAAGAATTAAAGATCTCCAGCGACAAAATAAGATCGGTGTCTCTTCATCACGTGATTCGCGGACCTGAATGCCCGTACTCACTGGAGCTGCGACAATTTGAAGAGGGGTTCACCCATGACAAAGCAAAGGGTGAAATTATAAGCCGCAAGGAAGTCGAAGAATATCGCAAAGTAAGTATAATTTTATGTGGTAGACTCCGGTGGCCTAATGGTTAGCGCGTTGGACTCCCGGATCGAACGGTCCGGGTTCGAGCCCTGGCCTGGGTATTGTGTTGTGTTCTTGGGAAAAGACACTTTACTTTCACAGTTCCTCTCTCCACCCAGGAGTATAAATAGGTACCGGCGACAAAATGATGAGGGGTAACCTGGCATTAGACTAGCATCCCACCCAGGGGGAGTAGCAATACTCCTAGTCGGCTTCTTCATGAGAAACGGGGATAAGCACCGGCAGTTTGGCCCCTAACGGCTTTACCTTAAGTGTTATTTTGAAGTGTAAACTGACCAAACCACTTAGTCTACAAGATCGCCACAGAAAATCAATTAAAGGAAAGAGAACTGGAACAGCAGAAGGCAAAATGTCGAAGGAAGAGTCATCTTGAAGGCACTTGATACTTTAGGGAGTGGGGGACGAAGGGGGGGGGGGGGGTGGGTCATTGGAAAGAAAAATTCACACGTTGTATTGAACGATTTAACTTCAGTTTCAAGTTGATTGATTTATAACATTATCCACAATCTCGTTCCCAGAGTCCTCGTTACCCTTATCCAATGGAAGGAACGGGCAGACCCTCTGGGATAAAGCGTTCCGCCTGCCCGGGAGTCCAATAATCTTGTGTGCGACCCTTTGAAACATGGAGTCGAGAACATGCGCAGTAGAACCGGAAGTCCAATAATCCTGTCATGGCGGAACGCTTTATCCCAGAGGTCCTTGTTGCCCGTTCCTGCCGCTGGATAAGGGTAGCGAGGAGTCTGGGAACGAGATTGCATTATCCATCAAAATGAAATATCAAAATATCACATGATAAAAAAAATACGTAGTGTTCTCTAAATTTAAAAATTAAGAAAGTTACTACAATTAGTATGATTCTGGATATATGATTTTTCATTTCGTTTTCATAAGGTAATCGGACTGGCAGAAAAATGGGCTCTTCAAGAATCTGGAGTTCAGATCGTTCTTTGCACATGTGCAACATCGGGTAGTCCCAGGATAACCACTTCCTGCGACAACTTCCAGCAGGGTATTGTGGATGAATGTGGCATGTGCATGGAACCTGAATCACTCGTGCCGATCACGTGCTCAGGAGCGCGACAAGTGGTTTCTGATTGGTGATCACAAACAGTTACAGCCGGTAATTCAGGACCACGTGGCAAAAACACTCGGCCTTGGGCGTGTCTATGTTCGAGAGGCTTTCTAAACGAGCTAAGATGCTGGAGTTGCAATACAGAATGGTGAGTGTAAAATAAATAGTAAGTTCTTTGTTTCTTTTTTCCTCTGGAGAGATCGATGCGACGGGCGAAAATGTGTTACGCGCGAATCAGGAGACGCGAAGCGCCAATAAGCTCGCGCGCAAGCCTAATTATTTGATCGGTAGATCCTTTTCGGTCGGCCGCGTTTCGTCCAACGACCTCGTGCTGAATTCGGAATGTTTTGCCAGACTTGAGTTAACGTGTTTCAAAAAAAATCCCCTGCATCATCCGGCCCCTGGCTCTCTCAATCATATATTATAGTCACTATATACTATATTAATTATCTAATTTCGTCTTTTCTTCTTAGCACGTTGGAATTTGTGAATTTCCATCAAACAGTTCTATGATGAGAAACTTCAAACAGCTGAAACAGTAAAGTCACGTGATCTAGCCCAGTGTCCTTTTGGCCGGCACTGGTGCGTCGCCAAAGGAATCTGCCGATTGTCTTCTGTCACGTTGAAGGTCAAGAAGAGTCTTCTGCCATAACTACCTCAGAGAGCAACGAGGAATCTAAGAGAAACATGAAAGAAGTCAGAAAGGCGGTGTGTAATAATTATGAAAGAGAGTGTGTGTGTTTCATCCGATTTCCAAACACCGAGAAGACAGTTGAAAATACGACACGTAGCGGAGTATTGTTGACGAAATTCGAGGTGTTTGGAAATGTGATGAAACACTGTCTCTAGTGTTTTATAGATCTTCTCAATCGAAACAAAAACTAGGAGTAAACAAAGAAATAAAATCCTAAAAATATATAGGTAATTAAGACCTGGTCATCTAAACCTCTGCCACGGTTATGATTTCCTTCTCATAAACTTGATGACTTGAAATGTCAGTTACTAATTAAAGAAAACCTACCCGCGCAAACGAGAATGAGGTTGGGACAAAGCCAGTGGCATTACGAACATATTTCATACGTGTATTTTACAAAGCGATATTAGTTTGTAAATTACTGTTGTGCTACAACACTTGAAGTTGATGGAGGTAAATTAACCGTCGTAGCGAATTTGGAATGACGTTTCGAGCGTTAGCCCTTGAGCAAGGGCTGATTCTCGGAAACGTGAACTTTTTCAATAAAAAATAATACACCGTAAAGTTGCGAAAGTAAAGACCCCCTGAAGTTTTAGACTTGTTAATGCGGTTTTACATGAATCCTGAAAATAGCGTTTTCAGCAGCAAAGACTGCTAAAACCGCGAAATAACGAACATGGGGAGCTGTACAGTAGTTCAGATTTCACCAGCAGCCGAAAGTGTAACAAAGTTTTTACGTGATGAGCAGTAGTCTACCAAATATGTTGTAATAATAACACTTTCTTTCTTCTTTTTTTTCTTTTCTTTTGTAGGTTCAAGTTGCAAAATACGTTGTAAACCGTTACAGGCCTCAAGTGCGCATGTCAGATTTGGTGATTTTGTCACCTTATAGAGAGCAACGAATCAAAATCACTGAGCTTTTGACGGGAGCGTACGCGGACATTCAAGTCACAACTATTACTAAAAGTCAAGGTAAACATTTGATTAGAAGGAGCTAGTTAACGTTGAAACGCGGTTAATCGTATCGCCGGTTAGCTCAGGTACGGTCAGAATGATTATCGTCTTTACAAAACAGGATACCATAGCAATAGTATAAACCTGTCAAACTCGTTTTAATCGCAGTTAGCTCATGTTAGAATGACCATAACAAAACAGGTTCCATAGCAACAGTATAACCGGTCAAACAACCTTACGTTTAGCTGTAAGACGCTTATAATTCAAAAACGAGCTCCGTGACCTCAATTTGACTGATAATGATCCGCATGTTAAATCCACTTAATTTTTTTGTTTTTTTTTTTTTTTCAAATAAGAGCTACCTTATTTTCTAAATAACGCGTTATTTACCTTTATGCCTGTTCGCCGACAACATAGGTGAACATTACAACACGACAAGAAGAAACGTTTTACGCGCAATGCGAAAAGCTACAGTTTTTAGGAATGGTACTTTATTTTGATTTAGTACTTTTATTCATTTCCAGGAAGTGAATGGGATTACGTCATCATATCTTTGGTCCGCTCCTTGAAGCGTGACGATATTGACCCAGAACCCTCTCTGAGCTGGCTCCGTGACCATTTGGGCTTTGTGACGGAATGAGCATCAAATGAACGTTGGGCTCACACGAGCACGCAGGGGACTTGCATTATTGGTGAGATGTGTTGTTTAATTAAGAACTAGCGGAGTGATCAGAGGGAACACCCTCTGGAGGCGGTCTAAGCCATACCCCCAGTCTTACAAAAACGTCCGTTTTCTCGGATCAGGTAGAACCTAACCTAACAAAACTTCGTTCGATTACTAAACAAGAGGTGTTATTTTCAGGTGCTGTATTGATTTTCTGCTCAGTTTAATTTTAATTCATTTTGAATTTGCGGCGGCCATTTTTTAGGAAAATGTATCCTTGCCGCACGAAAAAATAAAATACCTTCCTCTCCCACCCTACGCCCAATATTTATATCCCGTAAAATTATTCAAACACTTGTTTTTACTCGCTTCATTTTAGGAAACAAGCAATCTTCTTGGGCATGGATCCAATGTGGAAAAGTTTATACAAACCACTATGAAGACAATCACTGCCTTGTGGATGAAGCAGTGGCTACTTGGCAGTGACGAAAATAAATGAATTAATACCAAGTTAATACTTTCTATGGCCTCTTGGAAAAGACTATCAAAGTTAATGCCACAACACTGGAGTGAAACAAGTAGCTAAGGAATCATGGCTTCTATCTTTCTTATTGATGGGTTCATTAAAGAGAAAAAGAGAGAGGGGAGGGAGGAGGACTCGCGTGATTTTTATATTGCAATCAATGAATAATATATTAGATGAGGAAACATTCACCTCTAACCCAAATTCAGCGGTCAAAAAACTGAGTGGTCTATTTTAGTTGTTTATAGGCATTTCACTTCTAATTTTGGTATTCAAGTAAGATTTTCTTTCAGGCAAGCGTATGGAGACAAAGTGAGTTTTTTTATTATACCAAAGGCTAGTAGCGACGATATTTTTCGCAAGCTATCCCATTTCAGCAGCACGGAATGGTATAATTGGTTGAAGGCCTCAATTAGCCTGAGCGAACAAGCTCTGCTTGGTCGGTTTTGGGAGAGTAGGAGAAAAGAGAAGGTGGAAAAAGAGGGCTTGTCACTCGCAGTGTCCTCCTCCACCCCAAACCCCCACACCCCCAAAAAACTACTTAAGGAGAGGACTTGACTCTGCAGCCTGGTCTAGGCACTACTAATAAATACCCAAGTGATCTTAAAGTGTCAAGTTGTTGTCTTTGGCTACAATTATTGTTGGTTTTTAATTAAAAATTTCGTGAATAAGGACAGTGTTTGTGGCTCATTCATTCTCTTCAAGAAGAGCAATTCATTTTCCCACTAGTTCTATTACATGTTTTAAACTCCTTCGATTCAAAGTACTCAGTTCTCCTTAATAAAATCGAGACTCCTCGGCAGTCCTATAGCCTTTTCTGTTCGCACATAAATTAAGTAATTATCATGTATTGTTCTTTTGTGTTAATAATGGCAGCCATATGACAAGATATCGTACTAATGATCAGAATTAGCCTGCGTGGGCAGCGCGTAGAAAGGGGTCGGGAGCTCCCCTTCTAACCCTCATTCTTTCTACGCCTGCTTGGCATAGGCTAGTAAATCAGAATGGTTATATGCAATTTTATCAATTTACTCCAACTCTTAACAAACAACTGGAATTTTATTTTCCATATTTTGGGAGTATCAGAAGAAGATGGAAAAGTACAAAAACTCTTTTGTTTTGTATTTGTGGTTTGTTGTTGTTGTTCAAACATATCATTTATAGCAAGAGTACAAGGAAACAAACAAACATCTCAGTGCCTCTAAATCCGTTATAATTCGCCATAAAATGCTAAAACAACACATTGTTTCTAAAATCAATAATTTATAATTTTAAATCTCGCATTATACTAAAGGAAGAGATATCATTCAAAATTGTCTGAGCTACCTGATACTGATAGACAAAATATTTAACAACGAAAATTATTTTGCACGCGGCCGTAAGATCTCGTAACAATAGATGGTTTATAAAATTAATAATCTTAAGCCTAGACAGGATACACTAACATGTAGCTATAAAATTGTATCTTAATACAATAGCTTATTCGTCTGCTAAATAAGTTTAGGAAATATAAAAATATTTTTATTCGTTTTTTAAAAAAACCTATTTATGTCACGGTTTTTGGTAGCTTTATAATGCATTGCAGTCTCTTTCATCTGCCAATTCGGACCTATTCATTGTATCCGTTTTCGAAAACGCCCCGTTTTCATCGAAAAACGCATCAATAAGCCTTCCGCGTCAAACACTATCGTTTTCGTAGCGTTTTTTTCCGTCCAACCACAATACGCTAGAAAAACAGCTACAAAACAGTCATCTGCGCATGTGAAAAATCAGACGCAAAATAGACTGGAGCTTAGAGTTGCATCGAAAGTATGTCTGTAATGACGTCAGCGTTTTGCGAAAGCCTCCGTTTTCGCCGCTCCACATTAAATACGATAGGGCCCTCCGTTTTTTTCTGATCAAATGTCTCCACTTTGGACAGCGTTTTCAAATGTATGGCGTGTTTCCCCAGATAAATAGCGATTAGCGTTTTTGATTGTTGTTAGTGTGGACGATAGGCGACAAACACATCCCCCTGTGTAAAAGTATGACGTTTTTTTTAACAACGAATACGTGTGGTACTGGGGGGCTTACAGAGGAGCGTTGCGTGGCGACCCCAAATAACGGACTGGGAAGGAGGACTTTAGATCTCGGTGTAAAATTGAATAAACTGTATGTCATAGCCAATTCTAACATTCCGGAGTTCCATCCTTCCTTCCTCCCCGCCCACATCTTTGAGTGGACAAGTGCAATGAAGACCCCCCCCCCCCCCCGGCGTCAATGCATTGTACGTAGTTCTAGATCCAAGGCCTGCGCGTCTACCCAAAATTTCGATACGATTGCAGCTACAAAGGCTGGCCATTCGAAGGCTATTTCTATAGGAACCAGCGACCCCCTCTTCTACATATACTTCTGACTCACGTACTACTTTTTCTACTTGATTCTGCTAATAATTTATCAATTCAATTCTAAATCAATGGCCAATTCCTCGCCGTACCACAAGGCACAGACTTGTTTCCCGGTAATGCTCGTATTTTAAAAAAGGGGGGATTTTAACGGCCCTTTTTTCCCAAAACCCCATTTCACAAACCCCTCAATGCAAATTATTGTTACCTGTAAGTAAAGATAAACATTATTAGTGAATGCGTTCAAAAGGGGGGACAGGGTTTAATTAGAAAATAAATAAATCAAGAAGCCTTTTTCTACAAAACTCATAATAAAAAAAACAACAACGATAAAGTCTTCACGAGCCTAGTGGCCCACCACAAACTGCCGGAGCTTGTATTCCCGGTTTCTGTATTAGCACGTAAATGCCGAAACTGAGGAGTATTGCTACTCCCCCTGGATGCATAGCTCCATCACAGGTTTACCCTCTGACCAGCATTTTGTCGCCACGTTTTTGTACAATTTATACTCGAGGGTAAGTAGCAGATGGCACTGTTGAGATTGTGAAAGCTATCTTGCCCCCCCAAGGAACACAACACCCAATATACCCATTGTTTGACAAAAAAATCTTATCTTACCGATAATGCACAATCCTCGATTTCGCTCTCGTCAGTAGGAGGCCAACATTTATCTGAATGCACCATCGGTCACAAATTCCCAGGTTACTCTCCGAGCCATGCCCACAACATTCGGAGATCGTGATCTATACTGAGGAGTCTGGTAATCGCATGCGCAACCAAGTGAAATGATCACCAAAATAACACATTCCGCTGGACCTAATGAGGAAAAAAGAAATTAATAAATAATTCAACACTAATGAGAGGATAAATCTTTCGCCTTTCCCTTAGTCACACTTGCAAGTGCACAAAAAAAAAAAAAAAAAAAAAAACTTTATAAAAAAAAAAAACTATAATAGTAAAGTCGACCAATCAGTATTTGCTTGCCGTGGCCCTTTGGCTATACTAAGTTTGTATCCTCCGCACCATGATCAGACCTTTTGCAGCCTAGGACGAGCAAGACTCTCTTGGGGTTTTTGGAGAGTAGGAGAGAAGAGCTTAAGACCAGCTTGCTCGCAGGCTTTAGATCAGACTATTTGATACTGTTTTTGTTAGTCAACTTGCCTAGCTATTCACAATCCTCGAAACAATAAAACGTGAAAGTGTCGGCTTACGAGCAGGTCTTCACCACTTATGGAAGGTTAAAAATCGTTAGTGTTTTGTATGTGACATGACTTATAAAGTGTCCGCATATGGGAACGAGTGTGCCGTTAAGCCAAGGATCAAACTGTATATAGAAGCACAAATTTTCAAGAAGAAGGACTGGGATACGGTAGAGGGATGGCAAGGATGGAACGGATGGCAAGGATGGAACGGAGGAAGGATGGAAGGATTAGGAAGGAAGGATAGGAAGCGAGAGGATGGAGGGGCCACCAGGAGCGTTCGTCTTTCTCCCCCATCCCACCACCACAAACCACTTCTTCTTCGAGACTGATGTGATGCAGGAGCGTAGAACGATTTCAGCACAGTCTATACAGTTCGCAGTCTATTCTGTCACGGGGGCTTACCTTGGCTTTTGACAATGGAAGTGACAGGAATCTCGGAGAATTCCAGAGCTGCGAGCTCTTCGCGAATTAAATGACACTGCGCACGGTAAGGGGACAGTACGACAATTGATCCTTCTTCACTCCACAGATATTGACCAGTTTTTTCACCACTTCCACCTGGAATAAATATTACGTCGTCGCCATGTATTAATATACCAATCGAAAAAAATACGTCAACTTTTCTTCAGTTATCTCAACCTAATAGGAGGCATGTTGGCAAATCCGCGAATCTGATTGGTTATCTCATCGTTGACTATCCGCTGATAAACCACGATCGCGCGCGCATAGTTATCAAGCAGTAAATATTGGTTTGGCCTACTACTTACCAACATTGCCTTCAAATTAAAATGGCGCTCTGCCATTGGTTTGAAAGAGAGTATCCCTGGAATTAATTATCTATTTAGTCGGCTATCAAATAACAATTTATTAGCTCACCACTTTGTCCTTCTCTATCATATTACTCTTGGATCGTTGATTGCCTTCCTCTGTTTTCACCACGAGTTCTTCCTCCTCGCCAACCACGTGACAAAACACAAGGGGTACGTATTCTTTATCTTTATGAGAAGGCCAGAAATTATAAATTCTCTTCTGTCATGATCACACTCTGCCACGGTCGGTAACTCTGTGTCACGCTCAATAACAGATGCGGACGTGACCAATTCGCCCTTATAGAACTGTTTAGAGGGAAATTCACAAATGTCTTGATGCTGAAAAGAAGAATAGAAAACCAGTGACGTCAAAGCGATGCAATGTTCATATATTTTTTTCTTGAGTTCAAGTCACGTTAACGATTTAGGGCATTATGGATTATGGATTCCCATGCCAACTGCTTGGAATGTGATTCCATCAGCTAGATATTCAGATTTCAATAACTGTGGAGCAAAACCTTTTGATTTTGGATTAGGGAATTAGCTGGAATTGTGCATTCCTGATTCCTGATTATCTTACATGGAGTAATACTACGTTATACAGGTATGACTGACTTTTAAATCCCGGCCTTTTCATTTCAGCTGATGTTTGGCCACACCACACAGTAGTGCCTGTCAACAACGTTGCATTACCTGTTGCTGGCATTACCTGTGTAAATCGCAAGCCTCTCAACGGCCCCTCTGGGGCTGGTTTACACGTACGACGAGTGCATACGCATAACCTGTTGATCAAAATTTAAAGGTATACTGCGCCTGGTTACCTTGTGCTTCTGTTAATCACACGTGTGAACACCTTTCTATTGGTGCTTGCGCTTATGCAAGGAAACCTCAAAAGAATAGTTTAACAAGGTAGAGAAACACCAAAGATGTAATAAGAAACCAAACAATAAAAGGGAATGGTTAACAGATGGAGAAGATTAAGACGGATTGCCAAACTACAAACTTAAAAAACATTTAGGCAAGATGCGCAAACTGCCACACAGCAGCTTTAAAAGGCCAGTTTGGAGTTCCCTTTGCTCTGTTTCAAAACGAGACCAAGTGCGAAAACCTTTCATATTAAAATGTGGTTTTCTCACAAGTTCATTCATTCAAGTTTGGCACTTGGACTCGTTTTGAAACAGAGGCACAAGGCAACTCGGAAATGGCCTATTATCTTACCATTCTGTACTGACTCCTTTAGCATCAGTGCACGACTGGAATATCGCTCAAACATGGATGTACTCAGCCCCAAGTGACCTGGCAACTTGTTCTTTACGATCGGTTGAAGCTTGCATGTGATCTCCAATGAGAACAACTTGTTGCGCTCTTGAGCAGACAATCGGAATGAGAGTCTCTGGTTCCAGACACATACCACACTCGTCGACTATGCACTGAATGAGGTTTTCGCACGCATGTTTAATTATGCCACTTCCAGCCGCAGAGCAGGTACAAAGTACAATTTGCACGTGGTTTTTGATGGCCCATATCTTAGCTTTCTTTATCACCTGTAATTAGACAGTAAAAATTTGATTTTTGTAGTTTTGCTTTTGCGATATTGGGACAACTGATTTCAAGTCTTTTATCCGGCATTGGCGAATGCGAAGCAAACGACTTTATTTAAGTTTCAGAAGATTTAGCACTGCTTTGATACTATATATCAATAAACAGATTGTAAATTGAACATAAACTGTTAAGAATCTCAGCTGGTGCCAGGAGGCTAACCAGTTGGCTATTTACAAAGCGCGACCGAGGAGTTGAACTCGGGACTACCGAGAACAAATCCAGCTAGTGACATGGTGAAGGATTTGAACCAGGGACCTCCAGATTTCAAATCTAGCGTCCTAAGTCACCGGCCCCGCCGCCTCCTCCGTCTTGTGCACGTGTAGATGAGACGAACTATCAGACTGACGCACAAACACATATATTTCATCTTGTGCCTGTCTCAGTATACACACAGACGGATTATATTAATTATACGCCAAGTTCGTCTCTTAGTTCGACGGTCAAGATGAACTATAAAGCAGATAAAGCAAGCAACAAGAAAAAACATGTCACCCACAAGTTTCTCTAGTATAGGACATTTCTCTGAACTGCTCGTTATCGCTTCATAATCGGAGGTAGATGAGTACCACGTGAATTTAGGCCAATGAATGAATTTAGACCAATGAATGTGTTACAGCTACTAAAAGGTTTACCTTGGGTATCCTCTATTAATTTTTTTTTTTTTTTTCAAACCTTTAGATATTCTTTGACGTCGCTGTCTTTCACTTTTCTGTTCTTCTTCTTCTTCTTCTTTTTCTTCATCATTTTCTTTTTCATTCTGGCGAAATACTTTTCGTATTTCTTCAGTGTTTTCGCAAACTGTGGTGACTTTTCCTCGTCTCTGATCACGTGATGTAACGCGATACCTCTCAAGTTCTCAGGCACCCTTAATTCTTCCTGGCTTGCGATGGTCGAGTTGGTTTCACTTGGTTTGGTATCGGAAACTCTTCTTGCTCGATATGGCTTCCGTAAACTCGAAGGATCTTCAGGTCTGTGTTCTTCATCAAGTACTCTGCAGAAAAATGTTATAACTAAAAAGACATGGCCATGCTATTGATTAACGGCCGAGCTCGAGTTTTCAATCACTGAATTAAGCAAATGTAAAAAGCTACGATACAAGCATCCCTCCTATTGCACCATTTCGAGTCATCGTATATCTTTCTGGTTAAAACTGTTTTATGAGAACAAACTACGAAACGCCATGTAATCATGTGCAATCGCAATATCGCAATATTGATCGAGACGTAGCCTCGACAACACTTTCTAAGCATCATGCGACTTTGTTGGACGTTAACTGGTGTGGGGCATTTGGGGTAAAAACACTGAACAGCCTTTAAGAAATCCAGTATAAGATATAAAAAACAGGGCATACCTGCAACGACATCCACGGATTTGTTTGAAGGTCCACAGTAGAGAACTGCGGTAGAGCTTCAGTACTATGGCTATTCCTTCTAGCAAACCAATAAGCAATGTGAACTCCTGTTATGGTCTTCCCAGTTCCTAGAAAATGATGATAGTTAGGTGGAATGTCAAACCATGAGTGTCTTCACGAAGCAATTCGTGTCGTAGGCTTCGTCGTATTCGTGTCACATCCGTCAAAGTTGTGCCGTCCTAAACTGGCCCTTCGAGTTATGAGTTATCCCTGTACTTTTAAGGAGATTATAATCCGGAAATAATATTACACGAACCAGTTTTGATTTAGAATTGTTACCTCTTCAGGTAGGGGTGAAAATGACTTCAAACCACACCCAGAAAACTAGATTTTGGTACCTTTTAGGGGTTCTTTTCAAATTTTCCGACCATCGCCCCGGTAACTTTTATATGGGAGGTCCCCCGGGGGCTTACCAGGCGGTCCTTGAATGAGAGTAAAGCGGCCTCGTAGGGAACTTTTGACAGCCTGCTCTTGGAGCTCGTTAAGCTTTTAAGTTTACAGTCAGCAACATTGATCAGCAATAGACAAGGTTGTCGTCCAAGCGAAACACGGACGATCTAAGGTATTAAAAATAATATATGTTTTAGTGCAATCAATTAGGTAAAAATATCTATTATGCTTCAATCGTTAGGTTTTGTCGTACTCTTGATGTTAAGTTAATTTATTTCGATGTCTGTTGATTTTTATACACCATCCAATTAACAACCTCCCCCCCAACTTTTTACAAATAGAGGGCTTGCTACTAGCAAATCAAAAATAAGTGTAAAATTACTATCAATTTTTTCACAGCGAAGAGCGCCATTACCATTAACGTTGCCCACCGTCGACAAAGTTTTTTTGACAACTTATTGAACATCTATTTGACAAACTTTCTGTATGGCTTGCCACTTAAAACATAACAAATCAAAATGCAAGAAATTTTTTCCTTTAATCGTGGCGAGGCGGAGATGTCAGACGCGAACGTGGAGCTTAACTTTCCCATAGTTTTTGCATTTTTGATATGGCCAGTTGAAACGAAAGCCATTCAGACAGTTGTTCAAAAAGATGTAAAAAAGTTGTCAAACAATTAATCAAAAATCTTTGTTTGAGTGGCAACGGTAGGGCACTTTTTCACTGTAATGCGGAAAAATGCAGTACAAAGGCGAAGGTGGAAGGGCGTACCAAATTTAGGAGCAACGTCACTGTTTTTTTTCGGTTAATATGCTTTCATTTTTCTTTTGCCCACTACTAGCTGAAACTGGGACGCCCTACCAAATGTAAAACTGGATATGGAAGTTCCCCGGCAATTATTTGTGGATTTCACTATGACTGTAATGTATAACTCAATAAACACTCCTTACCATCCAATTTTTCCTGCTGTACATTTTCCAGGACAGATGTCACTGAGCCAGACATCCTCTTTACTTCTGGCAGTTTTTTCAAAGTTTTGAGCATTCGTCTGAAAACGGAAATGTGTACGTGGACACAGTTAGTGTCCTGTCATTACCAATGTTGGAATAATTAAGGTGTATTACTTTATAGTTACCTGAGAGGGATGGGTTGTTTTTTTATTATCTCCACGGTTACCGACACAGCTCTCTCTTTCCGAGCAGAGACCTCGAGCGGACGTTCAAAGAGTAATGAAAACAGCTCGAGCCATCATCGGATGATCTCCTTCAGTGCTCATAGTCGAAAGCCAGAAACAGTGACCAATCCAAACACTTTTCACCTCTTTCCTTTCAACGTTCGAACCCTTTCCACATGTCACCTCTCGCCATTCACTAGCGGTTTTATAAACTTCACCTATCGCTTCCAGACGACGTTGTGTTGATGCTTCCTCCTTGTCTCGTTTCTTCTGAAGAGCCGCTACTCGAGCCTTTCTTTATACTCAACACATTTGTTCATAAAAGCCGCCTCAGAATCATTAGGCAGATTGGTTGTATACAGACAGTGCGACAACAAACCCTGACACAAGCATAATCCCCCTCTGAAATCGTGATGTGTTCTCGATTTCGCAATAGTTACTATCTAGGTGAAACTAGCCCCGAAAATTTTTCCTCATTCATCTTCCTTCTCCATTTCACCTCAAGATCTTGAAGAAATAAAAGCATCGTCATTTGTTGACAAGCCACTTGTTTTTTAGCGGCCTCCAATTCCAGTATGCGTTTCCACGTGTGGAGATAACGTTGGATGTTCTTATACCTTGGCTATTGTGACGTGGTTTTTTCTGACGCAGAAGGCTGCCCCACAAGCAGTTATCTGGGAAAAAACAGCTTTTTTTTTCCTCATGCTCAAGGCAGATGGTTTAATTCGATGATGCGAGCTTAAAGAGCTGAATATCTGGTGAACATTAGGTCCTCCAACTTCGTTTGATGAAAGCTTGTACGTTGACGTTGTGTCGTGAAAACTTTTTAAGCTCAAGGACTGTTCTCTAGAAAGTGAAACTTACTCTTCTTCTTCATTCTTGACGCGACTCTGCATCGATTTCATCATCCATCATCATCATCATCATCATCATCGTCGTCATCATGTCATGTTCTTCATCTTCTTCATCGTCATACCTCCGTATTTCTTCTATTGGTTGCTGCTGCTGCTGCTTCCTGCTGCTGCTGCTGCTTCTGCTTGCTGCCGACGCTCGCTGCTGCTTCAGCTTGTTTTTCTTCAATTGCAAGTCTCTGGATCCATTTCCATTAAGCATTGCTCCAACCTTCTACCGTCATCGTCCTTTAACGGCACTCCCAATACTTCTAGTCCAAAGACTGCTAGGAATGTGGTAACCAAGAACTGGACCTGAACCATTATGAGTCGGCAGACAGCATAGCCTGAATATTAGACTCTGTCTTTACGGAGATGTCTGTCCAGCATCTTCGGGTTCTTACACCGCCTCGCTCCCGGGTTCATATTCTCAGTACTAGCATCGTAAATGCGAAGCTTCCACTTTAGCTCAAGGCATCTTGACGAGTTCAACCAATTCGGGTTGCTTGATTGCGTCCCCAAAGTGACTAATCAGAACTCTCCTATGTAGTGGCAGAAAGATACTGCGTTGGCATCAGGACAACAGCTGCAGGCTGAAGAGAATTCCCGTAGCAATGATTTCAATGACAGCAACAGTTTCACAAGTCTCTTTCCTTAAGATGTGCCGCACAAATTGGACAACGACCAAACAATCTTTCTCAAAACTTATTTGACCTTTCAGATAAAAATGACCACCTGCGATAAAGCTCGGAGATATCCTCGGACTCCAAGTCTTGCCATGCCCTGTCTCGAGTAGCAAACGATGAACTTCTAATGGTCAAGGTAACGACGAATATGAAGAAGTGAATCGAGTGTATTCCAACACGTTAAAGGACCAATGAACTATTGTGATCCACTGGGACGTCGGCTGCTCTTAGCATCTTTCAAGCCTTCCTTTGCAGTTCCATTCACAAATGAGCGTGAAAACTGCAAGTTGAGGATAGATGTTGTCATTGCAGATAACCTGCGTTAACTCAGGTGTTCATTATCCCCTTCATGGCGCCGTGGCATTACAAATAACATTCCACGTAGACTTTGGCACAAAGAAATTATCCACACACTCGACATCTTGACGCAAATGCCTTCTAAGAGAAAGAGAAAGCTTGGCACAATCCCCAAACTTCTCTCTCCACTCATCCAATTTGCGCGTCTTTGGAGGAAGTTGGATCCGCAAAGGAGACAACGCTGCTTTCCTCTGAACAAGATACCTGGCCACAGACGTGTTGGCTAGGATCATCATTTCTTCTACCAACTCATGAGCCTCGAGGTCTTCCTTTCTATCAGCGTAGCCAAAATGATAGAAAGATCCGTCAGAAAGACGTACTTTTCTCCTTTTCTGAGCTACAGAACTGAGCGTGCAGATACTTTGTTTGATCTTGACTGTAACTTGTCCATCTCTGGCAGGCTTGTTAAGAATAGGCTTTCCAAAAATGACTCTTTGTGCCTCAGCATCCGTCAAAACGACATTGTGA
The DNA here is from genome assembly GCA_029204205.1 of Desmophyllum pertusum. NCBI lineage: Eukaryota > Metazoa > Cnidaria > Anthozoa > Scleractinia > Caryophylliidae > Desmophyllum > Desmophyllum pertusum. The sequence goes on from MU826367.1 coordinate 1,217,479, forward strand.
CTTCATTATTGTTCGACGAACATCAAGCTTGTCTTCTTCCTGAACTTGACCATCTTGGTCCAAAACTAGGTAAACAGACACGGCAAGTCGCTCCTTATTCGGCAACAGGACTGCAGATGTCATGGCTTAGCTTCCTCGGAAGCATAAGAACATACTCCATTGTGATGACCTCGAAAGTAAGAGGTGCCTCTCCTTCTTGCCTCAATGTCGATTCTACTTCCCTGTTTCACAAAGGTAGACACATCAGCGATGTGAACTCCGACTCTGCAATTACCATTCTCTAGTTTTTCAATCGTCAAGGCATCGTCCAGAGCCTCTACTTCCGGGAGGATCAATTGTAAATGCATTGTGCACTTGTTTCTCGTTTGCGAGTCCACACGCTCACACTCGGGATGCTCGACCAGTCGCTCTTGTGTCTTTCTACCTCTTCGGCAACCTCTTCTGGAAAAGTCTCCTTTAACTGATATTCTGCATTGAGAAGCTTGAAACGCGTTAGGAAGATCACAGCCTCTGCGAATCTTCTTGGTTATAATGCCAATGTGGATAAGGGAACTCGCCTCTCCATTGCAAGTATTGCACAACAAAAAGATATTTGCCACTCAGAGCTTCTCTTAGCGATAGCGTGTCTACGCGCACGGCTCTCTCCCCTGATCCAGGCTGAATTTTCTTGTAAATTGGAACTCCTAGGCCTTTACAAGAGTTATCTCTCAAGTTAACGATGGATGTCATTGACTTATTTATCGGGTACATTACCGAAGGGTTGTGCCTCGAGATCATACACACAAACTGGCGTTCATGATGATTGATCACATGATGCCGTGTGCCAATTATTTCTCCCTTCATCCTTTCCAAATTGCCCGGAAGCGCAGTAGATTCATTGGAAGACCCCTTCTTAAGCTTGACTACAACGACGTCACGATCAAATCTCTGGCGAGTGTTTCCCTCAATCAAAATATCTTCACTCTCAATATCTTGAATCTCACCGTAGCAGGTTTTTGATTTCTCGTAGCTGATGCGCAATGTGCATTGGCGATACAGTTCAGGTTCCTTTTTTAACAAACGATCAAGATACTCAGGCTGCAAGCACTCTTGGTCTCGAGATTTAGGCTGACGAATTAGCCTTTCTGTACGCTCGCTGTATTTAACTTTCCAATTCAAGTTGACCAGGAATGTTTTAGTTTTACCTTTTCTTGTCGTCATAATGTAGTCTTCATGAACTATTTTGCTTGCTCCGGTGTCAGGATCAAAATGACTATTGACACTTCGATTGGTTGTATCTTCTTCAGCCTCCTTATCAGTTACAAGAGCTATAAATTGCATCAGTTCTTTCTCTTTCGCTAGCCCTGCTTTATCTCTCAGTTTTCTTTTCTCTGCCTTCTCTTCGCACTTGGCCTTTAAGGCAAGAATGATGTCGTCCATGTGCTTTGGAGGAACAGTTTCATCAACATTTCCGTATTCGGCAAAATCATCAGCATTGCCAAGGTCGTCACTCTCAGACAATTCGTCTCCTGCATCGTCAGAGTCAGAAACACTTTCCCATTTACCGTCCTCTTCTTTTCCTTCTTCTTCTTCTTCGTGATCAGGCTCGCTAAGCTGAGGAGTTGAAGAAGACGCAATGCAGTCTGCAATTCCCTGGTGAAAATCTTTGCAGGATCTTTGAAGATCTTTAAAGATCTTTAAAGATCTGCAAAGACCTGTAAAGATCTGCAAAGATCTTGCAAAGATCCTTGAAGACAAGGATCCTTCAAGGATCCTCAAGGATTTCATAAGGATCTTATAAAGATCTTATGAAGATCCTGGCAAAGATCCTTGCAAAGATCTTCGTAAGGATCCTTTAGGATCCTCAAAGATCTGATAAGGATCCTACAGGATCTTAAAAGGATCCTTTCAAGGATCTTTGAAAGATCTTTTTCAGGATCCATAAGGATCCTCAAGGATATAATAAGGATCTTACAAAGATCTTACAAGGATCTTTTCAAGGATCTTTCAAAGATCTTTTTCAGGATCCTTAAGGATCCTCAAGGATATTATGAGGATCTTACAAGGATCTTACGAGGATCTTTTCAAGGATCTTTCAAAGATCTTTGTCAGGATCCTCAAGGATTTGACAAGGATCTTACAAGGATCCTTTCAAGGATCGTTTGGGAGATCTTTGTCAGGATTCTTAAGGTTCCTCAAGGATATTATGAGGATCTTACAAAGATCTTAAAAGGATCTTTTCAAGGATCTTTGTCAGGATCCTCAAGGATTTGATGAGGATCTTACAAGGATCCTTTCAAGGATCTTTCAAAGATATTTGTCAGGATCGGATCTTCAAGGATAATATCAGGATATTACAAAGATCTTAAGAGGATCTTTACAAGATCCTACAAAGATCTTTTCCAAGATCCTCAAGGATTTGACGAGGATCTTTCAAGGATCCTGGCAAAGATATTTGTAAGATCTTTACCCAGATTTGAATTACTAAAAGCAAACACTGAAAAATTTAAGGGGAAGCAAACAATCAACAAATGAACAGCAAAGAAATATTTATCAAAGTTTCATCTTGCATTGAAAATCCAGCATGTGGGAAGCTTCCATTGATTAGCTGATGATACTCAGTTTTTCCTAATGGAGAAAAAGCCATTACAAAGAAGACAGTGAAGCTTTTAGAATGCTTAAGGTTGAATGAAGAAGAAAGTACATGCATGAGCTAGCAAATACATTGATATGCAAATAAGCTTATTATGCTTGGGTTTCCTATGTTAAGACAACAGTTCCTGAGCTACTCCATCATCTTTCTCACAATAAATATCCATTATTTTTCAATTTTATAGAAGTAAAATTGTCTTGAAATCCTTATGTACTTCAGAAAACGATTCCTGGATACCTTTAGGCTACTACAGGTTTCTAAAATGAGTAAAACCATGCGTTATTGATCGACCACACACGAGCCGCCATCTTGGATGATGGTTGAGAAGACCTGGGAACGAGTTCCCATGATGCTTTGCTTGTGGTGATATCTGTGCCAGGCGCGTGAATTCAACATGTTCAACGATCACTCAAATGCTGTGTATTTTACTGGGAAATACTCTGAGAAATTCTCGTGGAATAATGTTCAAAAGCTACAGAATCAGTACCTTCTAATGCAGAGAAAGAAAGTAAGTAGAGAGAATCGTAATGGCTTTCTTGAAGTAGGACTTTAGATGAAGTACATGTATTTTTTTTCTTGGGTTTTAATATAAGGTTTTGATCTCGATGTGCTTATGTACAGCAAGCTTGTAGTTTCACCAAGAAAGCATTTAAAAGGTCTTTAAACCACTGTACTACTACAACGTGATTTGAATCCTACTTCTTTGCCTTTAAATATAACAGTCTTTGTGAGAGGAAGAAGCGAATACAGCTGTTTATAGATCTGATTTTAATAACATGTTGCTTTGTGTTTTTGTTGTAGTTTATTGAGGCAGAAAGCATTGAAGTATACACAGTTACTACAGGGAACAATATATTTAGAACGCTAAGTGGAAAACAATTCACAAACATCATACAGTATTTGTAATCCCAAGTGGGATATGGCAGCAAGTAATCTTGGAACAGGACAAGTTACTGTGGATGCAAAGGCCTACAAAAAGGTCTAATATTACAAACTACAATTTCAGGGAGTACAATAAATGATGAACAGAAGCTTGATTTTTCAGTTGGTCTTTAATCTAGTGTGCCAACTTAACACTGTAATAATACAATGTATTTGTCATCTGTTTATGACTGTACATATTGTATGATCATTCTCTCTATGTGCATGTAGTGTAATGATTCTGTTGTTGCTCAATTTAGTTTTGTACAATCTTTGTGCATTTAATTGCTAAATGTAATGTTGGAATTGAGCAGATAGAATTAATTGCTTGTGACTTCTTTTGAAGTCAAATAAACTGCATTTGGTTCCAAAACATCTGAGTACATTATACTACATGTATATAACTTTTATTATTGCTTTTGATGTTGATATGCAAGAATGTTACAAGATGCATGTAACTTGCAAAGTCTGATAAGCATCTTACAAGAACTTAGAAAATTCTGGAAGTTCTTATACGATTCTAGCTAACAAGATTCTTATAAAGATCTTGTATGTCATTGCAAATTCCACATCTTGTAAGTATCTTATTATACAAAGGAAACAATAAATATTATAACAAGATCTTGTAAGAACCTTACAAGTTCTTGTAAGATGTACATGTAAGTACAAGAATCTTACAATAATTATTATCTTAATAAGATAATTACTTCAAGATCTTATTAAGATCTTAAACCTGCAAAGATATTTAAGGATCTTACATTCAAATATCTTAAAGATTCATACAAAGACCTTCAAGGATCTTGCAAAGATCTTGAAGATTCCTGCAAATATCTTTAAGGATCTTACAAAGATCTTAAAGATTCATGCAGAGATCTTTGAGGATCTTGCAAAGATCTTCAAGGATTTTACAAGGATCTTTAAAATTCCTGCAAATATCTTCAAGGATCTTACAAAGATCCTACAAAGATCTTTGTAAATCTTCAAGGATCTTCGAGGATCCTTGAGGATCCTTGAAGATCTTTGGCAAGAAAATTGAGGATCTTGGCAAGAATCTTGAAGATCCTCAAAGATCTTTGTAAATCCTTGAGGATTTTTTATAAAGATCCTCAAAGATCTGCACCAGGATCTTCATGCAGATCTTCAAGGATCTTCAAAGATCTTTAAAAGATTTTCACCAGGGATCGTTAGGAATCGAGAGCTCATAGTTTGGCATTTGATCCTCGGGTGGGTGACATGTGTTCGTGGACAGAAAAGTGTCATCTCCTCTTTTGTGATCTGGCTCACGCTCTTGGGTAGATAAAGGAGACGTATGGCAGGCCGTATTGGTAACATCACAGGCTTGATGGTTTGATTGCTGATCCACAGTAGCTAGATGAGTGGTATTTGTGAACACACCTGGCACAAACTCGCTAGCGTTGACGTTAAGACCACTTTGTGAAATACTTTCTTCAAGCTCGTACTGTTCAATTCCAAAAAGTTGTCCCTTGTCACTGCATCTCTTGATAAACTCTTCCCACAGTCCTTGGCAAGCACCGATGGTTCTCAAAGAAAAAGGATCACCAACCACTGCGATGAAAGACTGGGCACGGGTAAGAGCGGTGTTTAGAGAGCTTGGGATCTGACAGGAAATACAGATATGGTTTTTTCGCTGCCTCCAGCCTCGCTATCTTGAAACTCTGTGTAGGTATGGAAAGTTCGAACTGTGCTGACAAAGAGAGCACGGAATTGTTTTCCTGATAAAAATAATAGAAGATTTGATTAGTGCAAACAGGATGGTGTAGAGAACTATTGTCAAGTTGGCAAGATCTACTATTAAAGCACAACAAATTTTGGTAGATAAGAGTAATGGTAGTCCAGCTAGGGATATTCCATTTTACCACCATACGTACACTAGCCAGGAGAGTTAGTTACTCACCTTGAACGTTTTCGATGGTTTCCACGTCAATCTCCCCAAGACCAATTTTTCTAAGGCCATCTCGAATTGTCTTTACCTAGAAAAGGCAATAAAGCAATTATGTTGGTATTAACGGAAAAGTTAATAAATTTGCACAGTGCTCCATGCAGCATACACTGTGATATTTGTAAAAAAACGTTAGCAAAAGAGTATATTTTTATTATCTTTAGAAAAAAATGTTACCAAATATAATTAGTACATATAAATGCGTATAGGAGGCGCGGTTACCGTGGCCTAAAATTGGCCAATGCGGAAGAGGACTCCGGATCGAGACATCCAGGTTCGAGTCCTGGCTCGTTGTGTTGTTGTTCCTGGACAAAACACTTTACTCTCATAGCACTTTTCTCCACCTAGGATAACCCATGATGTACTAGCATCCCATCCAGGGGGATAGTAAATCCTAAGCCCTTCATGCTAAATAAAAGGAGATAAGCGCCGGTCTATTGTGCTCTGGAAAGTCTTTACTATACCTGATAACGGTATGATGACACCACTGCAATTTGCTTCAGATCTTTTGGGCCCCATTCAGCTTCAGGCCAGTAATCAGCGAGCTCCTTGACTCGCTTTACCACTTCGTTTACCTCGGCCAAGTTGCGATAAGAGGAGTTGTTCTCTTCGATCTCTTCCTTGCCAAGAGCAGAATAAAACACGAGCGGCCCTAGCCAAGGGTGAAGGGGTTGGTCGCTACCAGAACCAAGCTCGCCGCCGTAAAACATGTCTGACGAGAACTGAAGAACCTGTTCGTTTGAGCGGTAGTTCTCTGTTAACATGATGAGATTCGGATCCAAGGATTTCTCTTTTTGGCCTTTCTTGTAGTCATAAAAGAGTCTCTCTTGTAAGGACATTTGGAATCCCCACTTCTTTGCTTGAGGAGAAAACACATCAGGACTCATCTAAGGGAGAATGGATGAAACCGTTAATTACTTGCTCTATTTTGAAAAACGTCAAGTCATAAATTAACTTTAAAAAGGTTCGTTGGGCCCGGAAATAGTTTATTTTTAATAAATTCAGTTGGAATTCAAACGTCCTCGGAAAACATTTGTATACCGTAATCTTCCAAATGAGCTGTAAATCCTCAAAAGCAACATCTTGTTTTGTTTGTTTTGCCTTTTGTTTTGATTTGTTTTGTTTTGTTTTGAAAGAAAACAATATCCTATATATATAGCTGCTTAAAATTACAGCATTTATTAGAAATATTCCCAGTCATGTGAGTAGCTTATTTGAATCCCTTCACCGTGAGACTAAACTCTGGATACTCAGTTATGAATGAAGCTGCACTCGGACTCGGATGCTCGGTTTCCGTAGCATTCAACTAGGAGTATTGCCACTCCCCCTGGATGGGATGCTAATCCATCGCAGCTTACCCCTCAACATTTTATCGCCGGTACTCATTTATACTCCTGGGTGGAGAGAGGCACTGAGAGTTTTAACTCTCATAGTACCCGGACCGCTCGATAAGTTAGGAATAAGCTCCGTATATCTGGTCAAACAAAAAGCACCCCTACGTTTCCCAGTACCTGCATGTGGTCCCCAGTAAAAACCACTTTGGTATTGTTCCCTGCGAGTGTGATTGGTGTCAATGCTTCCGTTTCCAGCGCCTGTGCTGCTTCATCGATTAAAATGTGCGAAAAAAATCCACGATGAAGCTCCATGTCAAAAAGAGCTCTTGACATGCCCAAAGTTGATACTACCACTCGGTGACGTAACACGTCATCACGAGTTGGAAGTCTGAAGGCTTCTGTTGCTTTCCCTCTGTCGGTGATGAGGCAATACTCCTTCACTTGGTCAGAAACGGTTGACAGTTTACGCAACGGTGTGTAAATCCTTAAAGGTGTGCAGGCCATTATGCCATGTTGCTCCTTTAGATGTTCATCCAGCAGTTCTACGTGTATATCTGCAGCGCTGTTTGAGTGTGTGCAGATGAGCACGCGGTTGTTACAGTCCAAGGCGATACGTCGAACAGCCTGATTCAATGTGAATGTTTTTCCGGTTCCAAAAGGACCAAACACCACAAGAGGAGGCGCATTAATCGAGGGAACGGCTATCTTCGTGATAATTTCTTTCTGGTCTTCGTTTAATTTTTGGTCGAGAATCCAAGGAATGATGTTAACCTGAAACAAAACAAACCAAACTGAAATACATCAATTGGAAATCAAGCATCAGGCGATATTCCGCACGATTTTGCTGGATAATTGTTAAGTATAAATCGTTTTTAACTCTGCTTGTGTGAACGTAGCGCTTTATAAACATGAAATCGATTATATGAAAATTGAATCAGCCTGTGATTCTCGTATCGAGCCAGTGACTTTGCTATAATTATACAACATGGTTAAAGATTAAAGTCTGTCTACAAGCCGCCTAATGGCTTATGAGGCCAGCACTTAACTCCGGTTTCCATAGCATGAAGCGACTTGGAGTATCACTACTCCCCTGGATGGGATACTGCAATTGTAGTCCATCGCAGTTAACCCACCAGCATTTTTGTCATATTGTCCTGACAATTCGCCGGTGTCTATTTACCACTGGGTGGAGATAGTATATATAGTTATAATGATCCCGGCCAGCGCTCGAACCCTGACCGCTCGAATGATCCGGAGTCGCGATAACCATTAGCCACCGCGCCTCCCCACCTGCAAGTCGAGTTAAGTCGAGTCAACTTACCTTCTCCTCCAAGCCAACGCTGCTGAATGCTGGAAACAATATCCGGATATGCTCAGGTCCCAGTCTATCAATATTGTCGTGCATCTCACACAGAGGAAGTCTGTTGATGCGAAACTGAACATCCACTGTGGCATCACTGTTATCCGTCAACGCCAGATCTTCGCAGCACTGTACAGACAGCTTTAGTATGACTCGACTGTCTTCAACCGAGTCCACTAATGCTTCGTAAACCACAGAATCAGGGCTCTGGGTCTTGGCTATTAGGACTGACCCCATGCTTCTTAACAGATTCCTCAGTAGTAATTTCCCATCTGCGTTATCGGGTGTTATCGGGCGTGACACGTGAAAGGAGCCATACAGCCATCCTTCCTGGGCGCACAAGAAGTCGTCTTTCTTCACAACCAGCTTTGCAGCATGTAAATGTACTCCTTGCACATTAAAACTGAAAAATAAAAACAAAGAATTAAGCAAAGATCTGAGTATGGGGAAGACCAGAGTTCAACCATAATGAGTTAACTCTTTCACTCCGACGAGTACTAAGTTCAAAACTGAAGAAAAAACATGAATTTAATTTTGCAAAATTGTCATAAACAAACAGCATCACTTGAACGTACTGCTCAATAGCTTTCATTTGAATGGTCACACACTAGGGTCTTATCCAGAGACTCGAAAGTTACAAGCACATTTATTAGTTCAAGGTTTGACTCTGGGAGTGAAAGGGTTGTAATTTGTGATGTATGATTTATTGACTAGATTGTATATTACCTGGCAACTTGTTTACGAATGTAGAACTCCTCTACGAATAACAGCTGGTGCATGACGTCTATGTAATTTTCCTTGCTCAAGCCTTGAGATCCTTCGAGAAGAGGGGAAGGCACAATATCTTCTGATCTGGGTAACTTGTACTTGACTGTCAAATAATCGTCGTTGAACACTGAAGGCGCTGCGCGTCCGAAGGGAATGATCTTTCGAGATCCGTCATCCCATAAAGGCCCAAGCAAAGCCAACTTTGTCTTCTCTTCACTGAACTCTTGTAGAAATTCTTGACTGCCAATTTCGATACTCATCTCAAAAGCAAGATGGGTCTCTTTGCCAAAATCGAACACCACAAATTGTCTAAAACTTCCAAACACAAGAGTGGAGAATGCGACTACGATTTCCACTTCACATCTGCCTTGTAATGCGTGTAAGCATGACGTCACTGGGTAGTGAAGCTCGTCGATGAGCTCTTTGGAGTCCCCCACTTCCATAATCGGATTGATCGGATCTCCCACAGTGCATTTGAATCTGAAGCTTGAGAGGGTATAGCATTTGGGGTGCTGCCACAAGAGTACGACATCTTGCAGATGACCAGTTATACTCGACTAGATGAGGATAAAGAAAAACAAAACGCACTAAGAAAAGAGCATAATATTAAAACAATAATTATACAGCATTTACATTAACGAGATTTCTTGTTGTCGTTGCTGTTGCTATTGTCGTCTTTGTTGTTGTTTTTGTTATTGTTGTCGTCGTCGTCGTCGTTGTTGTTGACGCTATTAGGCCAGACATTAAGCAACCACGACGGCGACGGCAACGAAAACGTCACAAAACAATAGGTTTGATTAACAGTACAATGGCTCTGCACGTGCTTTTTCCATTTGGTACATTTCTTTGCCATTCTCTGCAAAACAACAACGTCAAATGACCAAATTCAAGGTATTGTGGATAAATTTTCCTTTCTCTATCTGAACTTCAACGCCATTGCAACGAATTCAGCTCCTGGACAGTTCGGCCACATTAGACAAATTGAACGTGTTGGAATAATCGGGAAGTAGTTTAAAGGGACTTGAATTCAGTTTTTAAGTGACGTTTTCCATGGCGTTGCCGTCGTATTTATTTAAGATCCCTATTGTCCCCTGGATGAGATGCTAGTCCATCAGTCTAACCTCATAGAAAAGTCGCAGGGTCCAGCTGTACGTTTTTTCTCCTTCGCTGTCCAGCGGAACCTGTAACGAGATATTGGGATCCTTGGGCTCACACGTGACAGTCACTTCTGGAAGGCTGGACACCAAGTCCTTGAACTAAAAAGAAGATGCAAAAATCCAACGTAAACTTTCAAGGATACTCATACCGATAAGTCATTCTTGTTTTGTGTTTTGAAAACGTTTAAATTGCTCGTACTGCGCGCAACGACTAAATTGCGCCGTTTGTCCAAGCCTGAAATTGTTGCGCTCAATGTTGCGTTTAATAAAATCATTTTAAACTTATTATACTTATTTTGAACGAGTGCCCACGATCTGCAACATTGCGCGCAACGATACTACTCTCATGCACGAACCCTGCGCCAGTATGCTTGTTAGTTCGATCCGTGGTATAACTGTTATATTACGCACGCGCGCCTATATGTAACTCTCTAGGGCGGCCATCTTGCTTGGCTCTCGTGCGATTGGTTTTTGCCTCTTAATTACAGGAGCTGTGTTGTGATTAATGGCGAGAATAATGTTGCAACTGACGGTTAACCCTTTCACTCCCAGCCCTTGAGTCAATAAATGTGGTACGGTTGTAACTTTCGAGTCTGTGAATCAGTGAAGCCCAAGTGTGCGACCATTCAAATGAAAGCTATCGAGCAGTACTTTCAAGTGGTGCTATTTGTTTTTGACAATTTGAAAAATGAAATTAAAGATTGTTTCCTCAGTTTTGAACTCAACACTCTTGGGAGTGAAATGGTTAAGGGGTATCAATTATACTTTTCCGGGTTTTTTCCTATAACAGTTGTGTTTCACCACGTTGATTAAAACAGTTCCACAAATTAAACAGGAACATCAACAATCTATAGCCGACCTTGTAAGTAGGAACAGGGCGTCTATCCTTTATCAGTGAACTGACTTTACTTTTCGCTGCAGAATCACCATCTTTATTCTGCTCCTTTTTCTTTTCCTCTTCACTTTTCTTTCCCACTTCCTTCTCCATTCTTTTCAAGTGCTCATTCCATGCTGTGAGTTCCTCCACCCCGTGCGCAAAAGTACATCCTTTCCCGAATTTGCACGTCATTCTGTTTTTCCACCTTTAAGTCAAAGAAAAGCTAGTCTTAATGTAAGCTTTTGATATATTTCAAGTGAAGTATGAGCTTGTTTCAGGAGACTATAGTTAGCATGGGTGTTTTTTATTATTATTAAAGAATGTATATATAAGGAGAATATGAGGCTATTTTCCTAATGCCAAAGCAAACGCCAGGCTTGTCGAGGAAGCAAGTTCGTTAAGAAATACAGTTACTTAGTGGATGCGATAGAAGGACAGTGCTGTGTCCATATACCTCAGAGTAATGACATTACATTAAGGTTTACTCTCACATTCAGTATAAGTGTAAATATGACCGGCGACTGTTGAGAAATCTGACAAAAATGCTGGGTAACGCGGATTCAGAAGGCCGGTCGACAATTTTCCATCCATTCTCTGTTGTCATGATACCACTTACTATTGACTACAATCCAGAAAAAAATACTTACTCAGAACAAATTCTGTACTTTACACCTTTTGGGGGAATCCGTCGTAAGGGAACCCGGCAGGTTCCCCTAAACGCTTGACGCCATTCGTTTAGTGAGAGAAAAGAGCTTTCACTTGCTTTTTCGTCTTTTGCAGTTGGTTTTAATTGCACCTAAAATAGAATAAACAGTTAATAAAAATAGTTAAAAGTACTGGCTTATATATTTGATAAAAATTAGAAATGTAAAAAAAAATCAGTATGTAATAAGGACGATGAATCGCATAATTTACGTAGCGTAATTTACTGCGCCTTTCAATAACTCGTGGACTACGAAGTTTAAAATCCAACTAACGATTACGTCATAATGACAACCTTACGACAATCATCTTAGCGGACGTCTCAGGAAACAGAAGTTCACTTCAACGGGTTCAAAAAGTCACGTCCGTGGGTTGTGATTGGTAGATTTCGATCCATTTTTGTTTGTTTCTCTTTTTCAGGGTCCGCCCGGTTGGTTGTCGTCATAAATATGATTGACAGTAGTGAAAAACACAGTCGTTAGTTGGGTTTGAACTTCAGAATTCACGTGTTATTGAAAGGCGCCCTAACAAGACCGTCAGGATGTTGCAGCCTCCCTATTGACAATGAGCCAGGCGGCAACATGACCGCTGTGCCACCGCGCCTCCATTACTAAGGAATCGCGTTTACCATAGTTAGCTGTTAATTACCTTTTTTCCTTTTTTCCACGGACTTCTTAAGTATTAATGATCCTCTTACCTTAACTAATTGGAATTTTGTAGGCTATTTCATATGGCATTCCATTCCCGCCAAAATTCAATATTATATTTTATATTGTAATTCTTACACAGCACCATACAAGGATCATTACACAAACCATTTTACAGCATTGTACGTAGTGCATCTAACATTATGTTTTGGACGTGCAATTTCTTCTGTTCGAAACTCTACTTGCCACTTGTAGTTTTCTAATTTGACATGTCCGGAGCAAGTTTTCAATATTCAAGTTTTCACATTCGACATTCCACTTATTATTACCTTTGCTGTTGGCTCGTCTTTTATTTCTTGTCTTACGTCTTGTCTTCTTTTTCTTTGATCGCGTTGGCAAAGAACGACCTAGGTGTACAAAAAGACACTAATGTTTATAGACGTAGCCAATAAAACAGTCTTGTTCTTGACCACTTCTAATTTATTTATTCCAATGGCCAGTGTGTGTGAAAGAAATAGCTCGAGTAGCTTGTGTCACTGACGGAAACTGGGGAAACGTTTGTAACTACTCCGAGCTTTATCCATAAACGCAAACAGAAACGTGTTTAGAAAGGCTGACCGTCGAGTTTATCTCTAGCAGTGCACGACTCATGAACATGAATTCTTACGTACTCGACGATTCCTCGTTTGTTGCATATTGCTCCTCTTCAATCTGAAAATCAGCTTCAGTTTCCTACAAAAAAAACATACAATCAAGCGCTGATCGTGGTCATTGGCACGATACTTGGAGTATAAATGGGTAGCGGTGAATTGTCAGGCAATCTGACAAAAATGCTGGGGGTTACCATCCCATCCAGGGGAAATAGCAATACTCCTAGTCGCTTTATGCTGAAGTGAAGTTTCACAGTTTATAGAGCAAAGCTCAAGGAAAACGCAGTCTGACAATATCCACTGATCCAAAGAAAAAAGTATATTTTTTTAAGTAGAGCGCGTGACTTAAAGGAGAACGGAAGGTGAAAAACGAAGTTTTGTAGCCACTTTTTAAATAAAGTAAATGATGTATCTTAACTAAAATTTGTAATATTTGTCCCTATAATCCATTGGTAAACTTGTTTATGGACTGTAAAAGGCTCGCAACAATGACACGATGTACGTCCGCCATTTTGTCCGCCATTTTGAAGGCATGGGCGCTAAGCATGACGTCATTGCGCTCACTCGCAAATGCGTCAAAACTCAAAATAAATACTCCCGTTGTGATAGAAAATCTTGGTTCATTCGTTGTTGTGGGCTGTTCGAATAGAACTCCCAAGGACTCTAATATAGGAAAGGAATAAGTTAACATCGCCTGCCATTAAAAGATAAAGCCCTTTTAAATAAATTGCTTGCTCAGATAAAGAGAGAAAATTTGCCGCAAATTTTTAATGAATTTACTAAACTCATCGAGAAATCTGTGGAAATCAGTTGCAAAATACAGGGACGGCTATAATTACACAGTACATAATCTATATTATGCCAGCATTAAAGGATAAAAACGATCATAAATGTTTCCGTCGTGGTACCTACATATTATTTTATACAGTCCCACGGCGCTCTTATTCGAGTCCTCGCCTGACCTAATTAAGGCAACAATTGCCGTCTCCAACACTTCTGTTTGCAAACAGATCATTTCGAAACTAGGATGCTGAGTTATACAGCTAAGAGGGGGATCCTCCTCCAGATCTGAGCCAAATAATGAAAACATAGCATTGCAAAATTCGTAACCGAGTGTAAGTGTACATGTCAGGGTTTACAGACACGTATAAACAATAACAACATAGAGCAACACAAAATAAAATCAAACACGACAAATGAATCGTTTCTAAATCAGTATGTTTATTATCCTTTTAATTAACAATATTCACCTGCTATTTTGTCATAGCTTCGTCGATCTCCTGGCAGTACACACACTCTATTTCTTGCTGAATTTTCCAGTTTTTCGATTCGATATGTTCACAAGTACACCATGTGGTGTTTCCTCCTTGTGCGATCTCGTCCTGGCTTTCAGCTGCTTCAGTATGCTCTCCGTCGGAATCCGAGAGATCTCACATGGGCTCGAACGAATACGGTTCAAACTCAGCCGTATTTATGGATGTATAAGCGAACGGTATCTAATAAAATAATTCTCATAAGTGACTGCAAATATCCAAGAACGTGCAAGCGATCGATCGAGCAAAGAGCGCATTGACGTCACGACATGGTGACCGTGTATCCTTATTTGGAAGTAACCGGAAGAGAAAAGCACACAAAATGGCGGACATTCAATTCCGGCGAATGCTGTTAGATTTCAGTCGTATTTGCAGTGAAATATATATTTTTTTCGCTCGTTTCTTCGAAATTATAGTTTCTAGTAGTTATTTCTACAATTCTAGTTATTACGAAAATTATACTCTGTAGCCTTCCGTTCTCCTTTAAGGTAACTGCTACGCATGTCAATGACATACCATTCTGTTGTTGTTTCTTTCTTCTCTTTTTCTCTCCGTTACCAGCAATTGTTGTGCTATTTCTTGCCGTTCCTGAGATTAAAAAAAATTAAAACTATCACAACTGCATGTTACATCAACTATCACTCTGGGTCCAGTTGTCGAAAGAATGGATAACGCTGTCCACCGGATAAATCACTATCCAGTGGATAGCGTAGTTTGTTGTGTCATCACTTGTCTCCTATAGATACTGATATATCCTATGGATAGCGTTAACAACCCTTTGAACAACTGAGTCCATGAAGATAAATAAAGTCAATAATAAACCAATAAACCAATAAACCAACCATGAACTTTATTTCCAGTGATACTGACCTTTTCTCTCTGACGTTCTTCTCGCTGTAACTCTTTCTTGGTCTTTGGCTTTAATTATGAGACACATATAAAAGCAATAAAAAACAAACTTTTAACAAAATTAATTAAAGCTACACAAGATCCACAACTTTGTTCAGTAGCCTATTCATAGGCTACAACGTTGTCATTGTATTCAGTTTATAAAAATAGTACTTCCATATAAAAGTGACGGGGGTGATCGTCGTACCTTTAAGAGGTTAAAATTCGTGCTTTGGTACCGCTTAGGGTGTTTAAATCTAAAATGACCACAGTTAGAGTTATCCCGATACCTTTCAGGGTATGAAGCCGTAAAAATATGCCAGGAACTAGTTTTGTTTTAGGATTGGTACCTCTATAAATTGTATCGTGTACTTACAGTTGGAGCTCCGTGTGTCCCCTCGTGTAGGCGCGAAAATGAATTCGAGCCACACCCACTAAACGAAATTTTGGTACCTTCTAGAGGTCCTGTTCACATTTCCGACAATCATCCCTGTCACCGTTTATATGAGAGTCTCTCCGGGATTTTGGTAGTTTCTTACCTTTGCACCGCTGCTTTGCTTGGACGCTCGGGTCTGAGGACGCTTGGATTTCTGCTTGGTTTGTATTTCACCTGCCTCGTCTGTTTCATGGTCAAACGATGCATCAGATAGCTGAAAAATAAAATAATCCTGTATATGACTTTCGGCTTCAAATATTCCCTTAAAAAATTCAAAATTTGCCTTTTATTGCAATATTTGTAAAAAAAAAAATAATAACCGCATCTGACAAATCACAACACGCCTAAATACAGTACGCTCTGTGATTGGTTTAAAAATCTCGCGCCACCTATTCAACCAATCAGATGCAAAACCAAAACCAATCGCGACTTGGTCACACGCGTTTTCCCGCGCTTGGCGCCTGTTACGTGTATCTTTTTTCGAGTTCTCATCCCGTTCTCATTGGTTTATTGTGCTGTTTATGTTTGTTGTGATTGGCCATTGTAATAGCTTTGGTTTTGGTTTTTCGACACTCGGTTGAAAACCGCTTTATCACGAGGAAGCGCGGGAAACGTCGCGAACCCCGGCAATTAATTAACGATTCGTTTTGCCGTTTTCACGCTTGATTGGCTGAAAGAACACATTTGTTCCCGTTGGTTATTCTCGGTTTTCACTGTCACGCCATAAATAAAAAAATCGAAACCGTTAAATGAATGAAGTCAAGGAATTGACATGTCATAGACAATAAATAAATAAGGAATCAGTCCAAGTCTCAGGTCTGTGCGGTATTCCGTACTCGAGTTATTTGTCAAAATAATCCACACAAATTTATAGAACTCATGGAAACGCCATTTTGGTGTCCCTCTGAGGGGCACCAACATGGCCGCCGGAAATAGGAAAAAACATCTGGAGTTCACTTTTGCCAGAAAGGAGGTTTGTTTTCTCTTGTGAACTTTCGAATATTTAGATAAATATTTCTCCTTAAACTTAAATTGTTTAGAATGCTGAAAATCACCCGAAGAGTCATGTTTTAGATACGGAACAGCTCTGTCACGGCCGTCCTGCTGATGTCACGTACGACGGAAATTTAAACCGTTCTATTTTCAAAAGGAAGCATGAGATCGAGCTAAGAAATTGTGAAAAGATATATATTTAGGTAATCTTTCCTTGAATGAAGGTAAAGATTCTGTAGGCCTCGCGGTTTTGAATTTTAGAATTTGATGACGTCACGTGAAAACCAAGAATACCCAGGTTTTACAAGCATTTTGAGGCTATGGTGAGCTCAACAAACGAAAAACCTAAAGCAAGCACAGATTACTCTTGGAAATTAATTGACAACTACTCTAAAAACCCTGTAAAAGACTTTTGTACAATTTCACTATTAAAGTTTACTCACTGATTGGACCTCGGCCATCTGTTCTCTGATCTGTTTCTCGAGCTCAATCAGTGGGTCATGGTCCATATTCTGTGGAAAGAGGGTTGTCAAAGAAGAAATAATGCATCACACATGCACAGTCAAGTTATTTTTATTCCCTTCTGATCGAGGCTGCGACATCACGTTTAATATTCAAACTGACCAATCGGGTAAGCTCAGCTATGGATCGACTGAAAATTAAAAAATAGATCATCCTGTCTTGTTGATAGTCCTGTTCAAGGCGTTAGATAGATAATGGGGAGCGGCGCAAATAGCGAGTGGAAAGAAGGCCAGTCTCCTCGCCTTGTCTTCCGATCTTTGCGCCGCTGCTCACTATCTGAACGTCTGCAACGTCACGGTTGGCGCATCTTGAACAAATTGGCTAATTATTTTTTTCAAGTTCATCATTCACAATCCGTCTTAATCTTCTCCATCCTCGACCATCCTTGTTCCTGTTTGGTTTATTATTACCGGCTCTTTGGTGTTTTTCTACCTTAGTAAACTATTATTTTGCTCCCACCGGCAAAGCTCTATGGGTCACTGAGACACACAAGCCCCGTGGCCACGACAAGGTGACGATCCGCCAGAACGTGGAACAGGCTAAGGGCTTGAGAAATTCCATGTTGACTACAGGGCTTAAAAAGTTCATAATTTTTTCCCCTCACCTCAGGTAAAATCTTACGCCATTCATCCAACAGTTCCAAAGCCTCCTCAAGGTCCTTAAGCTCTCCCTGTCGTCTGTGTATTTTTATTTTTGTATCAAAAGCTGTGATGCTGCTGCGATCAGACAGGTTGAGCGCTACAGAAGGAAACAACAAGAGAAAAAGGATTTACCAATACTTCATCTTGTCTCCGAATTGGGCCCGCAGTAGTCGTAACGTATCAGGATCGGCCTGGGGTTTTGGATATACGATATCGCTTGCGTTTAAGTGTGTGAGGGTATTTTTGGATTTTTTGGAGATAACTCAGTAGATATCAAGTTTAAACTGAGGAAGCATGTAGGACTGGATCTGAGTTTTCATAGCTAATTACATGATCAAGAAATGGCATTAGAACGGTTTTCAATTGAGCGTCGAAAGTAATGCAGAATAGCAGTTATTACAGTTGAGCCCGCAGTCAAATATTCTTTTGTTTTTAAAAAGTATGCAAACGAGTTAGGCTCGATTTCCTCCGCTCTCTCGAGTCCGGTCTTCGTTCTGGCTCATTTTCCCGAACAGTGGCTGGTAATCGAGCCTACAAATGAGGCTAATGGGCCAATACAATGCCAGATTGACCCTTTCGCCTCGTTTGCATGTCCAACGGCTAACAATACCAGATTGACCCTTTCGCCTCTTTTGCATGTCAAACCGCTGACATCTGTAGTAACTGCTATTGCTTTGGTTTTGCTTTACTACGCTCTGTGATTAGTTAAAAAACGCTCGCGCCACCTATTCAACCAATCAGATGCAAAACCAAAACCATCGTTTTCCGGTGCTAGGCACTGGTTACTTGTATTTGCTTTGATTTCTCATTGGTTCATTGTGTTGTTTGCGTTTCTTGTGATTGGCCTATGTGATTGCTTTGGTGTCGGTTATAGTCTTACAACACTCAAATACATTTCACAATGAGACCTGGTGCAAAACCTTTCAAATGTAAATCAAAATAATTCTCATAAATTAACAGTTTTACACCATGATTCGTTTTGAAACGGAGACAAAAGTCAACTCGGAATTATGTCTAATTGATGGTTAATGTTAACAAAAAGCATTCAAAGTTCCTCCTACCTCGATTGCAATCATGATTGGCTTGTGTCAGATCTCCCTACGGAGAAACAGTGAGGCGGAGCTTTCAGAAACAATACTTTATTTTAAGACATGTTTAACTTATGCTGCTTTTGTTGCATCCTTGAAGATACAGGGACAGTTAGTCAGGCGAGGCGTGGTAAATCGGACAAAATCGGCGCAACGAAGAAAGCCAGAACGGGCGAAAGAGCGCCAGTTTTTGTAAGCTTTCGCAACGTACTTGACGACCCTACGCTCTGCGTAATTGACGCCCATACACGCCGCGTTCTTAACGTCCCTACGCGCCGCGTACATGACGCCCCTACGCACCGCATACATGACGGCCCTACGTGCCACGTAGTTTGACGGCCCTACGTGCCGCGTAATTTAAGCCCTTCCCGCCGTGTGTCCCGGACATACACGGAAACTACATTTATAACCAACAGTAAGGGGAACAGCTCCCATAAATTGCATTGGCTAGTCCAGGAAACAAGTCCCTTCGTATGTGCCGACATTAAGGATAATTTAAATGTTTACCACACTGTACAGTTTAAAAAGCTAACAAAATATGTATTCCTTACCCGAATGAAGTAACATTGTGCTCGATATTCGTGGACTTTCGGATTTCCTCCTCCTTGGGGAAGGAGATTCACTACTTCAGTAAAGATGCTCAGAGCTAACTCAGTTTCCTCGTCTTTAAACAGTTTCTCTCCTTGCTTCATCAGGATGTCGATGGTCCTGTAAATTTGGTGTTTCCCCTAAAAATGAAGTCATGTAAGACACTGTTGGATTGATATTTTCGGAACTATTCATTTACATCTAAAAATATTTTATTTTTTAGCCTTCGGATAATTTTTCGATTGAACAATAAAATGGTTACATTTTGTTTAAATTTTCTACTGAGTTGTTAATCTCAAGATGTGGCAAAACAGCACTTTCACCAAAAACGTACTAGCATGTTCCAGTCTCCGGCGCATTGCGGGGAAAACTTATAGTAACGAGCAAATGGCGCTCATTTTCCCCCCAATGGGGGAGCCTGGCGCAGGTTAAACTATCAACTGTTTCAATGAATACCTGGCCACACAACGACTTTACTTTTGCTCTTAATCTGCGCACAGCATCTTTGTCTCTTGTCATCTATAAATAATTTAAAACAACTATTAGAATACGAATAAAGCCCGGGACAAACGGGCCACTCCGCTCGCCGGCCTCGCGCAAATTCCAACCAAGAGAGCCTGCTCGCAGGCTAGGCCAAACGAGGATAAGAGTTGTCATCGATCCACGACTCTCATCGACTATCATCACCTCGGACCAAGCAAGAGAATACTCTCTACGACTCTCCAGAACAAATTGAGAAGGTTCAAATTTGATCAGAGCGCACGAGAGTCGCTGAGAGTGCATGAGAGTTTCAGGTCAAACGAGAGTGAGAGTTTAAACTCTCACAACTCTCATCTTCATTTGGCCAGGGCTTACTGTAGGATATAATTTTACGATATGTTAACTCGTTTGAGATAAAATACGTCTCTCTCCACCCCTTCACCCTAAAAAAACTTCTGTCGACCCAAAAACTGATTATATCCAGATGACGTAGTACTAGGATACCAATCGAGGTACAGCGGGCCGTTAGAGAAGTGAGGGTAATTGCACAACGAGAGAACTACCATAATAAAATGGTCGGTTGTGATGGCGAGTTATGGCACATTAGCGCTCCCCATATAGTCCTCGATTTTATTTTATTTCCCAACGCGATCGTTGTTAAACATTCGATACAATACCTGAGGATCAAGGACTTTGTATATGACAGCATGTGTAAAGGCTTCCTGTACCTCCCCCTGTAACTCCAAAGCTCGTAACCATAGAAACGCCATGTGTTCGTTTACACCTCCAATAATGTTCTTGGCTAAATACAACGACAAACGGGGAATGGTTATTAAATATCAATAAAGATTGAAAATATCAACAATACAAGGTTAGGAAATATCAATGAAAAATAAAACTAGTGAAAAAAAAAGTGCCACAAGTTACAAAAAAACCCAAACGGTTCAGGCTTGGAAAATAGATATCCTTTTCTTTATCTATACAACAGCTCATTGTACCTACGATATACTTACAAACGTCACAATCTCGCAAAACTTGCTGCACATAATTCTGAAATGAAAAATATGTCAAATAAAAATTGTCACGAATATGAATTGGCATATTTACATGTATATCGACTTAAAAGGCAAAGCTCTATAATGCTGAAAAATAGTCCTAAGGACACTCTTCTAAGATGACTCCGTAAAGAAAACTTATTCTTGTCACAGGTTTTTCCAGCTTAATACCCTAAAAGGTACCGGGATAACTCTAACGGTAGTCATTTTAGATTTCAACACCCTAAGCGGTACCAAACCACGAATTTTAACCCCTAAAAGGTACGACCGTTCACCCTCATCACTTTTATATACCGTGGGAGTCCCCATCCCCAAGAAACGCTCTTGTTGTATGACAAAAACTAAAACCAACATTGATGTTTCCCCAAAATGGCGGCAAGTCAAACGCTTGACACACTAACTGAGATATACTAACCAAGCGAAGTAAACATTCCGCTCGCTTGCACAGAATGCTGGCCACCGACTGAGCACAAGCGGGAACACTGAGGCCCTGCAGTGCTGCAGTATAAAGC
This sequence comes from Desmophyllum pertusum, assembly GCA_029204205.1. NCBI lineage: Eukaryota > Metazoa > Cnidaria > Anthozoa > Scleractinia > Caryophylliidae > Desmophyllum > Desmophyllum pertusum. The sequence continues at coordinate 1,239,003 of MU826367.1, forward strand.
GCCGCGGCTGTGCGATAGTCTCTGATCCCATGAACTGTTCAGCATTGGTTTCCACAAGATTGGGTGACACAAGAGCCGAGGCGAGCAGAGCCTATGGAGAAACACATTGAAAGCTATCAATGAGGAGCATGGACATAGCGATGGTGCAGTGGTGAGAGTGCTCGCCTCCCACCAACGTGGCCAGGGTTCGGTTCCGCGGGTCATATGTGGGTTGAGTTTGTTGTTGGTTCTCAACCTTGCTCCGAGGGTTTTTCTCCGCGGGTACTCCGGTTTTCCTCCCTCCACAAAAACCAACATTTCTAAATTCCAATTCGATCTGGAATCCGAGGGCCACGGGTTTGTCAGTCGTAAAACTGTCAAAAAAGTGTCACCCTCTATTTTTATTTTATCATGTAGTAACATAAGTATAGGACATGGCACTGGCACACTAGCAAGCATAGCACTGGCACACTAGCAGGCATAGCACTGGCACACTAGCAGGCATAGCACTGACTCGGCGTTGCCCTGATTAGGAAGACACCACTTCATATATATATCTAAATTCTTAGTAACGCGGCTCATCATCTGACGGCTTATCAGTGTCGGCGCGTTCGAGGTGCGTTTGAGCTGCGTTCGAGGTGAGTTACTGCGCGTTGCTCTTATAAGAAAGACATTACACGTCATTTATATATCTCAATTCTTAGTAACACGGCTCATCGTCTGACGGCTTATCTGTGCGGCGCGTTTGCGACGCGTTTGCAGTGCGTTTGAGGTACGTTGGTCAAACGTTTAGTACATAAAATAATACGAGGCCTTCAGTAAAAAAAAAAAATGAAAAGCGGGTGAACTATGTATACAAACCGGTGGTACTGGAAACGGCAAAGCATCGAATGACACAGAACTGAAAAAACAACAATTGTAAAATAAGTACATAATTTATTTACCTATCATTTGGGAGAATCAGAAGTGGCGGGAAGCGGGAAGTTCATAGTGCCGGTTACATGTATTTGCTTCGCGTTCTGATTGGTTCCTTGTGTTTTTTCCGTCTGTTGTGATTGGTCAGAGTGATTACTTTGGTTTTGATTGTACTACAGTGGAACCCCGCTTTACGGACACCCGCTTAATACGGACACCCGCTTATTACGGACAGTTTTGTTTGTCCGGACGAAAAGCTCATATACTTGACACGGGGGACACTTTTCTGTGACCCGAGTAACACGCTCTCATACAAAGTAAACCTCGCTTTACGGACACTGGTTATCTGTGCATTGTATGTTTTTCATTTGTAACGATTATGTGCTAATTGTACCCTGTTAGAAAATGAAAGCTTTCTTCAGGTTAACGTGATTTTATTACTAAAAAAGCCTGACATGTTTGACAACTGCCTTTCTTCCGGTGTTTGACCCTTGTAGACCTTAAATATCTTTGCTCACTGTGCTTACACAAAAGTTTCACTTCCTTTGCCTTTTACTGCAGTCATTGCTTGTAGCTTTCTTCCTCTTTGACGTCCTTTGCCTGCTACATGTGTCTGTGAGGTTTATTCTGAGAGCCCGCTTAATACGGACACCCGGATAATACGGACACTTCCGCGTGTCCCCTTGGTGTCCGTATTAACCGGGTTCCACTGGACTCTGAATTGAAATCCGCTCTAACATGTGTTATATGATTACCTGAGATACGCAGCCATGATTCCTAATGTTGCCTCCACCTTTAGCGGAGTTAGGTCAGCGTCTGAAATGCAACACAAAACAGACAGCGTTCACTTTAAATGTGGCTAAAATGTAACTTAGGCAAAGTTAATCTCGAGTCAATGTAGCCAGCGGTTTCTCCCCTGGCGGTACTGCAGGACGGTCTCAGGAACTTTGCAGGACGTCTTGCGGACTTGCGTTACGTTCTCGTCGTATTTTGCTCGGAATTTTGCGGATCAATGTACTTTGCAGATCAATGAGCTGATCTCTGTGGTTCAAATGCTATAGCTGTTTTGACACAGGTTGTCGGAACAAAGCGCACGCGACAATCCCGAAAAGTAATCTGGGATATGATCAGCAAGTTACGTTCCTGACACTGTAGCTGTCGAACCTACTTTTGTTGCTTTCTTTTAGCACTCGCAAACATACGTCCATGGCGTCTCGTGCCATTTTCTCAGATTTCCCTGAAATGCTGAAGTCAAGGAACCGTGAACTTAAAACTACCCACAATACCTTTCGGGATTGTCGCGTGCGCTTTTTTCCGACAACCTTGCTCAACCGATGCTCGAGGTGAATCTTTGCGGATTCTGGCTCCGCCTCCATCCCTCCCACCCTCTTGGTTTGTGGGTTAAGGTAAGTATGTGGTGGGCAGGCTGGAGGCCGCATGGTTTCCGCTCGTAGCTGCCATCGATACCTCCATGCTGTGCCTGAATTGCATCAGGCCCCCTGCCAACCATTAAGGCACGTTTCCAAGCACGAGTTTAATTTGTGTTAAATCAATTGCGCCAATAAAATGAAACGAAATTGATTTCATAAATTTATTGAGTGTCTTAAATTCTCAGTATCGACTCAGTTCGAAACTGCATATTCTGTGCTTAAAATAGTGATTCAAAGTATAATTATTGGGTTGAAATGACGCATTTCCGTTGTGGTTTTATTTAACCCTTTCACTCCCAAGATTGTGAAACTTTACAGTTGAAAAATATATATATATACTGAAAAACAAAAAGTATCACATGAAAGTACTGCTCGATAGCTTTTAGGGTTTCATCCACAGACTTTAAAGTTAAGTGTTATAAATTGGCAGAAGGTTTGACTCTGGGAGTGTAAGGGTTAATCAACCATGCTTTTCCTAGCCTCCTCGCAGACTTTCTTTGGGCTCGTCACGCAATCTCTCCTCCCGTGATAATGGGCGCGATTAGTCTGAAACGAAATATTTCCCTTTGAACACCGTCAAATTTACAGACGTTTGTATGGCTGGGTATCCTCTGTTCCAGGCGTTAAGGCCGTGGCAAACGAGGAAACATTCACTGTTGCGGACGCAAATGTTTTCCCGTTTGCCCGCGCACGCAACATTTGTTGCGGACGCAAATTTTGCGTCTGAGATGCAAAAAATGTTTCTGAATTATTTCAGTAACATTTTGCGACGCAACAAATAAACAATGTTGACTAGATTTCAGGGCTTGTTTTTCATTGCGCGCGCATAATATCGCGTGTTCGCAGCATTTGTTTCCCGTAAAATGTATCTTCGTTTGCGCAGCAAGGAAGCAAAACATTGTTTTGCTGCCCGCTCGGGCAAACGGTGAAACATTTGCGTCGGCAACAATGTTTCCGCAACAATGTTTCCTCGTTTGCCACGGCCTTTAGCGACGAGAAAAAACGGGCGAAGCAATTCACTCGCCACTCTTCGCGCTTTGCGCGTTTTTTCGCGTCGCTCCCTGGCAAGAGTTGCCATCCAATCATACAACTGTCTCTGTAAATGTTGCCACTTTCAAAGCAGGCCGTTTTAGCTTTCAAACACGTTTGCACGATAATTTCATCTTGTTATGATAACCACCAGTGTTTATTGTTTTCTTTTATCGAGTGAATTTATAATAGAGTCAATAGAGAGCGAGAATCAGATCGCCCTATATTCATAAAGCCCGGGTATAAGTGGAACTTTACAGTTCCAATTTAGAAGTTTAAATTTAGAACACATGACTGAAGAGAAGAGGCTAGAACGATGATTGTATTTAACCCATAGCAATTTGAAACTCAACGAATAAACCAAGTGACAGACCTCGACCTCTACACGTCTGCAGTCATTTGCTAAAATTTATGTATTAGCTTGTATTTATAGCTTCAGAACAAGATTCCAGTCTTCAGGCGTTATAATCCCGGGCTATAATATCCCTTCCTTGTCATTTTAATTAATCTTGATAAAGCCCTTGCTGGATATTAATAAAAGACTGAAGTTTTGCATGATATATGTCGATACAGACTTACCTTTTAAAACAAGATTACCGGTTACGTTTCACGAGCGAACACGAACAACGGGAGCTCTATGCGACTAGAAGACCTGGCATTCAGTTCTTGTCCAAAAAACGTATAACAACAACGATAATAAAGACGCTTTGGACCGCTTTGGGCATATCCATGGAACAGCCATGGAATTCCATGGAATTTCAGGATGTGACCGGTCAGAAAATATAAGCCGAAAATAACAAATTGTGTTATGTCTACTGCCACACAGATATGCAAATGAGAGCAAAACGAAGAGCGTAAACAGCCTGTCACTGCCAGATATAGCTCAGTGATCTTGTGACAGATTATGTATAGCGAAAAAAACACATTTCCGAGAAATTCATTGCCGTCAATAACCATTTTCTAGGGGAAACAAGAATTTTCGAAGAAAATATAACCGGGCTTTTTTTCACAGGGCAAAAACACACATTTTGGGGACTTTAAGAAATAATTAAAGGTAACTGAAAGCTGTTCTTAATCTTTCTTTATCTTTAATTGTCACAATAAACTTCATAAAGTTTCAATGAAACTTTAATGGACCTTTAATTAACCTTAACTTAAACTTTAAAAACTCAAATATTTAGGTTCCCATTAAGTGATCTTTTTTAACGTCCAGAATGCCACCTTGAGTTTTGGTACCTTTAAGGAAGAATTAAAGTAAACTAAAATCCGTATTTTCTTTTTGGTACCTTTAATTGGAACATTAAAGTTTGTAAACATAGTTAAACTTTAATCGATCTCTAATTAACGTTTAGTTAACCTTTAATAACAAAGTAGACAATCAGGTTGTCATGACCACATTGTAAACGCGAGACAGCAGATAGACAGTAGAGATAGCTTGAGCCGTATCCTTTTCTGGTAGAAGACGGTAATTCATCCACTCTACGAATTCAGTGATATTCCACTTAAGATTGACTACGTGACTTCGGCCAATCGAGAAATTATGGACCCGTTGTTCGCGCTCGATGAAGCCGCCAAAGGATATGTTTATTGTACTCATTGTGATAATGTCGTATCGCGTTCAACCTTCGAAAGACACGAAAGAAAAAGGTACTCAGCCGTATCCAATGATGGCCCCGGACAATCTAGAGTAACGTCTTGCGATTTGGATTCTGAAACATCGCCAGACGATGAAGGTCAGTAATTTAGATCCATTTAGATCTCCTCAATAAGTTGGAAGCATATGCGCGGTTTAGCAAATGTTAACTCTCCAAAAATTTCACATTTTTAAACTTTCAGAAAGTACCCTTGAAGATCTAGAGCCATCTGTTGTCCAATTAACACCTGAAAATTCGACTGAAGGAGTTGAACAGGTAACATACCATTTTAAACGAGAAATTGGAAATCTCAACGTGGCACATGGTCTTGCGTTATTGTTACGTTCTGGCTGTGATGGCCACATTAAATATGCGTGGTATGTGAAACATCTGACCACGGTGTTTATTCATCTTTTATTTTTCCGGTAGGGAAGTAAATAAACCGGGAATAAAAGATTGAACTTTAGAGTGATATTTACTTACTGTCTATAAAACCCGTGAAATAGTTTCTACACTTGTTTTCTTTTGTTTTAGATGTTGTTTCACGGGTTAAATAAAATCACTCTATGTGGCTAGATATTTAGGATAATTTATTTTGATGAGTGAATTAACATTTCCAAGTGATATCATCCACGAGTTACACATTGTTTTGTAAAATTTGTCTATGCAGCGCGACTAATTGTAATAAAGGCTCGTTCGTTTGGGACCGGGGGGGGGGAGTACTCCCTATAATGGACTATACGGTGAGGCTCCGCCCGAAAGGGGTAACTTTTCCAGGCTGGAGGTATATAAAAGGGTAGGGATTTCATGAGTTGAAGTATAGAAAGGGTAGGGATTTCACGAGTTGAAGTATAGAAAGGGGTAGGGGAAACTGTCATTTTAGGTGTTTAAAAGGGCCTTTCAAAGTAAAAACTTAGAAACTTAAAACTACATGCATATCTATGGGACTAGTTATGGGACTTGACGATGTCCTTGAGGATCCTCTCTCGCTAAAAGCCTTATCGTTTTTATTGCGTCCTACATTTTTATGTTCTGTTGAAAATAGATGATGAATGATAGTGCAATGATTATCAAATGGAGCTATTAATACATACTAAATTTTAAGGGCTTGTATACATGGAAGGAGGGTGACCCGGTAAGTCGGGTTATCCGCATAAAATGGCTAAAACATAGCGTTATAAAAGCGACATTAAAAGCGTGTTGAGGCGTGGGAATACCAACTGATTTCGGTCTACAAACCTAGTGGTTTATCAAAGTCGCTCAGATCTCGACTGATGTTAATTCATATATTGTTAAATTTCTCTCATAGTAAGAGTTTTTGAAATGCCATTGGTTATATGCAACGAGGCAGCGGATTTCAAGTTTCGCGCACTAATACAAAAATCGTAGAATTAGTACCTTGAACTTTAGTCTGTTTATCAGAGGTCTCTCTTCTGGAACCTGATGTCGCATCCATAGCTTGTAAGTAAAAAAAAAATAATAATATCAGGATTTCAGTTTAAGATCATTGTTGTTTTAATTTAAATATGAGAGTCCCAGAGGCCTCCAAAAAAATTCAATTCAAATTCAAATTGTTATTTGTAGCTTTTAGTGAAGCTTTTCATTGCCCATGCAACATGTCCTTTTTCGCGCCTTTTTCATGCAAGGGCATTGCATTTCTTAACGACCGACCAACGCAACGGAGAATGATGAGTTCTTGAAATAAATTGGTTCATTCTTTTGCACTTGCTATTGCGTTTGACACAGCATTTGAAACTCTCCGAAATCTTGCGGTAATATAAGATTGTCTTGTATAAGTCGTTTATCTTTCATCGTATCTTCGTCTATTGTTCATAGAAAGTAATCTTTGCTTTTACGATACCTGCTTTTACGTCGAAGGAGGGAAGATATTTTGCTCCATCCATTTCTTTGTTTTTCTATAATAAGAAATTAAACACCTTCCTTTTAAACAAATAGCTTCTTTCGCCATTTTATATACTGACTGTATATTTATTTTACTCGGACTATTTAGAAACGCAGACCATTATTGAACACAACGCAGTGTATACAAGACATATGTTGCTGGCTGGTAATGTCCATACAAAGATGATCTGGGTCTCAGGACCATACGAACAGAGCCCGAAGGCCGACGTCCTGGTGTATTTAAGACTGAGGGTTGAGAGGAGTCTTGAAGGAAACAATATATGTTGAACTTAGCACCAACAAGGTGTAACAACAATCATCATAATTATGGAGGAAAACATTTTCCAAGAAGACATTACCTCATCTCGCTTTTGCTCAAGTTTTTCCCGATCTTTGTCAATGTTCTTTTGGATGTCCTTACGGATTTCTTCTAATTCCTATAAAACAAAGCATATGTACAAGGTAATACCCCGACAATCTTAACACCACGTTACATTACTTGATCATGATCTGACTAAAGCCCGGGCTAAACGAGAACGAGAGTTAAAAAGAGTTCAAACTCTCGCTCTCGTTCGGCCTGAAACTCTCATGCGTTTTCTCAGGAGCAGTGACCCCGGCCGACTCTCGTGCGATTACTCGTGCACTCTTAGCTAAATTTTTCAGAGTTTTCTCCCATTTGACCAGAGCTGATGAGAGAAGTTATATAAATGAAACTCTCGTGCAATTCACATCCTACCAACTCTCGGCGACTCTCGTTCCTATTTGGACTAGATCTCCCGAACGTGGTCGCGGAAAATTGCACCATTTTGACCATTTTGACGCTTTTTGGGTTTTTCTCTCCAAAGTAGACGATACAATAAGATCAGGTATGCCAGTTCTTTTTTCTCTCTTCCCTCTCTCCTTTCTCCTTTTCGCTCTTCTTTGGTCTAGTTTCAAGTCTTGTTGGAGAGTTAAACTAGGCTTTTGGCGTAGTTGGAGAAACAAATGCTGAAATTTTCACGTTCTTATAAATTCAGTTATATATACAAGACACTATATTTTAGAATACTATGTCCATTTTAGCTTTACTGATGTTTTGTATACCGTGTTTTAAATAAAGATTCGATTCGATTCGATTCGATTCTGTTCTATTCTATAAAGAGATGATCTGGGTCTGAAGTCCATAGGGACAGAGCCCGAAGGTCCGGACGTCATGGCGAACATTTTGTATATTTAAGACTGAGAATTTAAAGGGTCTTGAAGGAAATAGTACAAGTTGAACTTGCCACCCACAAGGTCTAACAACAAGCATCACAATTATCGAGGAAAACACTTTCCAATTAAGAAGACATTACCTCTTTTCGCTTTTGCTCCAGTTTTTCCCGATCTTTTTCAATTTGGTTTTGGATTTTCTTACCGATTTCCTCTGCCTCCTATAAAACAAAGCAAATGTGCAAGGTGATACCCCGACAGTCTTACACCAAATTACACTACCTTATCTGACTAAAACCCGGGTCAAACAAGAACGAGAGTTCGCAAGAGCTCAAATGGCCTGAAACTCTCGTGCGTTCTCTCATGAGCGGTGACCCTCGTCGACCTTCGTGCGCTGACTCGTGGACTCTGAGCTTAATGTTTCAAAGTTTTCTCTCAATTGGCCAGCAGAGCTGAAAAACTCTGGTGCAACTCTCATCCTACCAACTCTCTGCGACTCTCGTTCTCATTTGGACTGGGTGTAAGCTTAAGAAAGGATGACATCATCCTCTCTTGATTGAAACGCCGCCCAATCCTACGTTACAAGAGAACAATCAAAATACCAAAGTAACTCTCATCACAGAAATGTACGTCATAGTGAAGAAAGAAAAATATAAAAATTATTTACTTTCATTCGCCGATATTCTTCAAACTTCTTTTGCTTCTTGTTCATAACCTGTAATTGAAAAAAAGAAAAAAGAAAGCGGTTTCAAAATCCCGGTCGATTGCAATTCCTATTCCAGGCTGGCGTAAAATTTCGTTCCCTAAAAATTTAGCTAAAGAATCCGAACAGATCAATGCAAACTGTGTTAGTTTACATAAATATCCCTTTAAAAGGCCCTGGACGATGTTCATTTACTATATTGTTACGATAACTACGTTTAGAAAATATAACGGCAATGTTTGATTAAGGGTAAAATTAACAAAAAAGGTACAGAAGGTTATAATTAAAATAAGTTATTGTTACGTTTTTTATGCGAACTGGGATCACTTAGTAATGATGACATCCCTACATTGTTTAGTAAAACGATATATGTAACACACTGACCGGTTTCTTTTTAGGGACAACTGGTGAAGGTACCGGAGAGCTTGAGACTTTACTTTGGGTTGTATTTGATCGCATTCCTGTGGTATCAGTAGGAAGAGCTATCTCCTTTAGCTGTGGTACTGTGTTTGTTTCAGACTTTAACTGACCATGGGATGCTTTTACTTTTGCTGCTGGGTGTGGTTTTTCTACGATCGTCGCGGTACTGCAGGATGGACTCTGCTTAGCACAGGGCTGCAACAATTCTTCCACACTCTCGGAATTTGGCTTTGTATTGACTGCCTGATCGGATAGCTGAAGCTTTCCGAAAGATGCCCCAATCCCGTCAAGGCAAGATACCCTCTCATTGTCAGAGTCATCATCTTTATTGACTTCCCATGTGCTAAATGTAGATGGTAAGGTGGAAAAAGATGCATTGTCCTCTTTCTCTGTGTTGATACAGTCGGAATAGCCTTGGCTTATATCCGGGTCTCCGATGACGGAATCCGTTGCTTGGGAGTCATCCTCGTCTGGACTTTCCTCGAGTGATACTTTCATCTTGTCGCTCATCGGTGCTTGATCTGCTGATATAATCATGCACTTGGATTAATGAAAGCACCACACAGCGGTCAAACGAAAAAAAAATAACGCCACTTCCCGTCCTTGTAGGTTTGAATTTTGTGAGAGTTTGAAGTGCAAAACGTTTTAGTAAGAAAACGTTACAAAAAATGCAGTGGTGCGGCAAAATTCATCTCCTATAGTTTTTTTAATATCTAAAATAACACTTTACACTTCCGTTTGGAAAACTAGTAGCTAACTAGTCTACTAACGTTTTCCGAGATATATGAAACTATTTCCCGAACAGTTGATTCATTTATTTTACTTTTACCAAGGAAGTTTGTTCCAAATAGGAAGGAGCCCAGTCTCGTTGGAGTGCTCCGAAACTGCGGAGGTTTGTGTTTATACGACCGAGGCAAACACCATTGTCATCAGTTCTTGTTTCTAACGGATATCCTTTTCGTTTCTACAAAAGATCACAAAGACTAAAAAAAACAACAGCCAAGGAAGAACCCGCGCTGGAATTTCAATCCACTGTGGTTTTACCATATATTAAAGGTGTATCAGATCGAGGCTCTTCGCCGCTACCTCAGTGCAACAACAAGGCGTACGCGTCGTCTTCAAATCTGACACAAAATCTGACCTAAAGACGCCCTTGATGGTGTCGTTTATAAGATTCTACGTGAATGTGACAGAGTGTATATTGGGGAAACAGGGAGATCTATGCATGCATGAAAGGATAAAGGAGCACGACAAGGACATAAGGCTTGCTCGCACTCAAGCCTCCGCAGTTTCGGGGCACGTCAACGAGACTAGATACCTTCCTATTTGGAAGGAGGTTAAGTCCCAGGGGTTACGTTTATTGACAGAGACCCGCACTGGTACACCTGTAGGATTAAAGAGGCCATAAACATAAAACTTCATCCTAACAACATCAACAGGGATAGTGGAATCGAAATTACTCAAGAATGGATGCCTATGATCAAGAAACACAACAGCCGATCAATAACGCAACGGACCTATGACGAAACAACATCCAGTCGGAATAATAATGAGGATCGAAATGCACCAATAGCCGTGAGCCAACGTGCCACAAATAGCGACACGTAAACAATCGACCTCATCGCCTGATGAAGACTAGCAGTTAAGCAGTCACTAACGTCGCGATCAACACCTCGAAGTGACTCCATCTTGAGACAAACGATTAAACGTTCATCTACCTTTCAAACCACGATGAACAATAACCACATTAAAAAAGTAGCTTGTGTCATTAACAGAATAATATTTTTCTCATATTTCTACCAAACTTAAAATGTACCATCATTTCTTTCCACACATTTTATTTGTTTCAAGGGCAAATTTTTTTATAATATATTTAATGATTTTAGCCGTCTTTTATAAAATGCATTCCAAGTCGCAAGGAACAAAATTATAAACACATCAGAAACACAGTACACCACACGTCAATTTACCATATTTGGTCAAAAGAGTGTTATAGGCTGATAACATGCTCGAAACGCAATACTGAGTAACTCCGGAGGGAGTAACCAAATCAAAAATAAATCCCCCTTATCAAAGATCAAAGACCATAAAATATGTTGTTTCTTAAATTTAAACCCACAAAAATACTTCTTAGAACAGTCGACTTACCCCCCAAAATACCGAAATCACCAACTTCAATTCGTATTCAAAAGAAAATTCTTCACAACTCCACGACACTTGTTTACTTGAGTCTCCAATCCCCCCTCTTTTTATAATAATAATAATAATAATTATTAACTCACCTGAATTGTCCATGAAAATCTGTTTGCCTTTCTCATATTCCTCCTCCGAAATGAAGGTTTTCAGCTTCACATCAGTAAGGCCAAGCTTCTCCAAAACGTCTGCAGTTACAAGCATTTCCTGGGCGATTTCATTGAGATGACCACTGCAGTAATCTTCCCACAGTCCTTCAAGGCTCTGCAATGAGCTGCATTCAACTGTTATCAACAAACTTCCCAAGTCACGCCTACGCACAAACACATCAAATCTATATCTCAAGTATTGTACAAACAAGACAAACGATTCCTTAAATGACAAAATAACATTCCAGATGTGTATTTCCGTTGGGGGATCCTGTTGATTTAGTTGACGTTCTTCAGAGCAACCCTCTGCTCCCATTGCCTGCTCTTGGTCAGGATTCCCGACTGTTTGAGGTAGCTGAGGCCTACCATATGGATGGTTTAAGATTACAGTTCGTGTAAAGCTCTCAATGTTGCTCACTACAACAATCTGTATGACTGATGGAAAAACAAACATTTTAATTTAATTTGGTGACATTGAAACATTCCGGTAATAGACATTTTGTTTTCGGCGTTGGTTTCCAGAATAGATAGTAATACTAATTTATTTTGCAATCTATAGGTCCAGTAGCCTGCGCAGCTGGTGGTACTTATATTTTATTAGACGATGGCAGAAATGGCAAAGCTGGAAAAACGAGCAACGAATTTGGAGAGGAGGGTAGCCACTACTAATGTGCAATATCATGGGAATAAGCGCCAGCTAGGCAGAAGTCTTCGGATTTGATTGAAGTGGTACCATGTGCTTGGCATGCCACATATATACATTGTCACATCATGAAACACTTATTTCTTACAGCTAGCTTTCGGGTGCACTGATTTCAATCCAGTCATCATCAAGCTTAACGTCATTGGTTTATGTACTGATGAGTGGATGCAGATAACTTTTAATCCCATCCCTTTCCTAGATTCAAATAGAAAAGGGGCATAATATTTCCTCTACCTTCAGAGGGGCAGTGCAACAATCTGACCACTCCTCCCTCCCCTGTTATAATTGCAGGTGATAAATAATACGTCTCTTAACACCGGGGGGAGGGGAGGGGGAAGCTACTTCCCATATCTTCTCTTAAATCAAATCCAAACCATGCTCTCACAACTTGCAAAGCAATCATCACAACTTCAGCCAGCGGATTCATCATCTGCGCGTGCGTAGAAGTTGTGTAAAGCCAGAAGGAAAGCTAGAAAAACGTGGCGGCCGATGAGGAGATTGAAGTGCGCATTGATGTATGAATGATTATAATATTTTTTCACTTCGTGAGCCTTCGTTTTCAAGATGCAACCACGACGGCGACGGCGACAGCAACGAGAACGTCACAAAACAATAGGTTTATTAGTAGACGTACAATGTTCTGCACGTGCGTTTTGCACATTTCTTTGCCGTCCTATGCAAAACAAAAAAGCGTGTTCTATGCCAAACAAAACGCACGTGCCTTTGCATTTACATTTCTTTGCTTTCCTATGCAAAACAAAAACGTCAAATGCCCAAATTCACGTTATTATGGAGAACGTGAACATGCGACGGTTAATTCTCCTTTCTCTATCTGGACTTGAACTCCGTCCCTACGAATTCAGCTACTAGACAGTTTGGCCACATTTGAAACATTGAACGTGTTGGAATAATCGCGAAATAGTTTATGGGAAAGTGAATTAATTTTTAAGCAATTTTGCACTGGAAAAGAAGCCTTATGAAAACACCCCTGACCAAAAAAAATTGATCGCTTTGCAAGTTGTGAGAGCATGATTTCTCGGTCCCAAGCCCTGGCTCTTCCCCCCGCTTAACACCATCGGCCTAAAGTAAAGTTAATTTTTTTAACTAACCGGGTCCACGAGACTGCCTCACTTCATCTCGGAGGCGTCGGACTTCCTCTTGAGTGCTTTCATGACCTCTTTTCATATCTTTGTTTAATTCTTTGAATGTAGCATCCAGGCGTTGGACTTCCTCTTGAGTGGTTTCGTGACCTCTTTTCATATCTTTGTTTAATTCTTTGAATGTAGCATCCAGGCGTTGGACTTCCTCTTGAGTGCTTTCATGACCTCTTTTCATATCTTTGTTTAATTCTTTGAATGTAGCATCCAGTTTCTCCACCTCAGCTTTAACATCCATGTCATTCGTGTACCACCTTTTGAGTTCTTCAATACATCTTTCCTCTTCAAGAGTTAGGGGATCAGACAAATATTTGTCAATAGATGTCTTCCATTCATCTCTCTTTGTATGAGATGCAGCAATTCGCAACAAAGCCTCGCTGATTTCTCCCCAAAGACGAACAAACTCGACCTCAGATATTTCCATGGTCTTGCTGTGTCCATAAACTTCATTACGATAATATTTTATTCGAACCAAATCTGCCTCAAGACTGTGGTTTGAGCTGTTCGGTAAATCGTCCCATCCTTTTGGTCCGGGGGGAGGGGTGAGGTTGCATACTGTCCTTAACAATCTGAATATTAAAGTGATGTCAAAATCGGCCGACTTGCCGTACACCCCTAGGGATGGGTATAGGCAATCCCGCTGTGGTTTGGTAAGGTTTGCTCTGTGCAGTTGTCTCTGTATCACAGGATCACTTAACTTCAAAGGAAGATCAAGTGGCGAATGAATGGAATCAAACGTTTCCCTTAAAAGCCTCAGTCCCCCACACATCAGAAGTCGTGTTAACCGATGAAAATTTGCTTTGGCATTTGTTGAACGTAACGCTTCTTCTGCGTCTGTGAGAGATGACATGTCATGCACTGCCAGGTTTCTTTTTTTATTCTAAACAAAAACATAAACACAAGGTTCTCAAAATTTTAAATTAAATAAATTCATCGAAGAACCGTAGCCAGGACAAAACATGTTAAACATTTATAAACACGTTCTCTAGCCTGATCGGCTATGTACAATAAAAAAAACTTCACGCTTTTGGCTGTCAGACCACAGCCTTCGATGGATAAGAATATGGAAAACTGAAAACTGAAAATATATACAAAAATAGGCCGGTGAGACTTAATATATTAATGGCTCACTCAACCCGAATATACTTCTTCAAAAACATGACATCCGGGTTGTCAGTAAGCCAACCAAGACTTTACAACAGAAGATCCCTTCTCCTAAATTCTGACCTCCGATTGAACTTCAACCAAACGTGGTTTACAAAATATCCTGTGCCGACTGCCCTTATGAGCTATGTGGGGGAAACTGGCAGATGCTTTGAAACAAGAAAGAAAGAACACACGAGGAATGTGAAATCTTACACAAGAGGCTCCAACATCGCTAAACATGCTTGGTCCTCAAATCACTCTATATGATTGACTTCGAAAATTCCCAAGTGATTGATAAGGGTTCTTTTCGTGTTCAGAAGACCTTACGACTCATGGCCGAACCGCTTCAATTGTTATGACGACAACAATTCAAGGCCGCTACCTAATCAGTATACTATTCTTCTGCATACGATTTTTATCATCCCTAACTGACAAAAAAGCTATTTACAAAAATATTAAAAAAATTAATGCTTTTTAACAATAATACTACTAACTACAATACTCAGCTAACAATAATAATAATACTGACAACAACGACTACTTACAATACTACTACTTACACTAATAATGCTAACAATAATACTACCTAACAGAGGCAGCACAACAGAGGAAAGTTACAGAAAGGGAACAAAATATAAAGGACCACGAAATCAAGAGTTCAAGCCATTTCGTTTTCAAAAGGGAACCTATATATCTTTTAATGTAAGATTGACTGTTTTGTCGATAATAAAGAGAAGAAATCAGCAGTTATAATGACTGGAGTATTTTTTACCTCTTCTGTTGGAATTCTTTCTGTGTTCTTGGAGATTATATTGCTGATGAACATATTCTGTTAAAGATGGTTGAACATTTTTACTTACAGCAATCAGAATGTAGTATCTGTTGTAATTAATAGAGAAGTGCTTTTTTCTCCTATACGACCTAAACATTCGCGTAGAACTAAAACTTGTGAGTCTGGTATTAGATCAACCGAGACAAAACAAAAGTTGAACACTATCCACAATTAGTAAAAATCTACTGTACACTAATGCAAATGAGACAATCTGATTGGCTGACCTACTGCACACTATCAGCCATTAGTGTGCAGTGGCTGGAGGTCGTCTACAAATTTGCCGTTTCTTTTCGTTTCTACGAAGTTTCGGTGGATGATTTAGAGTTAATACTAGACAATTGTTATGATTTTTACTAAAACTACGGCCTCATCAACTATCACATCATAGAAATCTCGAGCTCATAATCTAATTGTTAACTAGTAAAAATCTACTAGTATACTAATGCAAATGAGACAATCTGATTGGCTGAGCTACTCGTATACTTAATCGACCATTATAGTTCACCACTAAATTTTCTTTGATTCTGATTGGCTTAAATCGAACACGTGACGTGATAGTGTTCATCCGCGGAGAGACACTGTCAGGTAATAGTGCCCGTCGGGCAAAAAACCCCGGATCGATAGTGCCAGCCTGAGCGAAAAACAACCGTTTTGTGCAGTTTTGAGCTAAACAGTTGAAAGAATAAATTTAAAAATAGCGAGAAATTACTCTCTATCAATTCTTTCATAACATATGGGCATGCACGAAGTTTGTAACGAAATATTTAATGGAAAATTCCTGTAAATGTACAACAAATGTGAATGAAAGAGCACTAAAGATCGGTAAACCGACACAAATTCGTCCAAAAAATGACAGCCTGTTTACACCACAAGTTTAAGCTTAGCCTATTCGGCATTGTTACCTTGTATTTCCAAGAGGCTTGTCAATTCCAGCTTGAATCAGCACAATAAATATCGGTTACGAAGCTTAAATACGGCAGTTTGTCAAGCGTTTGCCCGCAGTGAAACCTTCGACTCCGTTCAGTTGTCCGTTTGACTTGTAAAATGAATATAATGTTCAGCTCCACAATTATTTCAGATCTTCCCATTTTGTGCTAAATCATTTGCCCAATTTTCCAGAATATATGAAACTTTAGATAAGATCGAGCGAAGAAATAATCCGAAGAAAACTTTTTGTCCTGCTTTCTTTTGATTCAACTGACTTGGGGGAAACCGCGCCAGGTTTTGCCGCCGTTTTTCATACAAATCATACTTCATTTAGATGGAACTGAAAAATCACTCAGTCGATTTATAACTTTTGAAAAAGTAATACCGAAGTTTAACCTAAAGTTTTGTACGTATTTACGAGACAAAAGTTGAAATGCAAAACTATTTTTGAAGCTCCAAGCGCCGCAGTGTGTTAGAAATCGAAATAAATAAATTGATGTCGTTTTCAGTTTTAGGCTGTAGTTGTAAATGATGCACTTACATGTAAGAAGTTGGAAAGGCGTGATGTATCAAAGCTGAATGAATTTTTCTCACCTCATTCCATGTCACGATCGAGGCCTTGAAGTAATCTGCAAAGGTTCACGGGATAGGAAGCGACACGTTTAAAATAGACATAGGCACGTAACACGTGCAAACAGCCCCTTTTTTGCATGTTCTTTCTATATATACTATTCCTATAATTTTAGTGCGTGAATATTTTATATTTTAGAGGATATATGACTTTACTTTTAAGGTACGGGTCGCACTACAGCCAATTTTGACCAATTTTGTTTATTCAAGTGTCAAATCTGTCAACACGTAACGTAAAAATCGTAAAATACAGTGCGACCCCCAGTTTCAATTTTTTGCCAATTTTTTTGCGAATTGCCAATTTTCGCCAATCTTCAAAGAAGCCGGTATCGGTATCTCTATTTCTCTCGTCTTATACATTTAAAGATAGACCTTTTAGGAGTTCCGATTGCCAACAAACGGATAAATTCTGCAATTCCTTCGTTCCTCGGTTTGAGAAATGCTTCTGTCACGAATTTACATCATGTTGTACATCGACAAAATTTGGAGATGAATCAAGGGGTTTATACAACTTCACTGAAGCACCGACGGTTCCACCAGGGAATATTTTAGGAATGATCGATCGATCGATCGATAGCTTAAACTTAAACAGGTATTTGAATAAGCTTAAATATTTTGGCTGTAACACCTTTTTGCTTGTTATTGTGTAGACCTGAAGTTTATTCATAGTTTCCGTGTAGAAAAGCAGGCTTCATCTGAGGCTTGTGTTTATAATAGCACATATTATTTTAAATTTCTCTGATGGATTTTTCTACTATAGTTTTATTAAGTTATAATTTGCCCAAGGTGGGGGAGTTTGATCCGATTTGAAATGCAAGTAGAACAATCAAAATGTTTTGATCCCTGTGCTTCTCAGTTTACATGTAATATGGACACTTGCACTTGTTTTAGCTCAGGATGAGCTTATCGTATATAAAAGACAAAGGATTCATTACCTCTGTTTCAAGTACTTATGAACTGAACGTAATATTTCTACTAAGAACGCCTACATGCACATTCACATCTAAAGCCTGGTTTTCGCTTGGCACACAAGCACAAGTGCAAGAGTCTGTATAAACTGACAAGCTCAAAGAAAAAAACATTTTGATTGTCCTGCTAATGCACGTAACTGTGTTTCTCAGTGTTTGTATGGACTCCAGCCTTTAATGCTACTCTCCTTCATCTTCAGACTTTATGCTATAAAATTAATTATTAAATGAACAAGTTACAGTCCGACTACTGTAACCGGGGCCACCCAGACAATCACAGGGCAGAATGGGAAGAATACATTCCTGACCCAACATGTTCGATTTGACTTTGATTGGTTAACTTTGTCTGGGTGGCCCTGGTTACAGTAGTCAGACTGTAAAATGTAATGAACCTACCACTGTTAAGCCAGAGGGAGGGGAGGGGGGCATATGTGGGGCATTAAATGTCATGTACCTACCACTGTTAAGCCCGAGGGAGGGGGGGGGGGGCATATGTGGGGCATTTAACTTTTCAGAATAATTTGTTGTCAAAATCTCTACCCTAGGACCCCCACAATGGGTCAAATCAGATTCCCCAATGGGCACATTATATATTACAGTCAAATCCCAGTGGCCACTTAATAGGGTTCGACTGTTGTATATTTATAAATCATTTTGATTGGCATATCTTCAAATTGCCAGGGGTGGAGATGGTAATGGAGACCAGCTAACAGTTAAAATTTTGACCAATTCTCAGCTATCAGTTAACCCCCATCAGGACCCTTTATGAACTACACACTATTGTTGTTCTAAAGAGGGAAACTTATAAAACATTTAACTGTTGTAACTCACTATTGACTCGTGGTACAAAATATGTCAAATAACTCCTTGCCCAGATAACATAACCATAGGAATATGTATCCCCATGTTTCACAGACAAGAGCCATATGCATTCAATTAATGTCAAAATATCAAATACATTCCCGAGCTGGCTCACAAGTGCCTTTAATACTACTATAGTTATATTAAGTTATATTGTATGAATAAATTCCCTTTTCATCTAAATCAGTCTATAAACACAAAACATTCATTTCATTACCTCTGTTACACATACTTATGAACTGTAGGTAAATATTTCTACTAAGAAGCCTACATGCACCTTCACATCTAAAACCTAGTTTTTACTTGGCACACAAATGCAAGCGTCCATGAGAAGCACAGGGATCAAAACATTTTGATTGTTCTACTTACATTTCAAATCGGATCAAACTCCCCACCTTGGGCAAATTATATATCTATAAGACTTATAGTATACTTCGTTTTGTATTTATAAATAATTGAGCAATGGAAGTCAAATTCCCCGTATATGCCCAGCCTGCCCCCTACCCTTCATTGATAGGCGCATATTTACATAAATACCAGAGTCAAACCAGCAGAACTCTAAAATAATACTCATCAATAATCAGCAATAATTATTTCAATGTTATTGTGTTTTGGTATGCAATAGTGGAAACTGTATCAAAATAATCCCCTTTTGTCAGATTTGGCCTAGAATCCCCATTTCTCATACCTCATAATAAGGATTTTCATAGGGAAGGGCCAACAACTACATTCAATGAATGTCATTAATAACAATTACATCCTGAGCTGGCTCATGGAGTCTTTGATATTATTCCTTTTTATAGTCTCACCGGCCTATTTTTGTATATATTTTCAGTTGTCACTTTTCCATATTATTATCCATCGAAGGCTGTAGTCTGACAGCCGAAAGCTTGAAGTATTTTTATTTGTACATAGCCAGACAACGCTCTTATCAACTCTTATAAATTTTTAATAGAAATAAATTCAGTTTGACCAGAAATATATCCTGCGTGCAAGCAAGAAAATAAGAGACGTATACACGCAGGCTACCAGAAATAATGTTTCACTAAATTTGTAGAGTTTGTGTGGCATATCATCCCATGTGCATGTGTTTATCAAATGAAAATACATGTGCTCTTTCTTACTATGTATCTTTACAATACCCGTATGCAAATTTGTATTTGTTTTGGAACAAAGATTACAACTGATAGATAACCGCATCCATGATTACACTATTTTTCTTGCTATGCGTTGCGGTTTTTTTCATCGGCAACTTGTACGCTTTGTCGTGAGGTAACGTATATAAAACGTGCAGTTATGTTCAGTAGTGTCTCAAACTCATTAAAAAGAGTAGTTGTATAAAAATGAAGGTAATCATGACCGTGACGGTGGTTAGAATTATCTGTATCAACTTAATTACATGTAGTATATATTTTATTTCTCCCATGGTTTACTCCTTAGGCTTATTTAATTTCGATTGAGAAGATATATCAAACCCTCGAGAATCAGTGTCTTTCATTGCATTTTCAAACTCATCGAATTTTGTCAAAAATACTCCGCTGCGCGTCATATTTTCAACTCTTCTCGGTGCTCTCGGTGTTTGGATATCGACGAAACACTTGTTTGACATATTTTGATATATTTCATGAACATTTATGACAACACTTACTATTAAATCTAGCACAATACTAGCTTAATATCATGGAGTGTTACTGTAGATTCATTCTTGAAACGAGAAAACACGGATGCATGCCTTCGATGACTGGGCTCAGTATAAAAATTATTGCTTTTAACTCCATCGGATCGAACGTTAAAGGACTTTAAAATTCATAATAACTTTGCAATATGGAATGTAAAAATACCAAACTTTGAAACCTTTGTAGTTGTAAAGGATGCACTTACAAGTAAGAAGTTGGAAAGGCGTGATGTATCAAAGCTGAATGAATTTTTCTCACCTCATTCCATGTCACGATCGAGGCCTTGAAGTAATCTGCAAAGGTTCACGGGATAGGAAGCGACACGTTTAAAATAGACATAGGCCCTTTTTGCATGTTCTTTCTATATATAAGCTTACTATTCCTATAATTTTAGTGCGTGAAGAGCGGGAATATTTTATATTTTAGAGGATATGACTTTACTTTTAAGGTACGGGTCGCACCGACAGCCAATTTGGACCAATTTTGTTTATTCAAGTGTCAAATCTGTCAACACGTAACGTAAAAATCGTAAAATACAGTGCGACACCCAGTTTCAATTTTTTGCCAATTTTTTTGCGAATTGCCAAATTTTCGCCAATCTTCAAAGAAACCGAAGTGTTGCCCTGGAGGCGACCAAATTTTGAAAATCACACGATTTTGTTATTTTAGCCCGTTTTAGCCATTAAACTGTCATTCACGCAAGATGCTATGTTTTGATAATTAAGATTCGCTAGTTTAGCGCGTGCAATTACGGGACAAAATAATTTTTTACCTGGTTCATCTGACTCTTTTAATAATTATTTCGACGAAAACGAAGAACATGAACATCGATGTTACGCCGCGAATGTCTATGACCACACTGGGTCTGATCGAAACCAAATTTACCGGCGGCAATTTGTAGAACAATTCGTCTCAAGTTCAAAACAATCTCCTTCGATTGCAAATTGAAGCCAGTAGCAAGCAAGAAAACGACGAAAACCAAGAAAGCGAAGTACGAAACCTGGTCCCAAGTCGTTTAAGTTTACATTTACATCAATCAGGAGAGTTTTGGAAAACACATCTTGGTTTGAGTGCGACCACCACCAAAATTTGGCACTTGCTAATTTTTTGCAAATTTTTCCTCGCCAAAAATTACAATTTTTTTTATGTAAACAAAATTGGCTGTAGTGCGACCCGTACTGCGTTCACGTTTAGAGTAAACAGGGAATTCATATATTTACAAAGTTTATAAAAAACTTTATTAGTACTAATAAAAAATTTTCTTGCAAAAAACTTTACCAGTGAAAAATTAAATTTCATAAAAAATAAAATAACGTGATTGGCTAATAAAACCGTAATCGGGCAAAAAAGAAATCGACTTTTTGCCCGATAATTTTACTAGTATTAGATAATTACCTTACTAATAAAACCGTAATCGGGCAAAAAAGAAATCGACTTTTTTGCCCGATAATTTTACTAGTATTAGATAATTACCTTACTAATAAAACCGTAATCGGGCAAAAAGAAATCGACTTTTTTGCCCGATAATTTTACTCGTATTAGATAATTACCTTACTAATAAAACCGTAATCGGGCAAAAAGAAATCGACTTTTTTGCCCGATAATTTTACTAGTATAAGGTAATTACCTTACTAATAAAACCGTAATCGGGCAAAAAAGAAATCGACTTTTTTGCCCGATAATTTTACTCGTATTAGATAATTACCTTACTAATAAAACCGTAATCGGGCAAAAAGAAATCGACTTTTTTGCCCGATAATTTTACTAGTATAAGGTAATTACCTTACTAATAAAACCGTAATCGGGCAAAAAAGAAATCGACTTTTTTGCCGATAATTTTAGTATCGTAAGGTCCGTTAGTATACTAATAAATGCCCAATCGGGAAAAAAAATAAATCAACATAGATGGAAAGAAATCAATGATTATTTTCTAGCGGGGAATGAACACAGGTTACTGCAGCCGCGACCCTCGGAGCAAAATGTCAAACACTATTGAATACTAGCTTGTACCAATCTCGAGAATATTTTAAAAGCTGTGCAAAATGTAAGTTTTGATTTCTGTATACCCAAACAATATTCGACAAAATTTAGTGTCTGTCATATTTTGTGGTCATTCATGCATGCGATTGCGTTCCGAATAAAATAAATGGTTTCGGGAATTTTTTTGGCCGGTAGTGAATAAAAAAAACAGCGAAAAACAGAGCCCGCAAAATTTTCACATAGTAGCTCATTTACACAGCTGCCCACGTAAACAGCATTCTGCTCACGTTGACGTTTTTCATTTCAAAGCGTAGTTATAAAAATTATTATACTGGTGCTTTACCTGAGAATAAATTATTTGTCGAAAAGACTAATTAAAATTTATATTAATAGTCACTGGCAAATTTGTCGCTGTGTGGGGTCTACTAGTCAAATGCCCACGTGCACGGTGTGCATGGTTCTTCTCCTTCCTTCTTCTTCTTCGTCAAGTCATCATTTTATTTCGGTCTGAAAAAGTAAAAGACCCAAATTACCAACAGTACGGGAACACGGCATGCCAAAGAGATTTATAGATTTAATGGAAAAATGCTGGTCCCAACACCCGAAGGACAGACCGGCAATCTCGGACATTGTCAAAGAACTAGAAGACATGTCAAATGCTGAATCTCGTCAAGCAGTCCAAGAGGAATTGCCGAATGGTTCAAGTGAAAACGCACTGACTCTTTGTGACAATTTTGCTGTTGAGCATTTAAGTGTTCATCAGGGTTATGTCGTGGAGATTGCAGGAAAAAGAACTGCCGATGATATGCGCAAGCACAACAAAATTCTTGAAAGTACAGGTAATGAAATCGACAAGCTAATACGCGAAAAAGACGCCGGGAATGCGTGCGTCTTTCTTGGTCTTTCTATATCACTTAAGGACGGTGCCTCCTAATACCAAAGTATTTTTGCGCGGTTTATGACTATGCGGGAAAAGCAGATCTTAGCAAGGGCTATTGGATTCCAAAAAGAAAAACATATTTTTTCGCAGATTTCCTTTGATTTTGCCTTGACATACACGAAAGCAACAATAAATATAAAAAAGCTTTAAAATACTTAACAAATGGTAATATAACAACTACTGTTTATGTGTTTTTTAATTAAAAATCATCGCAACGTAGCCATTATCAACCCTGACAGCTCTCCTCTGGTATACCAAAAATACAGTCTAAATAACTTTTGCACACAACAAAAAATTAATCATATGTTTAATAGGCTTACCGCTTCCATTTTATAACATAAAAAGTAGGGGTCACCACGCGTTTTTGTTAGTTATATGAAGAAAACGACCATATATTTCCCTGCCGAGCTTAGCCTTAAAGAGATTTTGCAATGTTCTGTATGTGCGCGCGCTCGAGCGCGCGCTAATGACGCGAGAAATTATGCGCAGAACGTATGCGCAGTAACAATAGGAGGCACCGACACCGCGGAAATACGTTTTAGAAAGCGCGATACAGTATTTTGCTGGTCAGCGGTACACCTTAACAAAAATACAAAACACGGTAACTTCAAACTTGTTTTCGCCGTGAGTCTTGTCCGGCAGCGAAAAAAACTAAAACTTAGAGTGTACACGGGAAACTTAGCTTTCAAACTCGGCTAATATTTCGTTTTGTCCTCATTCCACATTATATATTGTGCCAGAGCCAAACTGACCTTGCACACAATGTGAAATTGTTGTGGTTTCGCGTAACTTGCTGTACGAAACAAATACATGTACATTTTGTTTTGCAAAAGAGCTAAAACCAGGCGGCTTTAGTATGGCTGTAGCGGTGTTCTGAGGACACCAACTTCTCATGTATGTAGAGCTGGTGGGCTTGAGCCGTATGAATCGGTCTGTCAACGGCATTTTGACCAAATTCGTCGGGAGGACGACAGAACACGCTCGTGTCCGTCCACTTGGGGGGCACACGCCAAAGATGCACGGCCATCCTATCCCCACTCGATATTACCAAATTCTGGATCAAGTTGGCCGTAGCTGTGCTTCATATAAACCTGGGACACGCTGGTGCAATACTGAAGCCCAAATAAGTTTTAAAAAACTGGCCTCGACTCGAAGAAGAATTTGCTTGCGAATGTCGCAAGGAGAACTCAGCCACGTTTTATAAAATGTCCCTACATTCTTGACCGTTTTATAAAATGTCCCTACACTTACCTTTATGATACTGCACTGAAGGAAAAACGGCGTAAAATTTTGACATTAGCTTATGCATTTATTGTGTATTTCTGTACAACAGTTATTGTACTTTCCCAACGAGTCTCTTTTTCCTTACAGAATTATGAATTGTTGTAGTGTCTTACTGCCCTCAAAAGTGTGAAAATTGTGGCTTGAAACCATTTTCATGTGACAAAAAAAATGAAATTGCCTGCCATAGGTGTCCTAATAAATCTAGTGTTAACATCCAACAGGTTTGTAAGGTACTGTGCAATAATTATCAGGGGTGGGGGTGAAAATGGCTTCATGTAGGAACATATTAGGTAATACCCCCTCCTAAAAAAGTGAATTTAGTTATTGCCCCCCCCCCCCCCCCCCTCTCATCAGTCAGAAATTATGAATGCTCCTCACAGTACACACACAGTATACAAGACCATAAAAGTAACCTGCATTTTCTCTACACGCACCTGTGATCAGGTGATTAAGATCTTATAACAGAAAGAAGAGCTCCTACTACATTTACTTCTTGGACATCTGCGTCTGGAACAAACATCATCTCCGTAGCAATGTTCAACATAGCCATGTGTTATGAGGGCCTATGAACAAGGGGTTTATGGGATACCGTAACTGTTAACAGCTTGTTAGGGACTTTTGCAACCTTATAGAGAATAATAATATACTATCATATTGCAACGGATTGAATTTGAATTTGCAGTTCAGTCACAGCTAACAGGACATCAAGCCTTTCAGTGGGAACCAGTGGCAGATCTAGGGGAGGGCCCGGGTCCCCCTTTGTGGGTGAAAATACTTTGGGCCCCACCTTATAACCAGGTCTGGATCTGCCACTGTTGTAAGCTACTGTAATATGTACTTGAAATACAATTTTAAGGGCTCCCCTCCTCATGAGTGACTGATTTTACTTTGAGCCCCCCTATCCCTGCCAGTGATTTTACTTTATGCCCCCCCCCCCCCTCTCCTGGTAATTATTGCACAGTCCCTAAAGAGATAGAGGCTAATACTTCTGGACACCAAGATGGACAAGAATTATCAATGGTATTTAGTCAACGTTCTGATAACCAAAACTACAACAGTAGAAACGGGTTTTCAAAAATATTTTTAATTTTGTCCATTCACAGGTGCAGGGGTGTGAAGCAGAAATGACTTGTGCTGATTCTGATTGTCCTACACATATTGTGTACCCTGAACCGAACCTGACTCAAAACCAACCCCACCCACACCCCGCCTTTCCTCCCTTTATTGGAGAGGGTTTTTAGCAGGGCATGCGTTTGTTTTGGAGCATTGTAGACACGTTTTTTTCGGTGTCTTTTCAAGAGTGACATTATGTGAGCTACAAATAAGATACAGTGGAACCTGGTTAATACGGACACCAAAGGGAAATGGGAAAGTGTCTGTATTATCCGTTTGTCCTTATTAAGCGGGCTGATATAAGAGAAAATATGTGTCGTCGGGACAAACAAAACTTAGAAATGCAATATCTATAACACTCTAATACATGTACTTGTACAAACAAATAGATTTGTATTTTTTATTAAAATTATTATAAATAATAAAAATAATAGTCATTTGGTCTTGTATCTGGATCCCACTAGATGGCCTGGGAACTACATTGTAGGTCAATGTAATGTCATCTAGAAAGAAGAAAAATAGAATTCATCTTTATAATATGGCTGCTAAGTCTTATGAATAATTTTCATTTTTAGTAATTATAATATGGGTTTCAATACCCTGTGCAATTAAAGAAAAAAGCTAAAATAAACTAGCAGTTTTCAATGAGAAGTAGATTGCTGCCTCTCTGAACTCTTGCCTAAGTAAGGGCCTGTTTACATGGAGGGAGGGTGACCCGGGTACCCCTCCTAGCCGGGCTAAAACATAGCCCGCCTTTACATGGGCGGGCTATTAGGGCGGGCTATCATATAGGCGAGCTATCTTTTTTTGGCGGGCTATTGTTTTGGCGGGCTCATATTTTGGCGGACTATTTTTATTGCAACGGCGCGATTTATTTACGCTTAAAAGCACTACATAACAAACATAGCAGCAAGAAGAAAGGCTATAACGGCGAGTTTGCTGTTTTTATTGCTTGTTCCGCCATTATCGCGGGTTTTCAAGTCAACAGAGATAGCCCGCCTAGGAGGGTGACCCTGGTTGACCATTTACATGCAGAAAAGATAGCCCGCCTAGCCGGGTCACCCTGGCAAGCAGACAGGGTGACCCGGGTAGGCGGGTGACCCTGTCTGTCATGTAAACACTCCAGTGTGCTTTGTAAAGAAATGTATGAAAAGTTGGCCCTCCCAGGGTAGCCCGGCAAGGAGGGTGACCTGGGTCACCCTCCCTCCATGTAAACAGGCCCAAAGTAGTAAGTAGCTTTATTTATCCACATATCACAAAATTGAGCACGGGAGCTTGTTTAAATGTAAATGTGCATTACAAGTAAGTATTAAAAATAGGAACTATGTATTTATATATATTAAAAATAGATGAAATTAAGTATTAGGAAGTAATGTATAAGAAGATGACAATAAGTAAATATAGAAAGATGTATAGAAAACTGTACAATGTTACGAATTGCAAATGGGCTATTGCATTTAATATCCGCACCCCCCCCCCCCCCCCCTGTTGAGGACTATCAATCGTTCATCACCCCTCAAGAATTCCTAAAACTCTGAGTTCCCCTAAAGAATTCCTTGCTAAATATGGGTCACCCTGAAGAATTCCAGCTTCTCAACCATTGTACCTGTGACCCCCCTAAAGAATTTCTTTGATTTTCTCCCTGGTTCCCCTGAAGAATTCCTTAAATTTGCACCATTGCCCCTGAAGAATTCCTTACATTTACACCAAGCCCCTGAAGAATTCCTTTGGTCCTCAACGGGGTGGGTAAAATTTTTTTATGCAATAGCCCAATATGGCAATTACAATCAGTAGTAAGCGAGATGGTTATTTTTTGCAGTTGTTTTTTAAGGGATGAAAGATTTTCGGATTGTCTAATAGTGTTAGGAAGATTGTTCCATAGCTTGCCTGTTTTTTAGCATCCAAGTTTTGGACAATTGCAAAAAAAAGAAATGTTCAAAATTATAGTGGTTATAAACAAGCGGTCTTGAATCTTTTGTGATAACTTATCACCTACATGTAATCGAGATTTTAAACCGCTTGTTAACAAAAAAGACTTTATGAACCGAGCTTACAAGGAAAAATTGTCAATGACATGTATCATCGAGCGTTCTTTAATATTTTTTTTATCCAGCCGTCAAAAGGCAGCGGCGAATGAATCACGATATTTTCGATTCTTGCTCGCTTCGAAAACATCGCCAATATAAACAAGCGTCCTTCTATCTTTTTATGATAACTTGTTGACTAACCGTGAATGGAATGAGCAAATGTTTTGTTTTGACGGCGATCGTAATTACCATAATTTATTGACTTCTTCAGCCTCGCGGCGGGCGGCAGGCACACACAAAAAAATGATTTTACCGGTTATATAAAGGCGCAGAGAGGTGATTGACACGGCAAACAAGTCAATCTTTAAAGGCAAAATTTATTATCAAAGTTTATTTGACACGAGAGTCTTTGCGAGCGTATTATTTTCTATAAAATGAACAAGCGCCACATGTCGGCACGGCGAGCGTGAATTTCACAAACACAAAAATGTCTTCCAACTTACCTCTATCGCATGATGTAAATTACACTTTAAATCCAACCAGTCTTCAAACTCCTTGCAGAAGCTACATACAGTAACCATCTTCTGCTTTTCCTGGATCCCATCGTAGTTTTTGATAATTCGAGGGCGACTCAATCAACGCAACGCATCGTCAGCAGTACACAACTCCACACTCCTGTACCGCTATTGGTTACGGTCAAGGTTTGGGTATCAAAGACCCATTTGAGGGGGTCAAACTCACAAAAAACGAGAAGTATCAAGGATATGTTCCGCCTTAAAACCACGCAAAAAAGCAGATCCCTTCTTCGAACTCAAAGCGACACTCAAACTCACTCGAAGCATGGTCGCCTGATGGCAATGACCACTGACCAGTTACTGTGACGTCACAAAAACGTGTTTCCGCGGTGTCGGAGGCACCGTCCTTAAAGGTCAAATGCAACGAAATTTGGCATTTTTTTCTTTTGTCGCGAAAACTGTTCTTTATACTAGCATCAATCATACTCAACCCTCAAAAGCTGGTTTGGGGCGATTTGTGGCGCTTATAAGGCACGAAATTCGATAATTTCCGAGAATGAAACGAACCAGGAATGACCGCGCTTGGAATGGAAACGAATTTGCTGTTTTTGTGATGTCATATGTGGTGAGCTTGTTTTCACGCGCGTGTTTTCGCGCGTGTTTTCAGCAACGTGTGAAGGTAGATGCGAAGAAGCTTTTACTGAATTTCTCACATTATATTGCTCTCTTATCATTGACACGTGAATGGAGAACTACGCAGTGGAATTAAAGAGCTTGCATTTCTTCAAAAAGGCGAGTGCTCATTTGATTTTAACCGAGAGAATTTGGGTTTGTTGTTGTTTTGGAAATCCTGAGTTTCACCGCCCGCGCTAGCTAGCTTACGGTTTTTAAATTACAATCTCCGTGTTTAGACTCAATTCCTTAGTTTTAATCATTTGCTTTTCGTTTCTCCTTTTTACTAAACAAACCTTCCGTTAAGTTTCATTCAAGAAAGAACCTAGTGATACCGGTAGTCCCGGCAGAAAATAATTCTCGGCAAGTTAGTATAAATTTATAGTTGCGCCGTACGTTGAAATTGAATGCAAGCTTGAATTGAGTTTGGCGAGGCATAAAATGAAAATTGTAAATTGCCACCCGACCGAATGCAAAAATTAGATTAACATGGGAAATGAAATTGTAGAAAACTTAGGAAACAGTTTTACTCGAAAAATGCTTTCAAGAGTATTGAAGAATGAAGATTGTCCTAAAATTTGCCGGTTGCGACTTTGAATGGTTTTTGTGTTAATTTGAAATAGCTTCTCATTTCAGCTGCTTTTAGTGGCTCCATCGTCTGTTCTTCGCAGCTACGTACCTTTCTGTAATGACATATTTCGGTATAAGAAATTAATCGTCCGAGTTTCTTGTTATTTGGATTCATTAACTTAAGTTTTATTTCTTCGGTAGTGTTTATAGCGACCTTGCGAAACAGATTTTCAAGATTTCTAGCATCACAGAACCATGCAAGTAGGAAACAAATAAAAACGTTATTTGCCGGCCTTTTTATTGTAGGCTCAGATTAGAAAAGTAGTTTGTGGATCTGTCAAATCAAACCTGATACAAGAAAGTTTGCGACTTTATACCTTTAGCTTTCTGCGTTTCGCAAAGGCTGAACGCCGTGAACGACCGCATTCCGTGTTCGTCGTGCTTTTTGAAGGACA
This sequence comes from Desmophyllum pertusum, assembly GCA_029204205.1. NCBI lineage: Eukaryota > Metazoa > Cnidaria > Anthozoa > Scleractinia > Caryophylliidae > Desmophyllum > Desmophyllum pertusum. The sequence goes on from MU826367.1 coordinate 1,269,004, forward strand.
TTCTTGGTCAATACTTCGCTTTATTCCATAGTTGAAAATGGTCGGTAAAGCATCAGCTTTCAGTCGAAGTCTTCGTGGCTTGAACTGAGATCCCAAGTGTGCCCTAATAACTCAAGATTATGCTCGAAGCTTTCAGGGGAGAAATGCACGGAGCAAAGACGAGATGCTTCAGTTGGCGTGAAATCTTTCCTTTTCATTAATCTCACCCATTCCTTGCATCTCTTCTCGTCTTTAGGGAATGTAAAAAAGCTTACGCCTGATTTTGAACAGTTACTACAGTTAAAAGCAGCACAAAACACCATACTTGTTGATGTTTTGAAACTGCAGAATTTTGTAATTCTCGCTCTTCTCGTGGACTCGCGCGTGTATGTGACGTCATATGTGGTGAGCTTCCCATTTCCGACAATTTTCCGAAGTTTGCCCGAACCCTTCCGTTTGTGGAAGCGAAAAAAAAGGCGGTTTTCAAAGTCGAATATCTCGACGACGTTTTGTCCAAATCGTTTCAAACTTAAGAATATGATTATTCATAATATTCCCTATTATTTCGACTTAAAACTAATCTTACTAAAATTTTGTTGCATTTGACCTTTAAAGCAACTGAGATATTGAATAATGCAACTGACGTGGACCAAAATATTAATGAAATCTTGGAATGCTTAAAGAGTATTGCTGAAGGTGCCATTTGTGACTTGCCATCCAAGATCAGCTACAGAAACATGGATTCTTGTTACAGCGTCACGGAAGCGATTGATATAATGAGACAAGCAGGAATTATAACTTGTGACATAAATGCGTCTGAGATGCTTCTAAGTAACCCTTCTTTGATGGAAGATCAGCAAAAAGAACTAAAAACGCTGTTTTAACCCTTATGGAAAGTAAAGAGTCCGAAGCCGCCATCTACGTTTGTCCGCCCTTAGCCATAACTTTAATCAAGGTTTCGAAAACACCTAACCAGGGATGCATTTGTGTTGTGGACACTCATTCCGTTCCTAAAGAGTTGGGTGGAAATGACAATGGTATTGTAATTATCGCAGAGTACGATGAATCAACTAAAAGGTCAAAATGCTCCTCAGTGTGTGAGTGGTTAAGTAAACGAACATCTCTGTATGGTATCCCTGGAGAAACAAGACAGACTTTGATTAAAGTAAAGGAGACAGCAGATGCCCTGACGAATTTTGAATGGGATGAATGGAATACTTCCGAGATGGACGAGATATTAAAGAACATACTACCCAAAGATAATCAAGAATTGAATGAAATAAAGAAAGACAAAGAAACGATGTCGAATAACTTGAATAACGAAGATACGTCTGATGTGAATGTGACATTTAACGAAAAGGCAGCGACGCCAGAACAAAAAGAAGTAAATGAAAATAACGAAACAGGGCCGAGTGACCTGGAAGAAACTCTGGCGTGGAGAGGATATGCCACCCAGTTAGGTCAGTTAGGCGTCACCCATCTAAAACCATTCCAAATCGAAGCAATAAGTGCTTTTCCAAGGGAAAAGATTGTCTTATAGTTCAGCCAACATCATCTGGTAAAAGCATCTGTCTTCAAGTGCCAGCGTTGATGAATAAGGACAAGTTTGTACTGGTTATCTCTCCAACAATCTCGTTAATGGAGTCTCAAGTAAAATCACTCTGTGCTAGAGGTATAGACGCCGCTTACATTGGCCCGGGAACTTGTGCCAAAGAAAACTTCACACGTTTTCTTAACCTGCTCAAGTATGCGACGCAGAATTTAAGTAAAGTAGACTCCCGCTATCTCGAACTCGGTCATTTCGAACTCCAACCCATTCTCCTTGCCCTTGTTTTTCAGTCATTTACTATCGGCTATCTCAAACTCCTCGCTATCTCAAACTGTTTTTCGTTCCCCTTGAGAGTTCGAGATAGCGGGAATCTACTGAATATATTTTTTCCTTGAACTAATTTGTATTTGAAGGCCTTTGATTATTGCGCGATAAAATTGTTTTTACTTTAAAAAACGTATTTATCCCTGTAATTTGATTTTACAGGAAATCTTTCACGGAATTGGTTGGCTTGCACGAGCTATTCCCAAATACACCTGTAATGGCACTTACGGCTACGCTTCCAGCAGAGCAATCAGAAGAATTAACACATTATCTTAAAAATCCGGTGGTAATAAAGTCGACAGTTAACAGGCCCAATATAAAGTTATGTGTTGGTGAATATGAATAAAACGGAGAAGAAATTGCCATGTAGCAACAAGAAGAAATTGGCAGCAACAGCTTCTGAAGATATTAGTACTAACGAGGATGAATGTGACGAAGAAGGCCAAGAGGTAAATGGCACCTCCAAAACGCTAGAAGCCGATAAACCAGCTGATAAAAAAGGTAATACGACATGGTGAACTGTGTGTTATGTTGTTACAAAACAATTCAACTTCCGCCTATGTGGCAGTTTACAGTCCCTCGTGTAAATAGCCTCAATCAACGTAAATCACTCGTGTCAAACTTTAACTTAACCCTCTGCTCGGACGTACATACAAAGGCATACCCCCGCGACCGTACGGGGGGGGGGGGGGAGGGGGGGGGGGGGGGTTGCCGGAACACCTCCATGAGTTTTTGTTATAATAAGATACCTTGAAAGCATGTAGCCTGCGTCGCAGACGGACTTGACCGCCGTAATGTCCGTCTGCGAATTAGTGCACAAATCCTTGTTCTATACCCCCAACGACGTACCAGGATCTGAGTACTTGTCTGTGATTGGCCTTTACATAAAGCTATTGTCCAATTAGCTATGATTTGGTTGTGATTGGCTAAGGGAATTTCACGCGGGCTAGGACCGGAAGCTAGCGGAAAGCGAGCCTAAAAATAGTATTAAAATATCACTGAAGATATAATGGAGTGCAGCTTTCGAAGCGGTCAGAGAAAGCTCAGTTTGAATTAACGGAGTTACTCCCAGAACAACGAGAAGGGATCAAATCTTTCTTCCAGGGGAAAAACGTGTTTATCAATTTACCCACGGGTTTTGGAAAGTCGTTGATCTTTCAAGTTTCAGTGTCTCCCGATTGTCCGCAGTCGCTGATATATGATCGAGTGTTATTGTTGTGATTTCACCTTTACGATCAGCTGATGGAGGACCAAGTTTATATATTTCAACAGTATGGGTATCAGTACTGGCGATTGCATGCTATCACGGACTTGGAAGACCCAGAAACTATTCAGCAGGTTTTAAATGGGAACTACCTTGTTCGGTTTGCCGAGTGTTTGTTGTCTAAACTAACGCGTTGTAAATATCTGTTTGCCCGACAGGAGACCAAACGTGACCTCTTAAAATTCGCTAGAGTGAACACAGTCGAAGGCTCTATAGCTATTCTACTTCAAAATCCTCCTCATAATACAACATATCTTGCCCGTTAGAAACACTCTTGAAGGGCAAAGTAGGTCAGAAGACCGAATTCAATAGAGAACGGCAAATGTCACGAACTTCGAACAGGCCTGTCACGCCTTTTACCATAGCCAATCAGAATAAAAGGGGATTTCGAAAGGCCCTTCCGGTATTTCGTTACGTCGTTGGGGGTATAGAACAAGGATTTGTGCACTAATTCGCAGACGGACATTACCGGCGGTCAAGTCCGTCTGCGACGCAGGCTAGAAAGCATGGTGCCTTTAGTGGATAGCCCTGAGCTCCCTCTACAGGTAAGATAATTATTTTTTGGTTTATATGACGTCATATCGCAACGTCAAAAAACTACGGACAAGCAGTTGTCACATCAAAAGGCCCGGAAAGAAGAATGAGCAGCTACTGAAAGTTTGTGCATCGAAGGGTAAATCCTCGTTTCAAAATTTCAACCCCACCTCTTTGTACGCCCGAGGGTTAATTTTTAGTATTTTTTTTTCTTTATTTTTAAGGTAAATCACCACGTAAGATAATGTGTTGCTATTTAACTAAAAGTACATGTCTGAAATTGTTCTCTGGCGTCAATTCAAATGTTCGTATAACTCTTAACTGACTTGACTGTGATTGGTGACATTATTGGCGTTTTGTCACATTCTGGGGAGTGTTCCCGTTCAATGCGAGGTTTGGTTTGACACCTATCTTTAAACTGTTTTTATAACGCAGTGACATGAAGAAAAGTTGCTTCAACTTCTTTAACCGTTCATCTATTCTTTGTTTTTGGCGAAGCCACTCAGAACTGAACAAAAGAAAAAGAGCAGAGTTGCAATATTAGTTTCTTGTTCACCTTATGTTGCGTTCATGTGCCTCTTTTTTTTAGCTTCACCTTCTAAATGGAAAAAAGTGCTGGAAAAGATTGTCAATATGGCTGACGGTATATATATGTATCTTAAAAAAGTAATCACCGCTACTGTATCTTTACGAGTTCTCTACCAATTTTCCTAGTGCACCATAACCCAATAATCTTAAGATACTCTATTTAACTCCATAAAACAACTATCGTCTGATAAGTGTTATGTCAATGTTGTTCTGGCAGGGGCTTACTGTCCATCTTATGTAAGATAAATTGGCATATATTATTATCCCAAGTACTAAGTAAAAATTATCGGGCAAAAAAGTCGATTTCTTTTTTGCCCGATTACGGTTTTATTAGTAAGGTAATGACCTTATACTAGTAAAATTATCGGGCAAAAAAGTCGATTTCTTTTTTGCCCGATTACGGTTTTATTAGTATATGAATGACCTTATACTAGTAAAATTATCGGGCAAAAAAGTCGGGTTTTTTTTGCCCGATTACGGTTTTATTAGTATATGAATGACCTTATACTAGTAAAATTATCGGGCAAAAAAGTCGATTTCTTTTTGCCCGATTACGGTTTTATTTAGTAAGGTAATTATCTAATTACTAATAAAATTATCGGGCAAAAAACTCGTTTTCTTTTTGCCCGATTACGGTTTTATTAGTATATGTAATGACCTTATACTAGTAAAATTATCGGGCAAAAAAGTCGATTTCATTTTTGCCCGATTACGGTTTTATAAGTAAGGTAATTATCTAATACTAGTAAAATTATCGGGCAAAAAAGTCGTTTTCCTTTTTGCCCGATTACGGTTTTATTAGTATATGAATGACCTTATACTAGTAAAATGGTCCGTGCACGGTTCGGCCAATCCAATTTTTCATTTTTCTCAAAAATTTTTATTCAAGTAGACAGTATTTAGTCATTTTAAAATTAAAAGAAAAAAATATTAAATTAAGAAAAGGTCACCAAAAATGCAATATTTTTTCATTTTCTAATATGGAGTTGAATAAAAAATATTTCTATTTGGCCGAACCGTGCACGGACCTTAATACGGTCCGTGCACGGTTCGGCCAATCCAATTTTTCATTTTTCTCAAATAATAGAAAAAGCAAATTTTATTCAAATAGACAGTAATTTAGTCATTTTAAAATTAAAAGAAAAAATATTAAATTAGGAAAAGGTCACCAAAAATGCAATATTTTTCATTTTTCTAATATGGAGTTGAATCAAAAATTCGAAAAATATTTTTTATGGTTAAAAAGCAGTTTTTGTCAATTTTCCGTTTTCTATTATTTTGAGCCAAGTCATAAAAAATGAAAAAATGGAATATTATTGGTGTAATTTTCCATTATTCTATTTTTCCATTTTTGGAGTTAAATTAGAAAAATGGAAAAATGAAATATACTCAGCATAATTTTCCATTTTCCATTTTTGACTAAAATTAGAAAAATTGAAAAATGAAATTTGATACTTGGCGTAATTTTCTAATTTTCCATTTTTTTTACTTAAATTAGAAAAATGGAAAATTACGCGTAGCTCTATGTAATTTTTTTCATTTTTTTTGACGGAAAAAATGGAGAAACTCCATCTGATTAATACGGTGTAAGTGTCACGGCAGAACAACGCAAGCTCACGGCAGGAACAACGGAACGTTTGTCACGGCGGAAGTGAAATACCACGGCGGAAGTTCACTGACCATAATATTGTTACGGCTGCTTGCTAGCTTTAGCTTTAAAACAAGACACGGGGAATGGTAAAACGGGGACCGGGGAATGCGAACGGGGAATCTTTAAAACGGAGGAAGGGGCCGGGAATCTCTTCCCCTAATGTAATAGCTTCTTGGAAGCTGTGCAGTACTCTCTGACGAAATTCGACCAAGAAAAATATTATATCGGTGATCAAAACAAAGCAAAGCATCGTAAATTACGGAGGAGGGCAAAAGCCTGACGTACAGGCCTGAAACCAACATGACCTCGCTAGAGGGAACAGCCTGAACACAGTCGAAGGCTTGAAATTCTTCCTCATAATACAACATATATTTCAAATATTGCCCGTTAGTAGTATATATAAGGGAGATACTGACACACTTCCCCACCCCCCGGCGGGCCCCCAGCCATTGCTCAGCCACATTGCTGAGCAATAGCCTCAAGCGAAACGGCCCCGGCGTACATGTCTTCTTGCTGCCCGGGCCCCAGGGCCGGTCCACACCCTCGTCGGCCCTCGCCCCAACCCCAGTCCCTGCCCTGCTGCCCGAACACCCATTTAGAGAAACGTGGGCCATGGGGAAAATCCGCCCGGCAACATGGTGACTATGGATGACCTCATAGAGGAAATTCCCGTAGTGTATCAAGAGCTCGAGCCCCCAGCCCTACCCACCCCAGTCCCCAGCAGTGAGCCCCTATCCACTCGAAGGGGGTAATCCACGTGTGATATTACCGAAGCAATCCAAGCTAAAATCCGTGAGCGCGTTGCCATGAGATGAAAAGCAATAAATGCACATATACGGGCTCCTCATGTATGTACATGGCGCGGGAGCGAATCGTCCGTGCATATGCATGCACATGGTGCCTCATGATCATGCATCGACCTGGAGTGTGCCTGGGGCGGCAAATGTGGGTATACTGGCAGGTATACACTTATCAGGTACAAAGGTAAAGTATTCACAAGCCTAGTGGCCCACTACTGGCGGAGCTTATCCCGGTTTCTGTAGCATGAAGCGACTAGGAGTATTGCTACTCCCCTGGATGGGATACTAGTCCATCGCAGGTTACCCCCCAGCATTTTGTCGCCGGTACCCATTTAAACTCCTGGGTGAAGAGAGGCGCTATGAGAGTAAAGTGTCTTGCCCAAGAATACAATACAGTCACCCTGGCTAGGGCTCGAACCCGGACCGCTCGGTCCGGAGTTCAGCGCGCTAACCATTAGGCCACCGCGTCTCCCAGTACACTTATCAGGTCTTTCTATAATTGGGTGTTCGGGTATCCAAGCAGGGGGTAGGGCCGGGCGCGGCCTTGCCAGGAGCGCTGCAAGCGGAGCGCGATGGAAGGCGGCTGTATTCGCAAACTATTCCGGTGGCCGCTAGCTGTAGCCGTTCCGGCGGTGGTAGCGGGAACCGTGGCTGCCGCGCCCGCCGTTCCAGCAGGGTTCACCGATATAATATTTTTCTTGGTCGAATTTCGTCAGAGAGTACTGCACAGCTTCCAAGAAGCTATTACATTAGGGGAAGAGATTCCCCGTTTTAAAGATTCCCCGTTCGCATTCCCCGGTCCTCGTTTTACCATTCCCCGTGTCTTGTTTTAAAGCTAACAAAAAGCTAGCAAGCAGCCGTAACAATATTATAGTCAGTGAACTTCCGCCGTGGTATTTCACTTCCGCCGTGACAAACGTTCGTTGTTCTGCCGTGAGCTTGCGTTGTTCTGCCGTGACACTTACACCGTATTAATCAGATGGAGTTTCTCCATTTTGCCGTCAAAAAATGAAAAAATTACATAGAGCTACGCGTAATTTCCATTTTTTCTAATTAAAGTAAAAAAATGGAAAATTAGAAAATTACGCCAAGTATCAAATTTCATTTTTCAATTTTTCTAATTTTAGTCAAAAATGGAAAGATGGAAAATTATGCTGAGTATATTTCATTTTTCCATTTTTTCTAATTTAACTCCAAAAATGGAAAAATAGAAAAATGGAAAAATTACACCAAGAATATTCCATTTTTTCATTTTTATGACTTGGCTCAAAATAATAGAAAACGGAAAATTGACAAAAAACTGCTTTTAACCATAAAAAATATTTTTCGAATTTTTGATTCAACTCCATATTAGAAAATGAAAAAATATTGCATTTTGGTGACCTTTTCCTAATTTAATATTTTTTCTTTTAATTTTAAAATGACTAAATACTGTCTATTTGAATAAAATTTGCTTTTTCTATTATTTGAGAAAAATGAAAAATTGGATTGGCCGAACCGTGCACGGACCGTATAAGGTCCGTGCACGGTTCGGCCAATCCAATTTTTTATTTTTCTCAAAAAATAGTAAAAGCAAATTTTATTCAAGTAGATAGTATCTAATCATTTTAAAATTAAAAGAAAAAATATTAAATTAGAAAAGGTCACCAAAAATGCAACATTTTTTCATTTTTCTAATATAAAAATTGATTACAAAAATTAGAAAATCTTATTTATGGTTGTAAATCGATTTTTATCGATTTATTTGTTTTTAATTTATTGAGCCAAGTAATAAAAATGGAAAAATGAAATATACTTAGTGTAATTTTCCATTTTTTCCATTTTTTGACTTAAATTAGAAATATGAAGAAAATGAAATATACCTGGCTTAATTTTTCATTTTTCCATTTTTCAATTTTTTGACTTAAATTAGAAAAATGGAAAAATGAAATATACAAAGCATAATTTTTCATTTTTCCATTTTTTGACTTAAATTAGAAAAATGGAAAAATGAAATATACAGAGCATAATTTTTCATTTTCCATTTTTTTGACTTAAATTAGAAAAATGGAAAAATGAAATATACAGAGCATAATGTTTTCATTTTTCCATTTTTTGACTTAAATTAGAAAAATGGAAAAATGAAATATACTGAGCATCATTTCGATTTTTCGATTTTTCGATTTTTGACTAAAATTAAAAAAATGGAAAAATGAAATTTGATACTTGGCGTAATTTTCTAATTTTCCATTTTTCTATTTTTCCATTTTTGGAGTTAAATTAGAAAAATGGAAAAATGAAATATACTGAGCATAATTTTCCATTTTTCCATTTTTCCATTTTTGACTAAAATTAAAAAAATGGAAAAATGAAATTTGATACTTGGCGTAATTTTCTAATTTTCCATTTTTCTATTTTTCCATTTTTGGCGTTAAATTAGAAAAATGGAAAAATGAAATATACTGAGCATAATTTTCCTAAATTCAAAGACCCAGCGACCCTGGGTCTCTGGGTCGCTGGATTCAAAGACCCAGCGACCCTGGTCTCTGGGTTGCTGGATTCAAAGACCCAGCGACCCTGGGTCTCTGGGTCGCTGGATTCAAAGACCCAGCGACCCAGGGTCTCTGGGTCGCTGGATTCAAAGACCCAGCGACCCTGGGTCTCTGGGTCGCTAAATTCAAAGACCCAGCGACCCTGGGTCTCTGGGTCGCTGGATTCAAAGACCCAGCGACCCTGGGTCTCTGGGTCGCTGGATTCAAAGACCCAGCGACCCTGGGTCTCTGGGTCGCTGGATTCAAAGACCCAGCGACCCTGGGTCTCTGGGTCGCTGGATCCAAAGACCCAGCGACCCTGGGTCTCTGGGTCGCTGGATTCAAAGACACAGCGACCCTGGGTCTCTGGGTCGCTGGATTCAAAGACCCAGCGACCCTGGGTCTCTGGGTCGCTGGATTCAAAGACCCAGCGACCCAGGTCTCTGGGTCGCTGGATTCAAAGACCCAGCGACCCTGGGTCTCTGGGTCGCTGGATTCCAAAACCCAGCGACCCTGGGTCTCTGGGTCGCTGGATTCAAAGACCTAGCGACCCTGGGTCTCTGGGTCGCTGGATTCCAAAACCCAGCGACCCTGGGTCTCTGGGTCGCTGGATTCAAAGACCTAGCGACCCTGGGTCTCTGGGTCGCTGGATTCAAAGACCCAGCGACCCAGGATCTCTGGGTCGCTGGATTCAAAGACCCAGCGACCCTGGGTCTCTGGGTCGCTGGATTCAAAGACCCAGCGACCCTGGGTCTCTGGGTCGATGGATTCAAAGACCCAGCGACCCTGGGTCTCTGGGTCGCTGGATCCAAAGACCCAGCGACCCTGGGTCTCTGGGTCGCTGGATTCAAAGACACAGCGACCCTGGGTCTCTGGGTCGCTGGATTCAAAGACCCAGCGACCCTGGGTCTCCGGGTCGCTGGATTCAAAGACCCAGCGACCCAGGGTCTCTGGGTCGCTGGATTCAAAGAACCAGCGACCCAGGGTCTCTGGGTCGCTGGATTCAAAGACCCAGCGACCCTGGGTCTCTGGGTCGCTGGATTCAAAGACCCAGCGACCCTGGGTCTCTGGTTCGCTGGATTCAAAGACCCAGCGACCCTGGGTCTCTGGGTCCCTGGATTCAAAGACCCAGCGACCCTGGGTCTCTGGGTCGCTGGATTCAAAGACCCAGCGACCCAGGGTCTCTGGGTCGCTGGATTCAAAGACCCAGCGACCCTGGGTCTCTGGGTCGCTAAATTCAAAGTCCCAGCGACCCTGGGTCTCTGGGTCGCTGGATTCAAAGACCCAGCGCTCCTGGGTCTCTGGGTCGCTGGATTCAAAGACCCAGCGACCCAGGGTCTCTGGGTCGCTGGATTCAAAGACCCAGCGACCCTGGGTCTCTGTGTCGCTAAATTCAAAGACCCAGCGACCCTGGGTCTCTGGGTCGCTGGATTCAAAGACCCAGCGCCCCTGGGTCTCTGGGTCGCTGGATTCAGAAACCCAGCGACCCTGGGTCTCTGGGTCGCTGGATTCCAAAACCCAGCGACCCTGGGTCTCTGGGTCGCTGGATTCAAAGACCTAGCGACCCTGGGTCTCTGGGTCGCTGGATTCAAAGACCCAGCGACCCAGGATCTCTGGGTCGCTGGATTCAAAGACCCAGCGACCCTGGGTCTCTGGGTCGCTGGATTCAAAGACCCAGCGACCCTGGGTCTCTGGGTCGCTGGATTCCAAACCCAGCGACCCTGGGTCTCTGGGTCGCTGGATTCAAAGACCCAGCGACCCTGGGTCTCTGGGTCGCTGGATTCCAAAACCCAGCGACCCTGGGTCTCTGGGTCGCTGGATTCAAAGACCTAGCGACCCTGGGTCTCTGGGTCGCTGGATTCAAAGACCCAACGACCCAGGATCTCTGGGTCGCTGGATTCAAAGACCCAGCGACCCTGGGTCTCTGGGTCGCTGGATTCAAAGACCCAGCGACCCTGGGTCTCTGGGTCGATGGATTCAAAGACCCAGCGACCCTGGGTCTCTGGGTCGCTGGATCCAAAGACCCAGCGACCCTGGGTCTCTGGGTCGCTTGATTCAAAGACACAGCGACCCTGGGTCTCCGGGTCGCTGGATTCAAAGACCCAGCGACCCTGGGTCTCTGGGTCGCTGGATTCAAAGACCCAGCGACCCAGGGTCTCTGGGTCGCTGGATTCAAAGACCCAGCGACCCTGGGTCTCTGGGTCGCTGGATTCAAAGACCCAGCGACCCTGGGTCTCTGGTTCGCTGGATTCAAAGACCCAGCGACCCTGGGTCTCTGGGTCGCTGGATTCAAAGACCCAGCGACCCTGGGTCTCTGGGTCGCTGGATTCAAAGACCCAGCGACCCAGGGTCTCTGGGTCGCTGGATTCAAAGACCCAGCGACCCTGGGTCTCTGGGTCGCTAATTCAAAGTCCCAGCGACCCTGGGTCTCTGGGTCGCTGGATTCAAAGACCCAGCGCCCCTGGGTCTCTGGGTCGCTGGATTCAAAGACCCAGCGACCCAGGGTCTCTGGGTCGCTGGATTCAAAGACCCAGCGACCCTGGGTCTCTGGGTCGCTAAATTCAAAGACCCAGCGACCGTGGGTCTCTGGGTCGCTGGATTCAAAGACCCAGCGACCCTGGGTCTCTGGGTCGCTGGATTCAAAGACCCAGCGACCCTGGGTCTCTGGGTCGCTGGATTCAAAGACCCAGCGACCCTGGGTCTCTGGGTCGCTGGATTCAAAGACCCAGCGACCCTGGGTCTCTGGGTCGCTGGATTCAAAGACACAGCGACCCTGGGTCTCTGGGTCGCTGGATTCAAAGACCCAGCGACCCTGGGTCTCTGGGTCGCTGGATTCCAAAACCCAGCGACCCTGGGTCTCTGGGTCGCTGGATTCAAAGACCTAGCGACCCTGGGTCTCTGGGTCGCTGGATTCCAAAACCCAGCGACCCTGGGTCTCTGGGTCGCTGGATTCAAAGACCTAGCGACCCTGGGTCTCTGGGTCGCTGGATTCAAAGACCCAGCGACCCAGGATCTCTGGGTCGCTGGATTCAAAGACCCAGCGACCCTGGGTCTCTGGGTCGCTGGATTCAAAGACCCAGCGACCCTGGGTCTCTGGGTCGCTGGATTCAAAGACCCAGCGACCCTGGGTCTCTGGGTCGCTGGATCCAAAGACCCAGCGACCCTGGGTCTCTGGGTCGCTGGATTCAAAGACACAGCGACCCTGGGTCTCTGGGTCGCTGGATTCAAAGACCCAGCGACCCTGGGTCTCCGGGTCGCTGGATTCAAAGACCCAGCGACCCAGGGTCTCTGGGTCGCTGGATTCAAAGACCTGCGACCCTGGGTCTCTGGGTCGCTGGATTCAAAGACCCAGCGACCCTGGGTCTCTGGGTCGCTGGATTCAAAGACCCAGCGACCCTGGGTCTCTGGGTCGCTGGATTCAAAGACCCAGCGACCCTGGGTCTCTGGGTCGCTGGATTCAAAGACCCAGCGACCCTGGGTCTCTGGGTCGCTGGATTCAAAGACCCAGCGACCCAGGGTCTCTGGGTCGCTGGATTCAAAGACCCAGCGACCCTGGGTCTCTGGGTCGCTGGATTCAAAGACCCAGCGACCCTGGGTCTCTGGGTCGCTGGATTCAAAGACCCAGCGACCCTGGGTCTCTGGGTCGCTGGATTCCAAAACCCAGCGACCCTGGGTCTCTGGGTCGCTGGATTCCAAAACCCAGCGACCCTGGGTCTCTGGGTCGCTGGATTCAAAGACCTAGCGACCCTGGGTCTCTGGGTCGCTGGATTCAAAGACCCAGCGACCCAGGATCTCTGGGTCGCTGGATTCAAAGACCCAGCGACCCTGGGTCTCTGGGTCGCTGGATTCAAAGACCCAGCGACCCTGGGTCTCTGGGTCGCTGGATTCCAAAACCCAGCGACCCTGGGTCTCTGGGTCGCTGGATTCAAAGACCTAGCGACCCTGGGTCTCTGGGTCGCTGGATTCCAAAACCCAGCGACCCTGGGTCTCTGGGTCGCTGGATTCAAAGACCTAGCGACCCTGGGTCTCTGGGTCGCTGGATTCAAAGACCCAGCGACCCAGGATCTCTGGGTCGCTGGATTCAAAGACCCAGCGACCCTGGGTCTCTGGGTCGCTGGATTCAAAGACCCAGCGACCTTGGGTCTCTGGGTCGCTGGATTCAAAGACCCAGCGACCCTGGGTCTCTGGGTCGCTGGATCCAAAGACCCAGCGACCCTGGGTCTCTGGGTCGCTGGATTCAAAGACACAGCGACCCTGGGTCTCCGGGTCGCTGGATTCAAAGACCCAGCGACCCTGGGTCTCCGGGTCGCTGGATTCAAAGAACCAGCGACCCAGGGTCTCTGGGTCGCTGGATTCAAAGACCCAGCGACCCTGGGTCTCTGGGTCGCTGGATTCAAAGACCCAGCGACCCTGGGTCTCTGGGTCGCTGGATTCAAAGACCCAGCGACCCTGGGTCTCTGGGTCGCTGGATTCAAAGACCCAGCGACCCTGGGTCTCTGGGTCGCTGGATTCAAAGACCCAGCGACCCAGGGTCTCTGGGTCGCTGGATTCAAAGACCCAGCGACCCTGGGTCTCTGGGTCGCTAAATTCAAAGTCCCAGCGACCCTGGGTCTCTGGGTCGCTGGATTCAAAGACCCAGCGACCCTGGGTCTCTGGGTCGCTGGATTCAAAGACCCAGCGACCCAGGGTCTCTGGGTCGCTGGATTCAAAGACCCAGCGACCCTGGGTCTCTGGGTCGCTAAATTCAAAGACCCAGCGACCGTGGGTCTCTGGGTCGCTGGATTCAAAGACCCAGCGCCCCTGGGTCTCTGGGTCGCTGGATTCAAAGACCCAGCGACCCTGGGTCTCTGGGTCGCTGGATTCAAAGACCCAGCGACCCTGTGTCTCTGGGTCGCTGGATCCAAAGACCCAGCGACCCTGGGTCTCTGGGTCGCTGGATTCAAAGACACAGCGACCCTGGGTCTCTGGGTCGCTGGATTCAAAGACCCAGCGACCCTGGGTCTCTGGGTCGCTGGATTCAAAGACCCAGCGACCCAGGTCTCTGGGTCGCTGGATTCAAAGAACCTGCGACCCAGGGTCTCTGGGTCGCTGGATTCAAAGACCCAGCGACCCTGGGTCTCTGGGTCGCTGGATTCAAAGACCCAGCGACCCTGGGTCTCTGGTTCGCTGGATTCAAAGACCCAGCGACCCTGGGTCTCTGGGTCGCTGGATTCAAAGACCAAGCGACCCTGGGTCTCTGGGTCGCTGGATTCAAAGACCCAGCGACCCAGGGTCTCTGGGTCGATGGATTCAAAGACCCAGCGACCCTGGGTCTCTGGGTCGCTAAATTCAAAGACCCAGCGCCCCTGGGTCTCTGGGTCGCTGGATTCAAAGACCCAGCGACCCTGGGTCTCTGGGTCGCTGGATTCAAAGACCCAGCGACCCTGGGTCTCTGGGTTGCTGGATTCAAAGACCCAGCAACCCTGGGTCTCTGGGTCGCTGGATTCAAAGACCCAGCGACCCTGGGTCTCTGGGTCGCTGGATTCAAAGACCCAGCGACCCAGGGTCTCTGGGTCGCTGGATTCAAAGACCCAGCGACCCTGGGTCTCTGGGTCGCTGGATTCAAAGACCCAGCGACCCTGGGTCTCTGGGTCGCTGGATTCCAAAACCCAGCGACCCTGGGTCTCTGGGTCGCTGGATTCCAAAACCCAGCGACCCTGGGTCTCTGGGTCGCTGGATTCAAAGACCTAGCGACCCTGGGTCTCTGGGTCGCTGGATTCAAAGACCCAGCGACCCAGGATCTCTGGGTCGCTGGATTCAAAGACCCAGCGACCCTGGGTCTCTGGGTCGCTGGATTCAAAGACCCAGCGACCCTGGGTCTCTGGGTCGCTGGATTCAAAACCCAGCGACCCTGGGTCTCTGGGTCGCTGGATTCAAAGACCTAGCGACCCTGGGTCTCTGGGTCGCTGGATTCAAAAACCCAGCGACCCTGGGTCTCTGGGTCGCTGGATTCAAAGACCTAGCGACCCTGGGTCTCTGGGTCGCTGGATTCAAAGACCCAACGACCCAGGATCTCTGGGTCCCTGGATTCAAAGACCCAGCGACCCTGGGTCTCTGGGTCGCTGGATTCAAAGACCCAGCGACCCTGGGTCTCTGGGTCGATGGATTCAAAGACCCAGCGACCCTGGGTCTCTGGGTCGCTGGATCCAAAGACCCAGCGACCCTGGGTCTCTGGGTCGCTTGATTCAAAGACCCAGCGACCCTGGGTCTCCGGGTCGCTGGATTCAAAGACCCAGCGACCCTGGGTCTCTGGGTCGCTGGATTCAAAGACCCAGCGACCCAGGGTCTCTGGGTCGCTGGATTCAAAGACCCAGCGACCCTGGGTCTCTGGGTCGCTGGATTCAAAGACCCAGCGACCCTGGGTCTCTGGTTCGCTGGATTCAAAGACCCAGCGACCCTGGGTCTCTGGGTCGCTGGATTCAAAGACCCAGCGACCCTGGGTCTCTGGGTCGCTGGATTCAAACACCCAGCGACCCAGGGTCTCTGGGTCGCTGGATTCAAAGACCCAGCGACCCTGGGTCTCTGGGTCGCTAAATTCAAAGACCCAGCGACCCTGGGTCTCTGGGTCGCTGGATTCAAAGACCCAGCGCCCCTGGGTCTCTGGGTCGCTGGATTCAAAGACCCAGCGACCCAGGGTCTCTGGGTCGCTGGATTCAAAGACCCAGCGACCCTGGGTCTCTGGGTCGCTAAATTCAAAGACCCAGCGACCGTGGGTCTCTGGGTCGCTGGATTCAAAGACCCAGCGCCCCTGGGTCTCTGGGTCGCTGGATTCAAAGACCCAGCGACCCTGGGTCTCTGGGTCGCTGGATTCAAAGACCCAGCGACCCTGGGTCTCTGGGTCGCTGGATTCAAAGACCCAGCGACCCTGGGTCTCTGGGTCGCTGGATTCAAAGACACAGCGACCCTGGGTCTCTGGGTCGCTGGATTCAAAGACCCAGC
The DNA here is from genome assembly GCA_029204205.1 of Desmophyllum pertusum. Lineage (NCBI taxonomy): Eukaryota > Metazoa > Cnidaria > Anthozoa > Scleractinia > Caryophylliidae > Desmophyllum > Desmophyllum pertusum. The sequence goes on from MU826367.1 coordinate 1,285,181, forward strand.
GACCCTGGGTCTCTGGGTCGCTGGATTCCAAAACCCAGCGACCCTGGGTCTCTGGGTCGCTGGATTCAAAGACCTAGCGACCCTGGGTCTCTGGGTCGCTGGATTCAAAAACCCAGCGACCCTGGGTCTCTGGGTCGCTGGATTCAAAGACCTAGCGACCCTGGGTCTCTGGGTCGCTGGATTCAAAGACCCAGCGACCCAGGATCTCTGGGTCGCTGGATTCAAAGACCCAGCGACCCTGGGTCTCTGGGTCGCTGGATTCAAAGACCCAGCGACCCTGGGTCTCTGGGTCGATGGATTCAAAGACCCAGCGACCCTGGGTCTCTGGGTCGCTGGATTCAAAGACCCAGCGACCCTGGGTCTCTGGGTCGCTGGATTCAAAGACACAGCGACCCTGGGTCTCTGGGTCGCTGGATTCAAAGACCCAGCGACCCTGGGTCTCCGGGTCGCTGGATTCAAAGACCCAGCGACCCAGGGTCTCTGGGTCGCTGGATTCAAAGAACCTGCGACCCAGGGTCTCTGGGTCGCTGGATTCAAAGACCCAGCGACCCTGGGTCTCTGGGTCGCTGGATTCAAAGACCCAGCGACCCTGGGTCTCTGGTTCGCTGGATTCAAAGACCCAGCGACCCTGGGTCTCTGGGTCGCTGGATTCAAAGACCCAGCGACCCTGGGTCTCTGGGTCGCTGGATTCAAAGACCCAGCGACCCAGGGTCTCTGGGTCGCTGGATTCAAAGACCCAGCGACCCTGGGTCTCTGGGTCGCTAAATTCAAAGACCCAGCGACCCTGGGTCTCTGGGTCGCTGGATTCAAAGACCCAGCGCCCCTGGGTCTCTGGGTCGCTGGATTCCAAAACCCAGCGACCCTGGGTCTCTGGGTCGCTGGATTCCAAAACCCAGCGACCCTGGGTCTCTGGGTCGCTGGATTCAAAGACCTAGCGACCCTGGGTCTCTGGGTCGCTGGATTCAAAGACCCAGCGACCCAGGATCTCTGGGTCGCTGGATTCAAAGACCCAGCGACCCTGGGTCTCTGGGTCGCTGGATTCAAAGACCCAGCGACCCTGGGTCTCTGGGTCGCTGGATTCCAAAACCCAGCGACCCTGGGTCTCTGGGTCGCTGGATTCAAAGACCCAGCGACCCTGGGTCTCTGGGTCGCTGGATTCCAAAACCCAGCGACCCTGGGTCTCTGGGTCGCTGGATTCAAAGACCTAGCGACCCTGGGTCTCTGGGTCGCTGGATTCAAAGACCCAGCGACCCAGGATCTCTGGGTCGCTGGATTCAAAGACCCAGCGACCCTGGGTCTCTGGGTCGCTGGATTCAAAGACCCAGCGACCCTGGGTCTCTGGGTCGATGGATTCAAAGACCCAGCGACCCTGGGTCTCTGGGTCGCTGGATTCAAAGACCCAGCGACCCTGGGTCTCTGGGTCGCTGGATTCAAAGACACAGCGACCCTGGGTCTCCGGGTCGCTGGATTCAAAGACCCAGCGACCCTGGGTCTCCGGGTCGCTGGATTCAAAGACCCAGCGACCCAGGGTCTCTGGGTCGCTGGATTCAAAGACCCAGCGACCCTGGGTCTCTGGGTCGCTGGATTCAAAGACCCAGCGACCCTGGGTCTCTGGGTCGCTGGATTCAAAGACCCAGCGACCCTGGGTCTCTGGGTCGCTGGATTCAAAGACCCAGCGACCCTGGGTCTCTGGGTCGCTGGATTCAAAGACCCAGCGACCCAGGGTCTCTGGGTCGCTGGATTCAAAGACCCAGCGACCCTGGGTCTCTGGGTCGCTGGATTCAAAGACCCAGCGACCCTGGGTCTCTGGGTCGCTGGATTCAAAGACCCAGCGCCCCTGGGTCTCTGGGTCGCTGGATTCAAAGACCCAGCGACCCTGGGTCTCTGGGTCGCTGGATTCAAAGACCCAGCGACCCTGGGTCTCTGGGTCGCTGGATTCAAAGACCCAGCGACCCTGGGTCTCTGGGTCGCTGGATTCAAAGACCCAGCGACCCTGGGTCTCTGGGTCGCTGGATTCAAAGACCCAGCGACCCTGGGTCTCTGGGTCGCTGGATTCAAAGACCCAGCGACCCTGGGTCTCTGGGTCGCTGGATTCAAAGACCCAGCGACCCTGGGTCTCTGGGTCGCTGGATTCAAAGACACAGCGACCCTGGGTCTCTGGGTCGCTGGATTCAAAGACCCAGCGACCCTGGGTCTCTGGGTCGCTGGATTCAAAGACCCAGCGACCCAGGTCTCTGGGTCGCTGGATTCAAAGAACCTGCGACCCAGGGTCTCTGGGTCGCTGGATTCAAAGACCCAGCGACCCTGGGTCTCTGGGTCGCTGGATTCAAAGACCCAGCGACCCTGGGTCTCTGGTTCGCTGGATTCAAAGACCCAGCGACCCTGGGTCTCTGGGTCGCTGGATTCAAAGACCCAGCGACCCTGGGTCTCTGGGTCGCTGGATTCAAAGACCCAGCGACCCTGGGTCTCTGGGTCGATGGATTCAAAGACCCAGCGACCCTGGGTCTCTGGGTCGCTGGATTCAAAGACCCAGCGACCCTGGGTCTCTGGGTCGCTGGATTCAAAGACCCAGCGACCCTGGGTCTCTGGGTCGCTGGATTCAAAGACCCAGCGGCCCTGGTCTCTGGGTTGCTGGATTCAAAGACCCAGCAACCCTGGGTCTCTGGGTCGCTGGATTCAAAGACCCAGCGACCCTGGGTCTCTGGGTCGCTGGATTCAAAGACCCAGCGACCCAGGGTCTCTGGGTCGCTGGATTCAAAGACCCAGCGACCCTGGGTCTCTGGGTCGCTGGATTCAAAGACCCAGCGACCCTGGGTCTCTGGGTCGCTGGATTCCAAAACCCAGCGACCCTGGGTCTCTGGGTCGCTGGATTCCAAAACCCAGCGACCCTGGGTCTCTGGGTCGCTGGATTCAAAGACCTAGCGACCCTGGGTCTCTGGGTCGCTGGATTCAAAGACCCAGCGACCCAGGATCTCTGGGTCGCTGGATTCAAAGACCCAGCGACCCTGGGTCTCTGGGTCGCTGGATTCAAAGACCCAGCGACCCTGGGTCTCTGGGTCGCTGGATTCCAAAACCCAGCGACCCTGGGTCTCTGGGTCGCTGGATTCAAAGACCTAGCGACCCTGGGTCTCTGGGTCGCTGGATTCAAAGATCCAGCGACCCTGGATCTCTGGGTCGCTGGATTCAAAGACCCAGCGACCCTGGGTCTCTGGGTCGCTGGATTCAAAGACCCAGCGACCCTGGGTCTCTGGGTCGCTGGATTCAAAGACCCAGCGACCCTGGGTCTCTGGGTCGCTGGATTCAAAGACCCAGCGACCCTGGGTCTCTGGGTCGCTGGATTCAAAGACACAGCGACCCTGGGTCTCTGGGTCGCTGGATTCAAAGACCCAGCGACCCAGGGTCTCTGGGTCGCTGGATTCAAAGAACCTGCGACCCAGGGTCTCTGGGTCGCTGGATTCAAAGACCCAGCGACCCTGGGTCTCTGGGTCGCTGGATTCAAAGACCCAGCGATCCTGGGTCTCTGGGTCGCTGGATTCAAAGACCCAGCGACCCTGGGTCTCTGGGTCGCTGGATTCAAAGACCCAGCGACCCAGGGTCTCTGGGTCGCTGGATTCAAAGACCCAGCGACCCTGGGTCTCTGGGTCGCTAAATTCAAAGACCCAGCGACCCTGGGTCTCTGGGTCGCTGGATTCAAAGACCCAGCGACCCTGGGTCTCTGGGTCGCTGGATTCAAAGACCCAGCGACCCTGGGTCTCTGGGTCGCTGGATTCAAAGACCCAGCGACCCTGGGTCTCTGGGTCGCTAAATTCAAAGACCCAGCGACCCTGGGTCTCTGGGTCGCTGGATTCAAAGACCCAGCGACCCTGGGTCTCTGGGTCGCTGGATTCAAAGACCCAGCGACCCTGGGTCTCTGGGTCGCTGGATTCAAAGACCCAGCGACCCTGGGTCTCTGGGTCGCTGGATTCAAAGACCCAGCGACCCTGGGTCTCTGGGTCGCTGGATTCAAAGACACAGCGACCCTGGGTCTCTGGGTCGCTGGATTCAAAGACCCAGCGACCCTGGGTCTCTGGGTCGCTGGATTCCAAAACCCAGCGACCCTGGGTCTCTGGGTCGCTGGATTCCAAAACCCAGCGACCCTGGGTCTCTGGGTCGCTGGATTCAAAGACCCAGCGACCCTGGGTCTCTGGGTCGCTGGATTCCAAAACCCAGCGACCCTGGGTCTCTGGGTCGCTGGATTCAAAGACCTAGCGACCCTGGGTCTCTGGGTCGCTGGATTCAAAGACCCAGCGACCCAGGGTCTCTGGGTCGCTGGATTCAAAGACCCAGCGACCCTGGGTCTCTGGGTCGCTGGATTCAAAGACCCAGCGACCCTGGGTCTCTGGGTCGATGGATTCAAAGATCCAGCGACCCTGGGTCTCTGGGTCGCTGGATCCAAAGACCCAGCGACCCTGGGTCTCTGGGTCGCTGGATTCAAAGACACAGCGACCCTGGGTCTCTGGGTCGCTGGATTCAAAGACCCAGCGACCCTGGGTCTCTGGGTCGCTGGATTCAAAGACCCAGCGACCCTGGGTCTCTGGGTCGCTGGATTCAAAGAACCAGCGACCCTGGGTCTCTGGGTCGCTGGATTCAAAGACCCAGCGACCCTGGGTCTCTGGGTCGCTGGATTCAAAGACCCAGCGACCCTGGGTCTCTGGTTCGCTGGATTCAAAGACCCAGCGACCCTGGGTCTCTGGGTCGCTGGATTCAAAGACCCAGCGACCCTGGGTCTCTGGGTCGCTGGATTCAAAGACCCAGCGACCCAGGGTCTCTGGGTCGCTGGATTCAAAGACCCAGCGACCCTGGGTCTCTGGGTCGCTAAATTCAAAGTCCCAGCGACCCTGGGTCTCTGGGTCGCTGGATTCAAAGACCCAGCGCTCCTGGGTCTCTGGGTCGCTGGATTCAAAGACCCAGCGACCCAGGGTCTCTGGGTCGCTGGATTCAAAGACCCAGCGACCCTGGGTCTCTGGGTCGCTAAATTCAAAGACCCAGCGACCCTGGGTCTCTGGGTCGCTGGATTCAAAGACCCAGCGACCCTGGGTCTCTGGGTCGCTGGATTCCAAACCCAGCGACCCTGGGTCTCTGGGTCGCTGGATTCCAAAACCCAGCGACCCTGGGTCTCTGGGTCGCTGGATTCAAAGACCTAGCGACCCTGGGTCTCTGGGTCGCTGGATTCAAAGACCCAGCGACCCTGGGTCTCTGGTCGCTGGATTCAAAGACCCAGCGACCCTGGGTCTCTGGGTCGCTGGATTCAAAGACCCAGCGACCCTGGGTCTCTGGGTCGCTGGATTCCAAAACCCAGCGACCCTGGGTCTCTGGGTCGCTGGATTCAAAGACCTAGCGACCCTGGGTCTCTGGGTCGCTGGATTCCAAAACCCAGCGACCCTGGGTCTCTGGGTCGCTGGATTCAAAGACCTAGCGACCCTGGGTCTCTGGGTCGCTGGATTCAAAGACCCAACGACCCAGGATCTCTGGGTCGCTGGATTCAAAGACCCAGCGACCCTGGGTCTCTGGGTCGCTGGATTCAAAGACCCAGCGACCCTGGGTCTCTGGGTCGATGGATTCAAAGACCCAGCGACCCTGGGTCTCTGGGTCGCTGGATCCAAAGACCCAGCGACCCTGGGTCTCTGGGTCGCTGGATTCAAAGACACAGCGACCCTGGGTCTCTGGGTCGCTGGATTCAAAGACCCAGCGACCCTGGGTCTCCGGGTCGCTGGATTCAAAGACCCAGCGACCCAGGGTCTCTGGGTCGCTGGATTCAAAGAACCTGCGACCCTGGTCTCTGGGTCGCTGGATTCAAAGACCCAGCGACCCTGGGTCTCTGGGTCGCTGGATTCAAAGACCCAGCGACCCTGGGTCTCTGGTTCGCTGGATTCAAAGACCCAGCGACCCTGGGTCTCTGGGTCGCTGGATTCAAAGACCCAGCGACCCTGGGTCTCTGGGTCGCTGGATTCAAAGACCCAGCGACCCTGGGTCTCTGGGTCGCTGGATTCAAAGACCCAGCGACCCTGGGTCTCTGGGTCGCTGGATTCAAAGTCCCAGCGACCCTGGGTCTCTGGGTCGCTGGATTCAAAGACCCAGCGACCCTGGGTCTCTGGGTCGCTGGATTCAAAGACCCAGCGACCCTGGGTCTCTGGGTCGCTGGATTCAAAGACCCAGCGACCCTGGGTCTCTGGGTCGCTAAATCAAAGACCCAGCGACCGTGGGTCTCTGGGTCGCTGGATTCAAAGACCCAGCGCCCCTGGGTCTCTGGGTCGCTGGATTCAAAGACCCAGCGACCCTGGGTCTCTGGGTCGCTGGATTCAAAGACCCAGCGACCCTGTGTCTCTGGGTCGCTGGATTCAAAGACCCAGCGACCCTGGGTCTCTGGGTCGCTGGATTCAAAGACACAGCGACCCTGGGTCTCTGGGTCGCTGGATTCAAAGACCCAGCGACCCTGGGTCTCTGGGTCGCTGGATTCAAAGACCCAGCGACCCAGGTCTCTGGGTCGCTGGATTCAAAGAACCAGCGACCCAGGGTCTCTGGGTCGCTGGATTCAAAGACCCAGCGACCCTGGGTCTCTGGGTCGCTGGATTCAAAGACCCAGCGACCCTGGGTCTCTGGTTCGCTGGATTCAAAGACCCAGCGACCCTGGGTCTCTGGGTCGCTGGATTCAAAGACCAAGCGACCCTGGGTCTCTGGGTCGCTGGATTCAAAGACCCAGCGACCCAGGGTCTCTGGGTCGATGGATTCAAAGACCCAGCGACCCTGGGTCTCTGGGTCGCTAAATTCAAAGACCCAGCGCCCTGGGTCTCTGGGTCGCTGGATTCAAAGACCCAGCGACCCAGGGTCTCTGGGTCGCTGGATTCAAAGACCCAGCGACCCTGGTCTCTGGGTTGCTGGATTCAAAGACCCAGCAACCCTGGGTCTCTGGGTCGCTGGATTCAAAGACCCAGCGACCCTGGGTCTCTGGGTCGCTGGATTCAAAGACCCAGCGACCCAGGGTCTCTGGGTCGCTGGATTCAAAGACCCAGCGACCCTGGGTCTCTGGGTCGCTGGATTCAAAGACCCAGCGACCCTGGGTCTCTGGGTCGCTGGATTCCAAAACCCAGCGACCCTGGGTCTCTGGGTCGCTGGATTCCAAAACCCAGCGACCCTGGGTCTCTGGGTCGCTGGATTCAAAGACCTAGCGACCCTGGGTCTCTGGGTCGCTGGATTCAAAGACCCAGCGACCCAGGGTCTCTGGGTCGCTGGATTCAAAGACCCAGCGACCCTGGGTCTCTGGGTCGCTGGATTCAAAGACCTAGCGACCCTGGATCTCTGGGTCGCTGGATTCAAAGATCCAGCGACCCAGGATCTCTGGGTCGCTGGATTCAAAGACCCAGCGACCCTGGGTCTCTGGGTCGCTGGATTCAAAGACCCAGCGACCCTGGGTCTCTGGGTCGCTGGATTCAAAGACCCAGCGACCCTGGGTCTCTGGGTCGCTGGATCCAAAGACCCAGCGACCCTGGGTCTCTGGGTCGCTGGATTCAAAGACACAGCGACCCTGGGTCTCTGGGTCGCTGGATTCAAAGACCCAGCGACCCAGGGTCTCTGGGTCGCTGGATTCAAAGAACCTGCGACCCAGGGTCTCTGGGTCGCTGGATTCAAAGACCCAGCGATCCTGGGTCTCTGGGTCGCTGGATTCAAAGACCCAGCGACCCAGGGTCTCTGGGTCGCTGGATTCAAAGACCCAGCGACCCTGGGTCTCTGGGTCGCTGGATTCAAAGACCCAGCGACCCTGGGTCTCTGGGTCGCTGGATTCAAAGACCCAGCGACCCAGGGTCTCTGGGTCGCTGGATTCAAAGACCCAGCGACCCTGGGTCTCTGGGTCGATGGATTCAAAGACCCAGCGACCCTGGGTCTCTGGGTCGCTGGATCCAAAGACCCAGCGACCCTGGGTCTCTGGGTCGCTGGATTCAAAGACACAGCGACCCTGGGTCTCTGGGTCGCTGGATTGACGCCCTACGCGTTAGTGACGTCCCTACGCGTCATGGACGCCCCTACGCGTCATGGACGCCCCTAGGTGTCTATGACGCACCTACGCGTCATTGACGTCCCTACGCGTCAGTGACCGCCCCTACGCGTCATGGACGCCCCTACGCGTCATGGACGCCCCTACGCGTCATGGACGCCCCTAGTCGTCTATGACGCACCTACGCGTCATTGACGCCCCTACGCGTCATTGACGCCTCTACGCGTCATTGACGCCCTTACGCGTCTATGACGCCCCTACGCGTCATTGACGCCCCTACGCGTCTATGACGCCTCTACGCGTCATTGATGCCCCTACGCGTCAGTGACGCCCCTACGCGTCATGGACGCCCCTAGGCATCTATCACGCACCTACGCGTCATTGACACCCCTACGCGTCATTGACGCCCCTACGCGTCTATGACGCCCCTACGCGTCTATGACGCCCCTACGCGTCTATGACGCCCCTACGCGTCTATGACGCCGCCTACGCGTCTATGACGCGCCCTACGCGTCATTGACGCCCCTACGCGTCTATGACGCCCCTACGGCGTCTATGATGCTCCTACGCGACTATGACGCCTCTACGCGTGATTGACTCCCGTACGCGTCCGTGACGCCCCTACGCGTCATTGACACCCCTACGCGTCATTGACGCCCCTACGCGTCTATGACGCCCCTACGTATCTATGACGCCCTACGCGACTATGACGCCCCTACGCGTGATTGACTCCCCTACGCGTCCGTGACGCCCCTACGCGTCATTGACGCTCCTACGCGTCATTGACGCCCCTACGCGTCATTGACGCCCCTACGCGTCTATGACGCGCCTACGCGTCTATGACGCCCCTACGCGTCTATGACGCCCCTACGCGTCATTGACGCCCCTACGCGTCAGTGACGTCCCTACGCGTCTATGACGCCCCTACGCGTCTATGACGCCCCTACGCGTCTATGACGCCCCTACGCGTCATTGACGCTCCTACGCGTCTATGACGCCCCTACGCGTCAGTGACGTCCCTACGCGTCTATGACGCCCCTACGCGTCTATGACGCCCCTACGCGTCATGGACGCCCCTACGCGTCATGGACGCCCCTACGCGTCTATGACGCCCCTACGCGTCATTGACGCCCCTACGCGTCATTGACGCCTCTACGCGTCATTGACGCCCTGACGCGTCTATGACGCCCCTACGCGTCATTGACGCCCCTACGCGTCTATGACGCCTCTACGCGTCATTGACGCCCCTACGCGTCAGTGACGCCCCTATGCGTCATGGACGCCCCTACGCGTCATGGACGACCCTAGGCATCTATCACGCACCTACGCGTCATTGACACCCCTACGCGTCATTGACGCCCCTACGCGTCTATGACGCCCCTACGCGTCATTGACGCTTCTACGCGTCATTGACGCCCCTACGCGTCTATGACGCCCCTACGCGTCTATGACGCCCCTACGCGTCTATGACGCCCCTACGCGTCATTGACGCCTCTACGCGTCATTGACGCCCCTACGCGTCTATGACGCCCCTACGCGTCATTGACGCCCCTACGCGTCTATGACGCCCCTACGCGTCATTGACGCCCCTACGCGTCAGTGACGCCCCTACGCGTCATGGACGCCCCTACGCGTCATGGACGCCCCTACGCGTCTATCACGCACCTACGCGTCTATGACGCCCCTACGCGTCTATGACGCCCCTACGCGTCTATGACGCCCCTACGCGTCTATGACGCCCCTACGCGTCTATGACGCCCCTACGCGTCTATGACGCCCCTACGCGTCTATGACGCCCCTACGCGTCTATGACGCCCCTACGCGTCTATGACGACCCTACGCGTCTATGACGCCCTACGCGTCTATGACGCCCCTACGCGACTATGACGCCCCTACGCATCTATGACGCCCCTAGACGTCATTGACGCCCCTACGCGTCATTGACGCCCCTACGCGTCTATGACGCCCCTACGCGTCTATGACGCCCCTACGCGTCAGTGACGCCCCTACGCGTCATTGACGCCCCTACGCGTCATGACGCCCCTACGCGTCAATGACGCCCCTACGCGTCTATGACGCCCCTACGCGTCTATGACGCCCCTACGCGTCATTGACGCCCCTACGCGTCCGTGACGCCCCTACGCGTCATTGACGCCCCTACGCGTCATTGACGCCCCTACGCGTCTATGACGCCCCTACGCGTCATTGACGCCCTACGCGTCTATGACGCCCTACGCGTCATTGACGCCCCTACGCGTCTATGACGCCCCTACGCGTCTATGACGCCCTACGCGTCATTGACGCCCCTACGCGTCTATGACGCCCCTACGCGTCTATGACGCCCCTACGCGTCATTGACGCCCCTACGCGTCCGTGACGCCCCTACGCGTCTATGACGCCCCTACGCGTCTATGACGCCCCTACGCGTCTATGACGCCCCTACGCGTCATTGACGCCCCTACGCGTCATTGACGCCCCTACGCGTCTATGACGCCCCTACGCGTCTATGACGCCCCTACGCGTCAGTGACGCCCCTACGCGTCAGTGACGCCCCTACGCGTCATTGACGCCCCTACGCGTCATTGACGCCCCTACGCGTCATTGACGCCCCTACGCGTCTATGACGCGCCTACGCGTCTATGACGCCCCTACGCGTCTATGACGCCCCTACGCGTCATTGACGCCCCTACGCGTCAGTGACGCCCCTACGCGTCTATGACGCCCCTACGCGTCTATGACGCCCCTACGCGTCTATGACGCCCCTACGCGTCATTGACGCCCCTACGCGTCTATGACGCCTCTACGCGTCATTGACGCCCCTACGCGTCAGTGACGCCCCTACGCGTCATGGACGCCCCTACGCGTCATGGACGCCCCTACGCGTCTATGACGCCCCTACGCGTCATTGACGCCCCTACGCGTCTATGACGCCCCTACGCGTCATTGACGCCCCTACGCGTCAGTGACGCCCCTACGCGTCATGGACGCCCCTACGCGTCATTGACGCCCCTACGCGTCTATGACGCACCTACGCGTCATTGACGCCCCTACGCGTCATTGACGCCTCTACGCGTCATTGACGCCCTGACGCGTCTATGACGCCCCTACGCGTCATTGACGCCCCTACGCGTCTATGACGCCTCTACGCGTCATTGACGCCCCTACGCGTCAGTGACGCCCCTACGCGTCATGGACGCCCCTACGCGTCATGGACGCCCCTACGCGTCTATCACGCACCTACGCGTCATTGACGCCCCTACGCGTCATTGACGCCCCTACGCGTCTATGACGCCCCTACGCGTCTATGACGCCCCTACGCGTCTATGACGCCCCTACGCGTCATTGACGCCTCTACGCGTCATTGACGCCCCTACGCGTCTATGACGCCCCTACGCGTCATTGACGCCCCTACGCGTCAGTGACGCCCCTACGCGTCATGGACGCCCCTACGCGTCATGGACGCCCCTACGCGTCTATGACGCCCCTACGCGTCTATGACGCCCCTACGCGTCTATGACGCCCCTACGCGTCTATGACGCCCCTACGCGTCTATGACGCCCCTACGCGTCTATGACGCCCCTACGCGTCTATGACGCCCCTACGCGTCTATGACGCCCCTACGCGTCTATGACGCCCCTACGCGTCATTGATGCCCCTACGCGTCTATGACGCCCCTACGCGACATTGACGCCCCTACGCATCTATGTCGCCCCTAGACGTCATTGACGCCCCTACGCGTCATTGACGCCCCTACGCGTCTATGACGCCCCTACGCATCTATGACGCCCCTACGCGTCAGTGACGGCCCAGCGCGTCAGTGACGCCCCTACGCGTCATGGGACGCCGCTACGCATCAATGACGCCCCTACGCGTCTATGACGCCACTACGCGTCTATGACGCCCCTACGCGTGATTGACGCCCCTACGCGTCCGTGACGCCCCTACGCGTCATTGACGCCCCTACGCGTCATTGACGCCCCTACGCGTCTATGACGCCCCTACGCGTCTATGACGCCCTACGCGTCTATGACGCCCTACGCGTCATTGACGCCCCTACGCGTCTATGACGCCCTACGCGTCTATGACGCCCCTACGCGTCATTGACGCCCCTACGCGTCTATGACGCCCCTACGCGTCTATGACGCCCCTACTCGTGATTGACGCCCCTAGGCGTCCGTGACGCCCCTACGCGTCAGTGACGCCCCTGCGCGTCAGTGACGCCCCTTTGCGTCATGGACGCCGCTACGCATCAATGACGCCCCTACGCGTCTATGACGCCCCTACGCGTCTATGACGCCCCTACGCGTGATTGACGCCCCTACGCGTCCGTCTATGACGCCCCTACGCGTCTATGACGCCCCAACGCATCTATGACGCCCCTACGCGTCATTGACGCCCCTACGCGTCTACGACGCCCCTACGCGTGATTGACGCCCCTACGCGTCATGACGCCCTACGCGTCAGTGACGCCCCAGCGCGTCATGGACGCCCCTACCTACCCTACCGGATACGCCACTACGCGTCTATGACGCCCCTACGCGTCATTGACGCCTCTACGCGTCATTGACGTCCCCTACGCGTCTATGACGCCCCTACGCGTCATTGACGCCTCTACGCGTCATTGACGCCCCTACGCGTCTATGACGCCCCTACGCGTCTATGACGCCCCTACGCGTCTATGACGCCCCTACGCGTCATTGACGCCTCTACGCGTCATTGACGTCCCTACGCGTCTATGACGCCCGTACGCGTCATTGACGCCTCTACGCGTCATTGACGCCCCTACGCGTCTATGACGCCCCTCTATAGACGCCCCTACGCGTCTATGACGCCCCTACGCGTCATTGACGCCAGTACACGTCTAGGACGCCCCTTACGCGTCATTGATGCCCCTACGCGTCTATGACGCCTCTACGCGTCTTTGACGCCCCTACGCGTCTATGACGCCCCTACGCGTCTATGACTCCCCTACGCGTCTATGACGCCCCTACGCGTCTATGACGCCCCTACGCGTGTAATACGGCCCCACGCGTCTATAACGCCCCTACGCGTCTTTGACTCCCCTACGCGTCATTGACGCCCGTACACGTCTAGGACGCCCCTACGCGTCATTGACGCCCCTACGAGTCTATGACGTCCCTATGCGTCTATGACGCCCCTACGCGTCTATGACGCCCCTACGCGTCTATGACGCCCCTACGCGTCTATGACGCCCCTACGCGTCTATGACGCCCCTACGCGTCTATGACGCCCCTACGCGTCTATGACGCCCCTACGCGTCTATGACGCCCCTACGCGTCTATGACGCCCCTACGCGTCTATGACGCCCCTACGCGTCTATGACGCCCCTACGCGTCTATGACGCCCCTACGCGTCTATGACGCCCCTACGCGTCTATGACGCCCCTACGTGTCTATGACGCCACTACACGTCAGTGATGCCCTACACGTCAGTGACGCCCCAGCGCGTCAGTGACGCCCCTACGCGTCATGGACGCCGCTACGCATCTATGACGCCCCTACGCATCTATGACGCCACTACGCGTCTATGACGCCCCTACGCGTCATTGACGCCTCTACGCGTCATTGACGCCCCTACGCGTCTATGACGCCCCTACGCGTCTATGACGCCCTACGCGACTATGACGCCCCTACGCGTGATTGACTCCCCTACGCGTCCGTGACGCCCCTACGCGTCATTGACGCCCCTACGCGTCTATGACGCCCCTACGCGTCTATGACGCCCCTTCGCGTCTATGACGCCCCTACGCGTCTATGACGCCCATACGCGTCATTGACGCCCGTACACGTCTAGGACGCCCTTACGCGTCATTGATGCCCCACGCGTCTATGACGCCTCTACGCGTCTTTGACGCCCCTACGCGTCTATGACGCCCCTACGCGTCTAATACGCCCCAACGCGTTTATAACGCCCCTACGCGTCTTTGACTCCTCTACGCGTCATTGACGCCCGTACACGTCTAGGACGCCCCTACGCGTCATTGACGCCCCTACGAGTCTATGACGTCCCTACGCGTCTATGACGCCCCTACGCGTCTATGACGCCCCAACCCATCTATGACGCCCCTACGCGTCATTGACGCCCCTACGCATCTATGACGCCCCTACGCATCTACGACTCCCTACGCGTGATTGACGCCCATACGCGTCATTGACGCCCCTACGCGTCAGTGACGCCCCAGCGCGTCATGGACGCCCCTACCCTACCCTACCGGATACGCCACTACGCGTCTATGACGCCCCTACGCGTCATTGACGCCTCTACGCGTCATTGACGTCCCTACGCGTCTATGACGCCCTTACGCGTCATTGACGCCCTCTACGCGTCATGGACGCCCCTACGCGTCTATAACGCCCCTACGCGTCTATGACGCCCCTACGCGTCTATGACGCCCCTACGCGTCATTGACGCCCGTACACGTCTAAGACGCCCTTACGCGTCATTGATGCCCCTACGCGTCTATGACGCCTCTACGCGTCTTTGACGCCCCTACGCGTCTATGACGCCCCTACGCGTCTATGACGCCCCTACGCGTCTATGACGCCCCAACGCGTCTATGACGCCCCTACGCGTCTATGACGCCCCTACGCGTCTAATACGCCCCAACGCGTCTTTAACGCCCCTACGCGTCTTTGACTCCCCTACGCGTCATTGACGCCCGTACACGTCTAGGACGCCCCTACGCGTCATTGAAGCCCCTACGAGTCTATGACGCCCCTACGCGTCTATGACGCCCCTACGCGTCTATGACGCCTCGACGCGTCTATGGACGCCGCAACGCATCTATGACGCCCCTACGCGTCATTGACGCCCCTACGCGTCTATGACGCCCCTACGCATCTACGACTCCCCTACGCGTGATTGACGCCCCTACGCGTTATTGACGCCCCTACGCGTCAGTGACGCCCCAGCGCGTCATGGACGCCCCTACCCTACCCTACCGGATACGGCGGAAGTCATCTAGCATCAGTGTCGTGGCTTCGAATCGAGCTTTTAGGGGTTATTCTCATATGATTTGGGGGCCGAATAACCTCTCCCCGGGTGAGATTTGAATTCTGCGGCCAAGGAGTTGCTCTCAATCAGGCTTGGGGGCCGAGTAGCTTCCTCCCCGTCCGTTTTTTTTTTTTTTTTCATTTATTCAAACCGTTGTCGGTTCGTTTTTCTGTTTTCTTTTGCCTTTTTTCCCTCAGGCTTGAGCGCTTTTCGACGAACCGCAGTTCGTTTATTTCCATTATACATCACGTCAAATTCACTGAATCCGCAAATAAAATATCCATTTAATTTGCCGACAAAACGAGCCAGATAACTGCTTAAAAAAAAGGATATTTACTTGAATACTGAAATAAATAAAATAAATAAATACCGCTGGCCCAACCGGAAGACACATTGTGGGCATCGTTTCGCTCGTTTTAGTGACCATGTTATGTCTGGAAGTAAACATTGATCAGTAACCGGACGCGCCAATCACGAAATCAACGAGACACAGTACTCTGTAACAAAAACACGCTTAATACCCTCTTTAAGTATTCTTTTAGCAAGTAATCCAAGAAGACATGTGAAAATATATTTCCTCTATCTCTTGGTTGTTGTTTCTTTCAAATTGATGATTTTGCATAGTGTTTCGAACAGTACTCACTTGATTTTGAATTTAAAAAGCTAATTAAGAGATGAGTTTTAATATGTTCTCAGTGAGTACTGTGTAAATACTCATAATTATTCCGCTTTCAAGCAAAATAACCCTCTCAGTCAATAGAGAACACAGTTATTTCACTTTCATATACTTTTAATTCCGAATATTGTATAATCTCTACAAATAATACAGCATTTCGACTGAGTACTGTGACTGAGTACTGTTGCTTATGTAAACATACTGTGCAAGCCATTGTTTATTAACGTCTGGAAAATACGCGAAGACTGTGTCTCCAGTTTAGAAAACAAAAAAGCTCGATTATTGGCTGTAATTTTCCTGGAATAACAAATTTTATTTAGGCACAGCTGACTCGCTCGCGTAAATTTGGCTAATCACCCCAAGGTAATGCCTTTTATATCTTAGCCTTTCAATTATGAAGCCATACTTAGTTTGTACGTTTGATGTATTTTATACCTGTTTTAACAAACTACCCAGATTTTTAACTAAATACAACCCTGACCCCCAACCCTTCCTTCTTCCCCCCTCCCCTACCCCTGACAATGTTGAATCCGCGTTGCCAGAGTGCTGCTTATATTTCAACATTGTCTGGGGGGGGGGGGGGGGGGGGGGGGGGGAGCACACGTTAACAATTTCATTTGGACAACTGCAATTGCCATGTTACGATAGTACCGGTGTCCCAAGAACTTTTGACCATGATTGTCTGAATTTCAATATTCAGGAGAAAAACTCGTTTTTCGAAACATTCCTGCTGTTAAAAACACTGCGGTTTTAGACAAACTGAAAACAATGTAAGATTTTTTCAATCAGCTGGCAGAAAATGAATATATATATTTCTCTTTTGGACCATAAGTGATATTTGAACATGTTTTTGAATCTAAAATAACTGAGATCGTCTTGAGCTGACATATCTATTGATCATCACGCAATATGCCATAAAACATTCATTTAATTTGGATGCGACATGTTTGAGCTCGGGGAGAGCGTACAATCATGAACTCTTGGAATTGGGTTACCACTGATGGAACCTTCTTGCTTGTAGGAGGAAGAGACTCCTCTGAGTTTAGCCTTTATTACAGTTCGTTGTTTTGTGTTTGGGTGTTCCGTTACTGACTAGCGCGCTCCCTGCAGTTTTGTGTTTGGTTGTTATGCTACTGACTAGCGCGTTCGCTGTTTTGTGTTTGACTGTTACGTTACTAGCGCGCTTGATGTTTGGTGTTTGACTTTTACCGTGTTCCTGACAAGCGCGCACGTTGTTTTGTATTTGACTGTTACGTTCCTTACTAGCGTCAGTCAGTGTTACTCAGTAATCCTGAATGTTTAGGAATTAAGTGTTCGTCAAGGATGTTAACGTTCTTTTCTAGTTAATTTCACGCGATGTATATATATCGCTTTAGAAAGCTTCAGGTCAGCTCTCCTGGTCATATTTTCAGTTTGATTTAGTTGGTAAAAAGTCATGCTTCAATTACAATGCCGTAATTTAGTTTTCTCGGTCTAAAAAGACATACGATAGACTCTTCCGCGTTTTTTATTCAGGGACCTCTGATTACGCAGACTTATTAAAACTGAGCTCTTATCGCCAAATTTGTGCATAAAATCTATAGTTTTGTTTGAAATTTCTGGATGAACGTTTGTATCAAATTCAGTCCGATATTCACGTTTGTGTTGCTCTTTGGTTATTGTTAACCAGTAGCTTTTAAAGTTATTCCACAGGCAGTTTATATCGAATATATAAGTACACTGAAAAGTAAATGTTCAGTCTCTTTAGAACATCATTGGAACCTACAAAGACATCGCTTTGAAATATCCCTATTTTGGCTAATAGTGAATTTTAATTC
This sequence comes from Desmophyllum pertusum, assembly GCA_029204205.1. Lineage (NCBI taxonomy): Eukaryota > Metazoa > Cnidaria > Anthozoa > Scleractinia > Caryophylliidae > Desmophyllum > Desmophyllum pertusum. Next base: position 1,302,717 of record MU826367.1, read on the forward strand.
AGAAACAAAATGACGTTCAAGGTCTATAAACTATCCGAAAACAAACTGATTCCTGCTCAATATATTTATTCATTAATGATTTATATACAAGACCAACAAGACAGCCTTATATCGCATCTCGCTGGGTCAAACATGTTTTGTTTTTTGGTAAAGTCAGAACGTCTGGTATATGAAGTTTGCCGGACTTAAAATAAATTCAAGGCAGCAAATTAACGCTAGATTTCAACTTACCTATAGCACTTTCTCAAGTATTTCTAATGGTTATTCTCTGATGATTTTAGCTAATTTTAACGCATCTGGAAAAGTACGCACCTCAGTCCCGGTGGCCCTCCATAATTAGCAAACTGTAGACACCCACTATTCAGGCTAATCAGCTGTGGGATGTCAAGGTGGCCAAGTGGTATTTGCGGTACGCCGCGGATACAGCGGAAGTCATCTAGCATCAGAGTCGTGGGTTCGAATCGAGCTTTTAGGGTTTTATTAACCGGGCGTGGCCTGGGGCCCAGCCGCGGTTAATAAAATAGCTTCTGTTTTTTTTGTCGTCGATCACTTATACCTCTACCCCTGCTCTACTCCGCCAAAGTGCTAGGAGGAGAGCTAGGGGTGAGTATGGAATATATATGAATGTATTCGCCTTGTGAAAGATTTTCTCGGGGAAGAACGAAGCCCGGACTCGAGAGAGCGGCGGAAATCGAGCCTATGTGAAAGTTGGACTGGTCTAAATAGATATTAATTTAGAACCGCGTAAACACATCGGAGCGGCGTACAGATTTCGCAACGTCGGTGAGTTTGACTCGTTAAAATATTAAATCATTGTACTCACTACTAGGTGGACACACTAGGGAGCGCCATTAGATCAATTTTTTTTTTATCAAGGCTACGTTACATTTCGCCAGGGTCATAAATATTGTCCTGTTTGTTTTTGTGTGAAATACATTTCTTTTCCGTAAAGGAAAACAGAAACTTGCCCAGACTCGCAGATTTATGTAAACAGAAACTTGCTGAGACGTGCAGATTTATATTTGGACGATTACGTCATAGTGGTCACGTCGAATCGTGACTTGAAGAGATTGTCTGTGAGGTGCGTACGTACATCACATACACTAGAAGCGCCATTAGATCAAATTTTTTATCAAGGCTACGTTACATTTCGCCAGGGTCATATTATTGTCCTGTTTGTTTTGTGTGAAATACATTTCTTTTCCGAAAAGGAAAACAGAAACTTGCCCAGACTCGCAGATTTATGTAAACAGAAACTTGCTGAGACGTGCAGATTTATATTTGGACGATTACGTCATAGGGTCACGTTCGAATCGTGACTTGAAGAGATTGTCTGTGAGGTGCGTACGTACATCACATACACTGGAAGCGCCATTAGATCAATTTTTTGAGCTATTTTTTTCAAAAAAAATAGCTTCTTAGCTGTCGTATTGGACGATGTAGCGAGGTATGTATGTTTGTCCCACCAATCAAAATCGGACTACCATCAACAACACTAAGTTCAACAACCAATGAAATTGCCGTTTGTAAAGCTGCATCAGAAGAAGAGCAATTTTCGGACTGCCATCTTTGTTTGTGTGTAAAGACTCGGCATATAACTATAACTAAGACCATCGATCCCTTCGAGAAGATGAAGGCAACCTAAGCTGGTTAATTTAGCGCCAGAAAAGGAAAACCTATTTGAAAGTATCAATGGACGCCGATTCAGCACGCAGTAAGAAACGAAGGAACAAACATAAAGAAGAAGAAATAGGGGTGTTACGAAAACTACGACCCTCGAAAACTAAGACCTAGTATCCTTTGTATTGTTACTGTTTTTATATGTTCATTCATGAGATTTTACCAGAAGTCTCTATTATTTTCCCCGGTTGAGAATTCCGCGCTAAAGTAACCTGTACTTCGAATATTCGAGGATTTGGTGACGAATCATGCCAAACAGAATTTGATTTTTGCTAAACACGCGCTATTGCGATGTTTTGCTGTTGAGTGCAGACATTTTCACGTGAAGTGGTAAATTCGTGAGCAGATACTAGTATTTTGAAGAGAAAGTTGAAATATGCTTACGCAAGTTCTCTTGTCTTCTTGTTAATAGTTGACTTTCGGTAAATCTTCTTGGGTTGATTTTATTCACAGAACTTTTTACGTTTTATGATCTGGCAATGTTAACCATTTAATTTCGGTTTAAACAGAAATGTATGTAATGTGATACTTTTGGTTGTAATGCAGGCGTGTGTAACCTGATAATTTTTGTTTTTCATGCAAAGGATGTAACCTGATACTTTTGTTTTTCGTACGCTCGTGATAATTGAATTAGTTCGTGTTTCTCAGTTGGATAAATATCTGCGTGTTGAATAAAATAAAATCTTTTCTCTTCGATTTTATCACAAGGATTTTCAATATATGGTATTTATTTCCAGTTTGGTACAAATTTGCTGCAGTAGAAATATGGATATCGAAAACAAAATATAATTTGAACACTTGTTTTCAAATGTAAATTTAATTAAATTACTTGTAGCTTAGAGCCTAAATTTGAATAAAAATGATGTTTTTCTTTGGATTGAAATCAAGAAATTGTTTTCCTTCAAGGTACTGTGACAATTTGCAGTTCTTGGTGTTCTGCTATGTGAATTGTCATTAAATTTTTAGCATTTTGTATTTGATTAATGAATGCATTACAACATGTCAGGGTCAAAGGGTCATCAATCAAATTTACATGAATATTTTACGCAGACCTTTAATTATTATTACGATGATAAGGAGTACAATTTACTATTTAAAACAACACATTGTACTGGCACAAATATTTCTTGATGAACCACAACACAAATGGTTAATGTTTTAATACCTAAATATAATACTTTTGTTGACACTTGTCATGTGTAACGCAGGTTTGTTCAATTGTCACGCATTCGTTAATTTCCAACTGTTTCTTTGCCTGTTTCTTTCCAATAGTTGACTACTATAAAATAAACCCAGGGTGGGGTAGGCTCAGTCTCCAGCTGTGGGTGTTTCGGTGTGCCCGCGATCCTCTCCACCTGGATCGCGGACTGGGGGAGCATGGGTAGCGGACTGCTCTGACATTCAACCCTTGGAGTCTTTGAGTTTGACCAGTCAGTAACAAATGTAACTTTTCAAAATGTTTGGAAAATATTCTTTATCTCAAAACACCAATGCAGTCCAATCTCTCATGTTACGCTTTTAACATCCAAGAACTGCATTATTTTCTAATCGACGACACCAAACGTTATTTTCAATTTTAAAACTTAAGGTTACCGTGTACCTTCAGGGGTGTCTCAAGTCTAAAAATGTAGCGTGTCCGGATTTTTTGGACCAATTCTGTCCTTTGAAGGTATATGGTAACCTTAAACCACCCAAGTAAAATTAATAAAATATAAAAAACGTTTGAATATTCTCTGACTGGAAACATTCGATCGTCCATTGAATATAATCAGTGTCCAGCACAAAATTGTTTGCCGGGAAAACAAGCCACAGTGCTTGATTTTTGATAACTTAAAATACACTAGTGTTGTTGTATACTAAAGCATAGTTAGTAGAGGGGACATTGATCTACAGTTTCCAATCCAATCTTTTCATGATCCATAACACCATTTTTTACCACTCCAAAAAATAGCTCTTGCACGCATTGCGTGCCTATGTTTTTATCAAGGCTACGTTAGATTTCGCCAGGGTCATCCTTTGCCTAAATGATATTTTATGAATATTGTCCTGTTAAATAATTGTCATTTTGTGTGAAATACATATCTTTTCCGTATATTTTCTGAGAAAAACAGGAAACTTGCTGAGAAATGCAGATTTATAAATAAGGACGATTACGTCATGGGGTCACATGAGTCTACGTCTGTGATAAACCAGGGTCGCCGTTAGGTCAAATTTCATATCAAGCTATTACTTTTGATTTGAACATGAATACTCTGCTGTTTATTTAGTGTGAAATACATTACTTTTTCGTGTTGGTGCAGCAATTCACTTCCTTGTATGCAGAGAAGATTTATAAATAACAACCATTACGTTACAATATCACATTTTGACTCACGCAATTTGTCGAACTGTGACTAGAATAGCTGCGAATGATGATGGTGCAACGCGGAACGTCTGCGATTGATGGTTCAACACCGATTCGTACCTATGTTGTCGTGTTTTTTCCTCTTATTCAACTTTGGCTTTATATTGAGGAATGATCTTCAAAGACTGCTCAGAGGCAAGAAAATTGACAGTAGGCCACTATACGCAAACATCAGACTTCAGCGTGACTGCCGTGACTAATCTGATAGATTTCCAAGCAAGAAAGCAGGTAAAACGGCTTGCTTGCTTGATAAAAAAGCCCGTGTTATATTTTCTTCGAAAAATTCTTGTTCTCATATGGTTTGGGGCCGCATAACCTCTCCCCGGTGTGAGATTTGAATTCTGCGGCCAAGGAGTTGACTCTCAATCAGGCTTGGGGGCCGAGTAGCTTTCTCCCCGTCCGTTTTTTTTTTTTTTTTTCATTTATTCAACCGGTGTCGGTTCGTTTTTCTGTTTTCTTTTTGCCTTTTTTTCCTCAGGCTTGAGCGCTTTTCGACGAACCGCAGTTCGTTTATTTCCATTATACATCACGTCAAATTCACAGAATCCGCAAAAAAATATCCATTTAATTTGCCGACAAAACGAGCCAGATAACTGCTTAAAAAAAGGATATTTACTTGAATACTGAAATAAATTAAATAAATAATCCTCTGGCCCAACCGGAAGACACATTGTGGTATCGTTTCGCTCGTTTTAGTGACCATGTTATGTCTGGAAGTAAACATTGATCAGTAACCGGACACGCAAGTCACGAAATCAACGAGACACAGTACTCTGTAACAAAAACACGCTTAATACCCTCTTTAAGTATTCTTTTAGCAAGTAATCCAAGAAGACATGTGAAAATATATTTCCTCTATCTCTTGGTTGTTGTTTCTTTTCAAATTGATGATTTTGCATAGTGTTTCGAACAGTACTCACTTGATTTTGAATTTAAAAGCTAATTAAGAGATGAGTTTTAATATGTTCTCAGTGAGTACTGTGTAAAAAACGCATAATTATTCCGCTTTCAAGCAAAATAACCCTCTCAGTCAATAGAGAACACAGTTATTTCACTTTCATATACCTTTAATTCTGAATATTGTATAATCTCTACAAATAATATAGCATTTCGACTGAGTACTGTGACTGAGTACTGTTGCTTATGTCAACATACTGTGCAAGCCATTGTTTATTAACGTCTGGAAAATACGCGAAGACTGTGTCTCCAGTTTAGAAAACAAAGAAGCTCGATTATTGGCTGTAATTTTCCTGGAATAACAAATTTTATTTAGCACAGCTGACTCGCTCGCGTAAATTTGGCTAATCACCCCAAGGTAATGCCTTTTATATCTTAGCCTTTCAATTATGAAGCCATACTTAGTTTGTACGTTTGAGGTATTTTATACCTGTTTTAACAAACTACCCAGATTGTTTAACTAAATACACCCCTGCCCCACCCCCCCCCCCCTCTTCCCCCCTCCCCTACCCCCGACAATGTTGAATCCGCGTTGCCAGAGTGCTGCTTATATTTCAACATTGTCTGGGGGGGCACACGTTAACAATTTCATTTTGGTGGAGGACAACTGCAATTGCCATGTTACGATAGTACCTGTGTCCCAAGAATTTTTGACCATGATTGTCTGAATTTCAATATTCAGGGCGCAAACTGGTTTTTCTATCCATTCCTGCTGTTAAAAACGCTGCGGTTTTAGACAAACTGAAAACAATGTTAGATTTTTTCAATCGGCCTGGCAGAAAAGAAATATATATATTTCTCTTTTGGACTATACAGTGATATTTGAACATGTTTTTGAGTCTAAAATAACTGAGATCGTCTTGAGCTGACATATCTATTGATCGCCATACAATATGCCATAAAACATTCATTTAATTTGGATGCGACATGTTTGAGCTCGGGAGAGCGTACACAATCATGAACTCTTGGAATTGGGTTACCACTGATGGAACCTTCTTGCTTGTAGGAGGAAGAGACTCCTCTGAGTTTAGCCTTTATTACAGCTCGTTGTTTTGTGTTTGGCTGTTCCGTTACTGACTAGCGCGCTCCCTGCAGTTTTGTGTTGGTTGTTATGTCACTGACTAGCGCGTTCGCTGTTTGGTGTTTGCTGTTACTTTACTAGCGCGCTTGATGTTTGGTGTTTGACTGTTACCGTGTTCCTGACAAGCGCGCACGTTGTTTTGTATTTGACTGTTAGGTTCCTTACTAGCGTCAGTCAGTGTTACTCAGTAATCCTGAATGTTTAGGAATTAAGTGTTCGTCGATGTTAACGTTCTTTTCTAGTTAATTTCACGCGATGTATATATCGCTTTAGAAAGCTTCAGGTCAGCTCTCCTGGTCATATTTTCAGTTTGATTTAGTTGGTAAAAAGTCATGCTTCAATTACAATGCCGTAAATTTAGTTTTCTCGGTCTAAAAAGACTTACGATAGAGTACTTCCGCGTTTTTTATTCAGGGACCTCTGATTACACAGACCTTATTAAAACTGAGCTCTTATCGCCAAATTTGTGCATAAAATCTATAGTTTTGTTTGAAATTTCTGGATGAACGTTTTATCAAATTCAGTCCGATATTCACGTTTGTGTTGCTCTTTGGTTACTGTTAACCAGTAGCTTTTAAAGTTATTCCACAGGTTTATATCGAATATATAAGTACACTGAAAAGTAAATGTTCAGTCTCTTTAGAACATCATTTGGAACCTACAAAGACATCGCTTTGAAATATCCCTATTTTGGCTAATAGGGAATTTTAATTCAGAAACAAAATGACGTTCAAGGTCTATAAAACTATCCGAAAACAAACTGATTCCTGCTCAATATATTTATTCATTAACGATTTATACATACAAGACCAACAAGACAGCCTTATATCGCATTCTCGCTAGGTCAAACATGTTTTGTTTTTTGGTAAAGTCCAGAACGTCTGGTATATGAAGTTTGCCGGACTTAAAATAAATTCACGGCAGCAAATTAAAGCTAGATTTCAACTTACCTATAGCACTTTCTCAAGTATTTGTAATGGTTATTCTCTGATGATTTTTAGCTAATTTTAAACGCATCTGGAAAAGTACGCACCTCAGTCCCGGTGGACCTCCATAATTAGCAAACTGTAGACACCCACTATTCAGGCTAATCAGCTGTGGGATGTCAAGGTGGCCAAGTGGTATTTGCGGTACGCCGCGGATACAGCGGAAGTCATCTAGCATCAGAGTCGTGGGTTCGAATCGAGCTTTTAGGGGTTATTCTCATATGGTTTGGGGGCCGAATAACCTCTCCCCGGGTGAGATTTGAATTCTGCGGCCAAGGAGTTGCTCTCAATCAGGCTTGGGGGCCGAGTAGCTTCCTCCCCGTCCGTTTTTTTTTTTGTTGTTTCATTTATTCAACCGGTGTCGGTTCGTTTTTCTGTTTTCTTTTTGCCTTTTTTCCCTCAGGCTGAGCGCTTTTCGACGAACCGCAGTTCGTTTATTTCCATTAAACATCACGTCAAATTCACAGAATCCGCAAATAAAATATCCATTTAATTTGCCGACAAAACGAGCCAGATAACTGCTTAAAAAAAGGATATTTACTTGAATACTGAAATAAATTAAATAAATAAATCCTCTGGCCCAACCGGAAGACACATTGTGGTATCGTTTCGCTCGTTTTAGTGACCATGTTATGTCTAGAAGTAAACATTGATCAGTAACCGGACACGCAAGTCACGAAATCAACGAGACACAGTACTCTGTAACAAAAACACGCTTAATACCCTCTTTAAGTATTCTTTTAGCAAGTAATCCAAGAAGACATGTGAAAATATTTTTCCTCTATCTCTTGGTTGTTGTTTCTTTTCAAATTGATGATTTTGCATAGTGTTTCGAACAGTACTCACTTGATTTTGAATTTAAAAGCTAATTAAGAGATGAGTTTTAATATGTTCTCAGTGAGTACTGTGTAAAAACGCATAATTATTCCGCTTTCAAGCAAAATAACCCTCTCAGTCAATAGAGAAACACAGTTATTTCACTTTCATATACCTTTAATTCTGAATATTGTATAATCTCTACAAATAATATAGCATTTCGACTGAGTACTGTGACTGAGTACTGTTGCTTATGTAAACATACTGTGCAAGCCATTGTTTATTAACGTCTGGAAAATACGCGAAGACTGTGTCTCCAGTTTAGAAAACAAAGAAGCTCGATTATTGGCTGTAATTTTCCTGGAATAACAAATTTTATTTAGCACAGCTGACTCGCTCGCGTAAATTTGGCTAATCACCCCAAGGTAATGCCTTTTATATCTTAGCCTTTCAATTATGAAGCCATGCTTAGTTTGTACGTTTGAGGTATTTTATACCTGTTTTAAACAAACTACCCAGATTGTTTAACTAAATACACCCCTGCCCCACCCCCCCCCCCCTCTTCCCCCCTCCCCTACCCCCGACAATGTTGAATCCGCGTTGCCAGAGTGCTGCTTATATTTCAACATTGTCTGGGGGGGCACACGTTAACAATTTCATTTTGGTGGAGGACAACTGCAATTGCCATGTTACGATAGTACCTGTGTCCCAAGAATTTTTGACATGATTGTCTGAATTTCAATATTCAGGGCGCAAACTCGTTTTTCTATCCATTCCTGCTGTTAAAAACGCTGCGGTTTTAGACAAACTGAAAACAATGTTAGATTTTTTCAATCGGCCTGGCAGAAAAGAAATATATATATTTCTCTTTTGGACTATACAGTGATATTTGAACATGTTTTTGAGTCTAAAATAACTGAGATCGTCTTGAGCTGACATATCTATTGATCGCCATACAATATGCCATAAAACATTCATTTAATTTGGATGCGACATGTTTGAGCTCGGGGAGAGCGTACACAATCATGAACTCTTGGAATTGGGTTACCACTGATGGAACCTTCTTGCTTGTAGGAGGAAGAGACTCCTCTGAGTTTAGCCTTTATTACAGCTCGTTGTTTTGTGTTTGGGTGTTCCGTTACTGACTAGCGCGCTCCCTGCAGTTTTGTGTTTGGTTGTTATGCCACTGACTAGCGCGTTCGCTGTTTGGTGTTTGCTGTTACTTTACTAGCGCGCTTGATGTTTGGTGTTTGACTGTTACCGTGTTCCTGACAAGCGCGCACGTTGTTTTGTATTTGACTGTTAGGTTCCTTACTAGCGTCAGTCAGTGTTACTCAGTAATCCTGAATGTTTAGGAATTAAGTGTTCGTCGATGTTAACGTTCTTTTCTAGTTAATTTCACGCGATGTATATATCGCTTTAGAAAGCTTCAGGTCAGCTCTCCTGGTCATATTTTCAGTTTGATTTAGTTGGTAAAAAGTCATGCTTCAATTACAATGCCGTAAATTTAGTTTTCTCGGTCTAAAAAGACTTACGATAGAGTACTTCCGCGTTTTTTATTCAGGGACCTCTGATTACACAGACCTTATTAAAACTGAGCTCTTATCGCCAAATTTGTGCATAAAATCTATAGTTTTGTTTGAAATTTCTGGATGAACGTTTTATCAAATTCAGTCCGATATTCACGTTTGTGTTGCTCTTTGGTTACTGTTAACCAGTAGCTTTTAAAGTTATTCCACAGGTTTATATCGAATATATAAGTACACTGAAAAGTAAATGTTCAGTCTCTTTAGAACATCATTGGAACCTACAAAGACATCGCTTTGAAATATCCCTATTTTGGCTAATAGGGAATTTTAATTCAGAAACAAAATGACGTTCAAGGTCTATAAACTATCCGAAACAAACTGATTCCTGCTCAATATATTTATTCATTAACGATTTATACATACAAGACCAACAAGACAGCCTTATATCGCATCTCGCTAGGTCAAACATGTTTTGTTTTTTGGTAATGTCCAGAACGTCTGGTATATGAAGTTTGCCGGACTTAAAATAAATTCACGGCAGCAAATTAAAGCTAGATTTCAACTTACCTATAGCACTTTCTCAAGTATTTGTAATGGTTATTCTCTGATGATTTTTAGCTAATTTTAACGCATCTGGAAAAAGTACGCACCTCAGTCCCGGTGGACCTCCATAATTAGCAAACTGTAGACACCCACTATTCAGGCTAATCAGCTGTGGGATGTCAAGGTGGCCAAGTGGTATTTGCGGTACGCCGCGGATACAGCGGAAGTCATCTAGCATCAGAGTCGTGGGTTCGAATCGAGCTTTTAGGGGTTATTCTCATATGGTTTGGGGGCCGAATAACCTCTCCCCGGGTGAGATTTGAATTCTGCGGCCAAGGAGTTGCTCTCAATCAGGCTTGGGGGCCGAGTAGCTTCCTCCCCGTCCGTTTTTTTTTTTGTTGTTTTCATTTATTCAACCGGTGTCGGTTCGTTTTTCTGTTTTCTTTTTGCCTTTTTTCCCTCAGGCTTGAGCGCTTTTCGACGAACCGCAGTTCGTTTATTTCCATTATACATCACGTCAAATTCACAGAATCCGCAAATAAAATATCCATTTAATTTGCCGACAAAACGAGCCAGATAACTGCTTAAAAAAAGGATATTTACTTGAATACTGAAATAAATTAAATAAATAAATCCTCTGGCCCAACCGGAAGACACATTGTGGTATCGTTTCGCTCGTTTTAGTGACCATGTTATGTCTAGAAGTAAACATTGATCAGTAACCGGACACGCAAGTCACGAAATCAACGAGACACAGTACTCTGTAACAAAAACACGCTTAATACCCTCTTTAAGTATTCTTTTAGCAAGTAATCCAAGAAGACATGTGAAAATATTTTTCCTCTATCTCTTGGTTGTTGTTTCTTTTCAAATTGATGATTTTGCATAGTGTTTCGAACAGTACTCACTTGATTTTGAATTTAAAAGCTAATTAAGAGATGAGTTTTAATATGTTCTCAGTGAGTACTGTGTAAAAACGCATAATTATTCCGCTTTCAAGCAAAATAACCCTCTCAGTCAATAGAGAACACAGTTATTTCACTTTCATATACCTTTAATTCTGAATATTGTATAATCTCTACAAATAATATAGCATTTCGACTGAGTACTGTGACTGAGTACTGTTGCTTATGTAAACATACTGTGCAAGCCATTGTTTATTAACGTCTGGAAAATACGCGAAGACTGTGTCTCCAGTTTAGAAAACAAAGAAGCTCGATTATTGGCTGTAATTTTCCTGGAATAACAAATTTTATTTAGCACAGCTGACTCGCTCGCGTAAATTTGGCTAATCACCCCAAGGTAATGCCTTTTATATCTTAGCCTTTCAATTATGAAGCCATACTTAGTTTGTACGTTTGAGGTATTTTATACCTGTTTTAACAAACTACCCAGATTGTTTAACTAAATACACCCCTGCCCCACCCCCCCCTCCCTCTTCCCCCCTCCCCTACCCCCGACAATGTTGAATCCGCGTTGCCAGAGTGCTGCTTATATTTCAACATTGTCTGGGGGGGCACACGTTAACAATTTCATTTTGGTGGAGGACAAACTGCAATTGCCATGTTACGATAGTACCTGTGTCCCAATAATTTTTTGACCATGATTGTCTGAATTTCAATATTCAGGGCGCAAACTCGTTTTTCTATCCATTCCTGCTGTTAAAAAAACGCTGCGGTTTTAGACAAACTGAAAACAATGTTAGATTTTTTCAATCGGCCTGGCAGAAAAGAAATATATATATTTCTCTTTTGGAGTATACAGTGATATTTGAACATGTTTTTGATTCTAAAATAACTGAGATCGTCTTGAGCTGACATATCTATTGATCGCCATACAATATGCCATAAAAACATTCATTTAATTTGGATGCGACATGTTTGAGCTCGGGGAGAGCGTACACAATCATGAACTCTTGGAATTGGGTTACCACTGATGGAACCTTCCGCTTGTAGTATAACTAGACTCCTCCTGAGTTTAGCCTTTATTACAGATCGTTGTTTGTGTTTGGGTGTTTTTACCGTTATGACTAGCGTGCTCCCTGCCAAGTTTTGTGTTTGGTTTGTTATGTCCACTGACTAGCGCGTTCGCTGTTTGGTGTTTGCTTGTTACTTCACTAGCGCGCTTGATGTTTGGGTTGTTGGACTGTACCGTGGTTCCTGACAAGCGCGCACGTTGTTTTGTATTTGACTGTAGGTTTCCTTACTAGCGTCAGTCAGTGTTACTCAGTAACCCCCCCCCCCCCCCCCCCACCCAACCCCCATTACCAACCCCCCCCCCCCCCCCCCCCCCCCCCCATTATTCCTGAATTGTTTTAGGAATTAAGTGTTCGTCGATGTTAACGTTCTTTTCTAGTTAATTTCACGCGATGTATATATCGCTTTAGAAAGCTTTCAGGTCAGCTCTACTGCGTCATATTTTTCAGTTTTATTTAGTTGGTAAAAAGTCATGCTTCAATTACAATGCCGTAAATTGAGTTTCCTCTTGTCAAAAAAGACTTACGATAGAGTTACTTCCGGCGTTTTTATTCAGGGGACTCTGATTACACAGGGGGGGGGGGGGTGGGGGGGGGGGGGAAAACAAAACCTTATTAAAACTCGAGCTCTGGGTTATCGCCAAATTTTGTAGCAATAAAATTTATATTCGTTATTGTTTGAAATTTCTGGATGTAACGTTTTATCAAATTCAGTCCGATATCTCACGCTTGTGTTGCTCTTTGGTTACTGTTAACCAGTAGCTTTACAAGTTTATTCCACAGGTTTATATTCGAAATATATAAAGTAGCACTGAAAAGTAAATGTTATCAGTCTCTTGAGAAAACATCATTGGAACCTACAAAG
>MU826368.1:600000-842500 GCA_029204205.1 Desmophyllum pertusum
CATGGATAAGGTCCAAAAGCCATTTATTTATTGACCAATTTCCATATCGGTTCAAACTCGCCTAGGCAAGAAAAATAAAAATCATTTGTTTGCGCTTTGAAGCACGTATATGACGAAAATATATTTAGTTGTTTTTTAATTGGACAGCAGGGTCCAAACATCAAATTAAATGCATTATCCCGGGCATAGTCCAGGCATAGTCCATTTTCCATTGCTGAAAGGGACACAGACTTGGTGAAATCTTGATGTGAACTTTTATCGAAAAACAATTCCAAAAATCTTTCCAGGGTGTAAATTAAGGCGATTACTAATTCCTCATAGCAGTAGTAGATCAGAGATAACCATTTGACTCACTTCTTTCACGTCATCAGGTCTAAGATTGCGGAAAAATTGATATATTTTTAGAGAATAGCTAGAGGTGCAAATTTCGTAATAAAATTGAAGCAAGCAGAATTATTGAACCGGGTTAGGAACGCCTATAGATGAAGTAACGAATTGAAAATACTGCGCAATTTTCTTACAAGGAAATTTCACGCAATTTTGAATTTGACAATTTTGAATTCAAAATTGTTGACTCAACAGAGCTTGTGCATTACGAAAACACAATTTCGTAGTCCAGTGGCCGAATCCCGATTTCTCGAACCTTCAGGGGAAACGAAAATTGCGTTCGAGTAATCGGGAGTTCCGGCGAAATATCTTGTGTAAAATTACAGTGAAACGAATCCGAGGGAAACGACTTTTAGTTCGAGCTATCGGCTTTTTGAGAAATCAAGGATTCGAGAAATTGGGATTCCACTGTATTACTTTTTCTCAAGTGAAAGCTAAGGATATGAGGTCATTACAGCCTGATAGCCAATTCCATTTCCATTTTGTTTTCTTATGAAATTCGTGGTTTGAAAAAATGCATTTATAATAATATCATTTCGAAATGTCCGGTCCAACTGTTTCTGAGACCTTCAGTAAATGTCATTTACTTTCAGATTTAAAGCGTTGACATCGTAGCCCCTCCCGGGTACGTTGTTTCTCAACGAACAAATTTCTAAATTCATTTCCTTGCCAAGTTTAATAGCTAGCTGTAGCAACGACATCGGTTTGGCACCGAAATAAACTTTGATTTTGTGCTTCAGTAGTTTTTCTCAATGGGGTGTGACCGTTGCCTAAAACAGTCGGCGAAGCGAGCAGCATATAGATATCCGCCTTAACTGATTCATTGTATACTATATCAGTGAAAAAATGCTATAACGTGGTTTCCTATATGCATCTAATTTCCGCTTGTTTATAGAGTTTCAAGTGTTTGTTTGGATAGCACTGGCTTTTAAGAAACTCGTTTAATTCTTCAGTATGCGTTATATATTTCCAAAACAACCGTATGCCCTTCGGTTCCCTAAAAAACTGTTTACTTTTGACGTTAAAAAACTTTCAACGACCCCAGCTAAATAACCGCTAGTGAGAGAACATAAGCACACTACATACATACATATACATGACCGTCTTTTATTACATGCCGGTTCGACTGTCATATGCAATCTGGTTATAAAAGAGTGCTTCAAGCCAGAAGGGCGCTCTCTCGGCCGCTTATTCGTTCCAAATTTAATTATTCGTGCAGTCAGACAATGAAATATCAAATATAGCTAGAAAGGGGTGAATAATCTTTTAACATGTGAAGTCATTCATGTTAATTAATTAGTCTTTCGTTTGTCTAAAACTGATCAGTGTATATAACCGTTTCCAAATGCATGTTTCGACATGCATTTTATTGGATCACACCATCCTGTAGTGCACTAGTGATTGCATGATGCGAAGAGGGATCGGTTTTAACGTGACCGGACCAGTTTGATTTAATAGCACTCAGTGATATGGTCTGATATCAGTCTCTGAGCGAATATTTATCTGGTAATGAACCATCTTATTACTCGATTTAACCGCAACAGTTATATCGAGATACACACTATTGAAAATGGCTTCGCTATTGTTTCAGTTCAAATCGGAAACGACACGAGAATAGCTTCCCGTAAGCGGACACTCGGGAAGCAGAAACGTGTCCGCAACTGGAGCTGGCCGCTTAATACTGGAATGTGTAAATACAGAGTTTGTATGAGCTAGAGTTTCTATGTAGAGCTGTCCGCTTACGAAAGTGTTCACTCAGAGAGCTTCGACTAGCTTTCGACTGTGTATTATTGGTCTAGAATTCTAATGGACTTGAGGTTACAAATCTCTTAGCCTGCGAGCAAGCTCTCTGGGGGTTTTTGGGGGGTGGGGGGTGGGGAGGCGGGAAACGCCAAGAGAGCTTGCTCGCAGGCTACAAATCTCTAAGAAAGACTTCTGTTTATTTTTCTCGCAGATAAAATCAAGGACAAAAACGCGAAACTGGAATCCAAGACAGAGCAGTGCTTGAAAGTGAAAGCTTATCAACGGAAACGGCGAAATCGTAGCCATTTCACTCAGCGTCAACTCCAATATCTGGACAAGATATTTTCCCGCCAACAGTATCTTACACGCGACGAACGCACGCTATTGGCGAGGGGCCTGGAAATGACTGAACTCCAGATCAGAAACTGGTTTCAAAACCGGAGATACCAGAAGAAACATTGCGCCATCAAGAACACGAAACAGGATAATCCTGTTTCTTCGGCGTGAGAGAAAAGCGAAGTGTAAATCTGAGTTTGCAAAGATAGCAAAAAGACTGCAAAGAAGCTGCTTCGATCATATAAAATAACCACGAAAGAGCAAGTCTTAGCGGTGAATGAACAAGTCTCAGTAATATTATATAACAGGAGCGACTCCTATATATAATAAAAAAACATGAACAGTTACTTTTTTAAAAACCAACGCATACATCCTCAGTGCTTTTCATAACCTTAGCAGAAAAAATAACGAAAAAAAAACTAGTCGTATATATATGACCAGATGCGAACAAAAATAAAACATAATCGGATGCCAGTTACGTTATACCTGAACTACAAGCAAAAATTTAACAGGAAGACTTGAACTAAAATAAAAGCGTATATTCAAAGACTATTACTCATTTTAGCTGAGCATTATTTATAATATATATGCTATTTATAAGTTGAACAAGGTCGATAAATATGCCGTTGAGTTAGGCAAAAAGAAAAAATACCAATGTACAGAATCACTCAGCCCATCGTTATTTTTAAAACTTATGAAACATAGTAATTGGTCGGAAACAATTAAAATTGTAATCATGATATATAAGAAAATATTTTTAGTGAGTTATTTATATATAAAAGAAAATACTAGCCAAAACCAAAAGTAGAAAATATACTTTTGTTCATGAACAGATACGATTGTAAAAATAAATGAAAAGTTTTTAGAAAACTGACGAAAAAGTTTATTTCTTGTGTTTGACAAGGTGAGTGCATGTCACAGTGCAGAAATGGTTCTGAGCTTCGACGTATTTCTCAGTACTCACCGCTATTTGTGCACTGCGCATCCTTTCTGCGCATCATTTCGCGCGTAATTAGTGCGCGCACATTAAAAACATGGCGGCTTTTTCATTATGGCTATGCTCGCCAGAGAGGTAAATTATCGTTTTCTCGTAAACGAGCGTGGTGACCTATCATTTTTTTCGCATATTTAAGTCTAGTAATCATCTTCTTTCTATACAAGGAGTATAGACCAATTCTCAGTGCAGAAAAATTAATAATCACTGAAAACGTGAAAAAAATACGTGTTTTTGGTTGATTTTGTAAGGAATTAGGAGGTATTTTTAGTCGATTATATCTCTTTCGCGGGGCTGGTGACCTATTCTTTTTATTCTATATTTTGAAACATTACATCACAATGTTCAACTAGGGAAAAGTTTCAGAAACTTCCCAGTGTAACTTCTATTTCGATGGAATTACCGTAAACGATATTTTAAGTCATTTTTGCGAAAGTGCAAAATCGATTTTCAAACTGAAGCAAGCCTCAAAATAACAGATTACTAAGGTAGAAAAACACCAAAGAGGTGATGACAAACCAAACAGGAACAAGGATGGTTGAGGATGGAGAAGATTAAGACGGATTGCGAACGGCGAACTTGAAAAAAATGGCAATTTTTTTCAAGATGCGTCATCCGTGACGTAACTCCTTTAATTACCAGTATAGCCAAAGGTTTTCGTTGGAAAGGTGACGTAACTTTTTAAGAATTTATTCACATCCATGGTAGAAGATAATTTAGAAGTAATACTTCTAAGACCCAGTCAAAATTATCTTCTACCATGGATGTCTGATAACTGATAAACTTACAATGACAGTTAGTAAGGAATCAACTATATCACTAAATTTGTCCTTTTTGATACACAACCGGACGATTTAAAACCAGGAAAAAATATCCACAGAGAGAACAGGAACTGCAGAGATAGTTAAATATCCCATTTCCCTAAAGTATTTTTAACTCATTTTTCTCCCTCTTCCTAGTTTTTTTTTCTACCGTTTCTACCTACTCACTTTACGTTGTTTTCTCCCCCTTCCCGCGAATTGACAGGGAAATTAAAGTCGCCTCTGATGGCTTGGACAAAATTTATAAAAATGTCTGTTTTGTCGATCAGGCATAAATATGTCCAAACGATTAACTTTTACTGAGTAGTTTTAAAGTTATTCGTCTCAACTGATGCCAAAAATAGGGTACGTTTGACCTCTTTTAGCGTTGTCATGGCAACGAATTTTTACGTCATGGATATCTCTATCTCATTGGCAACATTGGTTCTAACTTTCAAATCTTTTGAAAGCTATTTTAGTTAGCAGTTCTTTCACGATGTACTGTTTATACGAGTTGTACTGGGTTGGTTCTAACTTTTAAGTCTGTGGATGAAACCCTAGTGTTTGACCACTCAACTGAAAGTTTATGAGCAGTACTTTCATGCGGTACAGTTTGTTATGCTATACAAGGTGGTTCAATTTTGTTTAGTCTGTGGATGAAACCAAACCCACTGTGCATGTGTGAAAGCTATTGAGCAGTACGTTCATGAGGTACTTTAATTTGTTTCTTTCTAAATATTTTGCAAAATGATATTTGGGATTTTTTCCCTGTTCTGAGCTGTGACACTCATGAATTTTGAGAGTGAAAGGGTTAAATGACGTTATACATTTCTCCAGAAGTTGAATTTGATGTTGGACTAGATAGCTGGGATTTTTCCGTGTCTGTTGATGGCGCCATTTTAATTTTATCTAAGAAATTACTTCAAGGGTTAGTCGTTCTAGAAACAAGTACTTTTATACTGACTAGCGGATGTTGAAGTAATATTTAGAAAAATTCGAACAAACAAGGGAAAAATGTTAATTGTGGTATATTTATTAGTGAGGGAGGGGGATGGGGGTACGTTCCGAACTTCCCACTTCCCGTAAATTTTACCCCCGGTTCCCTCCCCTTCCTTAACCCTTCCTCTCCCAGAGTCAAACCTTGAGTCAATAAATGTGGTTGTAACTTTTAAGTCTGTGGATGAAACCCTAGTGTGTGACCATTCAAATGAAAGCTATTGAGCATTACTTTCATGTGGTAGGCTGTTTATTATGCTGTGCAAGGTGGTTCTAACTTTTGAGTCTGTGGATGAAACCCTAGTGTGTGATCATTCAAATGAAAGCTATTGAGCAGTACTTTCATGTGTTACTGTTTATTATGCTGAACAAGGTGGTTCTAACTTTTAATTCTGTGGATGAAACCCTAGTGTGTGATCATTCAAATGAATACTATCGAGCAGTACTTTCATGTGGTACTGTTTATTATGTTGTACAAGGTGGTTCTAACGAGTAGCAATACTCCTAGTCACTTCATGTTATGGAAACCGGAGTTAAGCGAGTAACTTTAACGTCTGTGGATGAAACCATAGTGTGTGACCATTCAAATGAAAGCTATTGAGCATTACTTTCATGTGGTGCTGTTTGTTATGCTGTGCAAGGTGGTTCTAACTTTTAGCCTGTGGATGAAACCCTAGTGTGTGACCATTCAAATGAAAGCTATTGAGCAGTACTTTCAAGTGATGCTGTTTGTTTTTGACAATTTTTCAAAATAAAATTCAAGATTTCTTCCTCAGTTTTGAACTTATAATTAGCACTCTTGGGAGTGAAAGGGTTATAGTGGCTTCCTTCCCTTTATTCTTTTCCTTTTGCGAATTTTTCCCCCTATTTGTCCCTTGGGAATCCCGCTTCCCACATTCTCTTCTCCCGCCTCCCGCAGACTTCCCGCCCCCTTTACACCCGGGTTCCCCGTCCCCCCCCCCCCCCCCCCCCCCCTCTCCACTTGTTATAGTTAAATCGTTTTGATCGTGACCATATCAGTTAATGATTCGGCTTTCGATTCTATAGATATACCGTCATATAAAAAGTACGTGTCTTAATATCATCTTCACAACAACTAAACATAGACTAGTTAAACCAAGATTTTAAGATTCGAAAATTGTCACGGAAAATTTCTTACCAGGTTGAAATAACCTCACAATTAATTAGTGATTTTATTGTGAGAGAAGTTTTAAGTGAAAAAACGTTGAGAAAATGTATGCAAAACTGAACTATAATTATCATGTTAGATTATAAATAACCTTTCTAATTACATTCCAACCAAAATTTCTGAAATGTTCTAGTAAATGTATGACAAATAAGGGTTCCTTCGCGCGTGTGGACCGCGCGTGTGCGTGTGGTTCGCGACTCGACAGATTTACAAAAGCGATTTTATTGGTTTAAAGTGCATTTTTTTGGTTTAATACCGGAATTACATCAAATCCTGCACTTTCATTAAACGGTTAAAAGGGGATTTTAAAATGTCGACAGATTAATTGTAGATTTAAAAGTTTAAATGATTGTTTTTCGGCGGATTGGACAAAGCCGTGAAACACAATATGGGTTCGGTTTGGTCTCTGAGATACGAGTCATCCACTAGTTTAGCACATCCAAATATATGTGAACTTATCGTCTGGCTTTTTGGGTGGTAAATTCTAGAATATACAGCAATACCACTTAGCAAAAGTTGAATTTTTTTAGACAACAAAAAAAAATTTATAACAGGATGAGTCAAACTTCAGACGACATAATTTCTTTGCCAAAAACGTCCGTTTTCGTGACGGCAATTTTTGGAATGTTTAATTAAAGGAAATGTATTCTTGGTATTTTCTGTTTGTGGGCTCTTCGCTTTGAACTCTTGTAAGTACATCACGGAAACAACTTTGGCGAAAACAATACAATATGAGTTAATACCTGTGACAATCTAAGACCATCGCCCCATCGCCATAGCGACACATAGATCTTTTTGTTCTTTCCACCAAAAGCTACTTCAACTTTTTGTATGCCCCAGTATATATAACAGCGTTATTTTTCAAGCTTTGGATGATGGGTAAGACAATATATCTGTGTTCCAAAAATAGCACAGTACTCAGAATATTTCCTGAAAACATGCATACCCCGACAGCTTATAGGGGGCGGTTACCTTAAATACTCGTGACTATACAAAAAGTGTGTATTAACGAAACCACTTTCACTTTGGGTAGAGATTGAATATCGTACGGTCACAGCTTCTGTTATCCAAATGGATTTTAACGCGCAAAAAGTTAATCTCTCCTTTTCAATTGAAAATATTTTGCGAGACGATTTTGCCCATCACCGGAGACGAAGAACAATGAACTTTGTAAGTCTACCCACAGATCAGATCACAGGAAAATCAGGCGGTTTTGAACGATGGCCGCCAACCAGTGAAGTTTACCAATGTTGTGCAGTTCGATACAGCCCCGTTTATATGAAGTGTTTGCCAAATATGCAAAGAGTTGAAGGAAGATTACATAAGCCAAATGGAGCACAGTTTTTAAGAGAGCAGGCAAAAGCGATTGAAGAAGGAAGCTTATGTTGCCGCAAAGAAGAAGCAGTTCAGAACGAAAATGGTAAGCATATGATTGTTAATGTTTTTAACTACATCATAAGTAACATTAATATATTCACGAACATTGATATTTTCATGCAGCGGCATAAAATTCTTTTTAGATACAAAAGCGTTTTATCTAGCTTTAATAATTTTTGTGGGGAACAAAAACAAAAATAGTTTGGTATACGTTATTTAACATAGCCTGCATGTAACTTGTTTATTTGATAACATAGTCAAACTTAATTTGTTAAGTAAGCGCGCTGTGATTCGATGAAACAGTCATGTATTACTTGAAGAGAGAAAGACATTTAATTTTCTTACTGTATATGTAAGGCACCTGTATCAGTTTAAACAGGATATATTTTCTCAAAGGCACGTAAGAACTTTCACTTTTCAAGCGAGTTTCGAAAGGTCCAAAACATATATAATATCGAAGGCAGGGGCAGCTGGGTTGACCGCATTGCAACACCGGTTCCCTGATAGTGTGAACACAAGTTGTTTTTCTCGCCGCCGCTTTCGCAATATTTCGGTATAAAAAAAAAACTGGACCGTTTGGGTTAGCAATACACAACACACATTTTTCGCTTTGACTTCAATATAATTGATTAAGCTATCGCCAGATAGAAAGATTGTAAGGTAACTTAAAGTTCTAAAGTTGATACAGAGCAGCGGTTATTGTAGCGGAGTTAACCCTTTCACTCCCAGGAGTGCCAAAGCTCAAAACTAAAAATTAAATTATATTAATCTTGAATTGCATTTTCAAGATATGGAAAAACAAACAGTACCACATGAAAGTACTGCTCAATAGCTTTCATTTGAATGGTCACACACTAGGGTTTCATCCACAGACTTAAAAGTTAGAAACACAATAATTCACTTGATGCTTGATTCCGGGAGTGAAAGGGTTATTAACCCGCTCAGTGAGCAGCGAATTCCCAAGCCTTTGGCCTGGTACATGTTCAGTCGTTTTCGCTGTAAAATCATTTTCCATTTTTCTGAAAGAAAGTAAAATTTATGTACTATATATTAACTCTTTGTTCTTTAGTACTTGTTTATTTTCTTTTAGCTAAATGTACGAAAATGAAAGAATTGTAGACGGTTTTCCGTTCCACACCGAACGGCTTCGCGCTTCAATTCCTAAACATAAATTCTCTTTGCCCATTTTTCTGCGTCGTCCAATACTCGATCTCGGTGGTGTAGCGGCCGGCATACTTGTCTTTCGTGCATGGTTGACTTGTTTTTAATGCTTGGCCATGGGTTGTGACAGATTTAAACTGAAGAGCTGGCGACACCAGACGTCCGCATTGCAATATCTAAAAAAATACCGTGACTTGGCGAACAATTAACCAGTATTCGTCTATACCTTAATATTGATCTCTCATTGGTCGAATTGCATTTGACTGACAGAAGTCGGTCCGGAATGGTTTCCTACCACAACGCTGAAACTAATAATGGCGGACAACAGTCGCAATAATAACGGATGAGCTTATAACATTGGAGTTCTGCGTGCTATTGTTCACTAACGGGTGTGTCCGTGTGTGAGTTATCCGCGGTGCCGGACGATAATTAAAGCGTGTAGTTTTTTCATTATCTATATCCGCTTGATTTGAAAGAGGTTTGAGTGTTTGTTTAGTTAAATAGTGGCTCATTTAGCGGGTTTTAGCTTATCTAGATCTGTACATTAATTCGTTAATAACATACCGTGATTCGTGACGTAATAATATAGATTGGCACCCCCCAGTTCCGAAACGAAAATCCGAAGATTAAGATTTTCTTTCGAATAAACGTCTGGCTTGATTATTATTGCTTGATTATTATGGCAAGAAAACAAAATTGAAATTAAATAAGAAAGGTCAAGCTGTTAATATTGAAAGTCATCCGAACATTCTATAATTCACTTTAGATTATTATCAAGATAGATAAACAATTCCAAATTTAAATTGAAGCCAGACAATAGAATATAATAAAGAAAAACAACTTTTTTGTTTTGCAAACTGTCTGATGGTTTTTTCTTTATGCCAGCCATATAACTGGGAAAACATTCCATATTTCGTCATGTTTTAAGCCTCAAATGCGGGAAAGATTCATGCAAAGACTTTTAAACTGTTACCGTTTTTGCGTGTGGATATGACAAGTGTATTGAGTTAGCTCTGTCAGCTTGTAGAGTCAACACTATATAGCCCTTGTGTGTTATAGTAGCTATCATGCATGCTGATAAGGAATTGAAGCGCGGCTGATTTATATTATCACATCTGCACTATTATAAATGAGTGTTATATTGAATCAGGTTAAATTGTCCATCACGACAACAAATGAATTAACCCTGTCGATTTAGCTAAACGCCCATTATTGAGGATTACGTAGAGCTAAGTGAAAAACCATCTATTAAACTAATGTTTATGTATTTTTTTTTCAGATGAACTCAACGAGAAAGAAGTTAAAAAACAATCCAAGAAAGAGACGTGCTGCATTGAAAATGGCCCCAAACGGAAACGACGAAATCGTAGCCATTTCACTCAGCGTCAACTCCAATATCTGGACAAGATATTTTCCCGCCAACAGTATCTTACACGCGACGAACGCACGCTATTGGCGAGGGGACTGGAAATGACTGAACTTCAGATCAGGAACTGGTTTCAAAACCGGAGATACCAGAAAAGACACAGAGCCAACGAAGAAAGGAAACAGGATCAACTGGATAAACCAGATACATCAGTAGCGATATAAAAAAGACTTGGAGACTACAGTAGCCAAGAAAATTCGCGAAATTTCAAAATGGAACTGTTACATCGGATAACTTAACTTAAAGAACATTGAAAGGAGTTCTCAAAATAATATTTATATTCTATTTATATATATTTCTTCTTATGTAAGGCCTATAAAAGGCTGGTGTATGTACTGTACATATAAATATAGCTAATTAACTGATAAAATAATGTTCTGTAATTAAGGGAGTTGTGTTATGAAGTGTTTACAGAAAAATGGCCTTTAATTCAGTCCTCATTCGAGAAGAGTTAATTGTAATTGTCTAGCTAAGTTCAAAGACGACTGGAAAAGCTCCGTTGATTTAAAGTATATATACTGGCGTTATTTTTATGCCGGAAAACAAAACGAAATAAAAGTTTATAAGAATATACGAAACTCGACTGATTTCTCAACACATCCATATACAATTTCTTACTGTAGTTCCGAGTTTTATAGTCGTTGAAATCTTCCCCAATTCTATAACCATATCTTTTGTGGTTTTCTACCCTGTACCTCGCCACCGGGTTAGTTTGTCACAGTTAACCGTTGCGTGCATGTGGGTTCAAGTTTTCTGTCACCGACTTTCAATATTTGTGAAGTTAGTTTAGTTTAACTACACACGCTTAGTTCGTGTGAAAATACTATATTAGTATATTAGTAAATCACTGTATATTTTGATGCTCAAAAATATTTTTGTACATTACAAAGATGGCTTCAAATTATGACATGGCCCATCAAATTTTTATTCAGGAAATTAATATTCAGATCAAAGTATATATTAAAGAATTTGTAATAAATTAAGCGTAACTTTTTACGATTGTACATGTAGTTTGGTTGTTATTCGTTCGAGTAATAATAAAAGTAGAATACATGATGAAATAAGTGAATGTTTTTTCCCCCCTGGTTTCTATAAATATTGAGCATGGATTCGTACGGCATATTCATTATCAATCTACCAAAATACATAACTGAATTTTATTTACCTTTGGTAATTGCAGTATAGCACAAAGGCGCTGGTCTTACGACACTAACGAACTGACTGATTTCGTGAAAAGAAAACTGAGTACAAAAAAAGTACAGTCAATTAAAGCTCTCTGAGTGGACACTAGTATCGTAAGCAGACAGCTCTACTTACGGCCGCCTTGACAGAACCCCGTTTGAACTCTAGCTCATACAAACTTACGGGAGCCGGCTTCGACTGTACTCTAATAATAGACGTCAAAGTTTTATCGATATGAATTTAATTAAAAAATAGAAACTGCTGCTCGTGTTTACAAACTGATGCAAACACGAGACAGTTTGGGAGAATTCAAAAGTTTATGTATGCTCGAGCCGCAGGCGAGGGTTTACATAGTAAGTACTTTCGAAGTCTCAAAATCTTTCTCGCGTCATTCCCATTCAACTCAAGACTGTTTTAAAATTCGTTGCATGGCTGTCATCATAATTATGATTTGCTGAAACATATAGAACTCAACCGTTGGTTCAGTTTTGAATTTCAGTGTTCGCGTGTTTGAAAGGCGCTACACGTTAAATATTTGTCTTCATACTGTATAGGCAAAGTCCCATTCTTCAATGCCATACAGGGACATTATTAAAAATATAAACTGTCAAAGAATGTCACTAAAGGCCCGATCAAACGGTCACAACATTCTCACAACATTTGCTGTGACATGTTGTGACCATGCCTGGTCAAACGGCCACAACAACCTCACAACATTTCAAGAACAAAAGAAATGTTGTCACAACATTGTTGTGAAGGGTGGTCAAACGGTCTCAACATCGGCTCGCAACAAATGTTGTGAGAATGTTGTGACAAATGTTGTGACCGTTTGATCGAGCCTTAAGCTGGTGTTTAGTGCAGCCATTGATGCAAACGTTGTAGTACAGGCTCTAACAGATATAAATGGCTACTTATACAGGAGGGTCTCTTTGAAGGTCCCACTAATTAAATTAAGAAATCTTCTTAAAAACTGACTCCTAATCAGTTTAAGCTAATTCAAACTTGAAAGCTTCTTGGTTCTCAATTATCGTGCAATTTAAACTATAACTGGAAACTACTACTAACACCTCTTAAACAAATTAAATTGAACTGATATATTGTCTATATTAATGCCTTTCTTTAATGAGTGTAATGGGAATAGCTTAGCTTAGTGTGCATGGCTTGGCTTTTACTCCAATTAATCCAAAGCTCAGTGAAATATTTTGGTATGAATCAACTCGAACATGTTCTTCAGTTCCGTATTTCCTATATTTAGCGCTAGGAATCTTTTGGATTAACACCCACCCCCGATTTTATCGCCCCTCCTAGATTTAGAACTGCCTCACCGCATCCTAACAAGGTTGCCCAGCCTACCTAAGATGGTAATAAATGTACCACGCTTAAAAAAAAAACGTGACCATCACTGAAGTGTATGTACAAAGCGTTAACCACATTTAATATTTATGGTGATAAAAGAAATTACCACAACAAAGAAAAGACTTGTTTTTTAGACGCCCCGGATTAAGCGCCTCTATTTAGAACAAGGAAGTAAGGTATATATTCTATAGAATTTAGAGCGTGGTGCGTGGTGATGGAAGTCTCCGCCCAAAAATCGAAGTAGAGTACTTTTGTGGCTTTTGAGACACAAAAGAATCGGTGAGAAGACGAGATTTATGAATATAATACGTTGGGGGAAGGGATTTGAAGTCGGGAATCCGTGCATGACGTCGTTCCCGGCATCCCACATACATGTACCAGCAGTTCGCCCCGGTCTGGTTTTCCCGCCGATGGAAGAGTCACGCAAATGTTTACACGCAAATGAAAAACGGGCACGTATACATTTGTTAGACTTTTAATGAACAGGAAAACACACACAAACGCCTGCTTACAGACGTGACTCGTCGCTTGGGTTTGTTTATCGCATATGCATACTGCGCAAATAGCTAGACGTTTGTAAACTTTCTCTAGAAACTACCCTAACTGGCTAGAGAGTGATTTTGGTGCTGGCGGGCTAAGATTTGAGCACTTCCGTCTCGGCGCCACATTGCTTTTCTGATTTAAGTGTTTTAGTGAGTTAAGGATGTTTACGTTGATTTTAATCTTTAACATGAACAACAACAGTCAAAATGCTGCAGGAAGTATAGTTTTAGAAACTCAATTTCATGGTTATCTGTGAGTATGCCATGTAAATGGTTCAAGGCTTTATCCTTTCTTTAGCATCAAACTGAGCTCATGATTGTACGCTCAGAACGCTGAAAGAGTGGTGTTTTTAATATCGTGATCTATTATTTTTTATGGGTCAATATCGTTTACTTTGATCTCTTACACTTGGAGAGACTGCGATCATACGCGATCTTCTTCCTTTTTAGCTAATACTGATAATGCGCGCTCTTCTCCAATGTCACTAATAACGATAAAAATAACGAAGGACATAATGATTGGAGTCTCGAATGTGGGGAATAGGGGGGAGGGGGAGGGGGAGGTTGGGGGAGGTCCTAGCCTGATTAATACCCGAGTAAACATGTCTAAAATTGTTGTACAGTGTATCTAATAAAATTCATGTATATCTGTTGTGGTTTACTAATTCGTGTATCTTGCATTCCTACGTATATTGACGATAATCAAAAGCCAATTATAAATTGATAAGATTGCTCATCAGTGATAAGTCAACACACTTGTGAGCTTAATCCGTGTGCACGCAAAAATTAGCCTAGGAATTTTATCTTAAATATACTTAAACACATACGGTTTGAGATATTTTCAAGACATCAAAGGGTACGGCAGTACTTGAATATTAACTTAATTTCATCAAGAAAATTCTTGGCAGTTATTAAACGTCTTGATAGAAAGTGTTACAAGTGGTATCAACAGGTAGCTAGACCGACATTCGTTGAAGAGATCGTATATCGAAAACGGAAACGTCGCTATGCTAAGCTATATATCTTGTAAATAAGTGAAATTTAAAGCTCTGATTGATTTCTGCACGCTGACGGAAAAATACACCTTATTAATCTTGCCTTCGTTTACGCCTTTAGTCTGGTATCTCCTGTTTTCAAACCAGTTCCTCAGGGATTGAAATTCCTTCATTTCCAATCCCCTCGCCGAATGCGTGCCGCGTTCGTCGCGTGTAAGATACTATTGGCGGGAAAATATCTTGTCCAGATATTGGAGTTGACCCTGGATGAAATGGCTTCAATTTTACCGCTATCGCTTTAGTACTAAGTTCACCCTAAGTACTCTTTAACTTTTCGGGCTTATATGTCCTTAACTTAACTCGCTAAAACAATACTTCACGAATTATTTTAGTCACTGAAATTTCTGGAAATACAACTACAAAACTATTTTCGAGAATTCTCGGCCAGAGATTTGTTAATATTGTTTTATGAACTCAGTCAGTAACATTTAACGTTTATATGCTTGATGTATCAAAACATGCGCATACATCAATGTTTATATCATATTTCCCGATCGTACAAAAGTGACCATATCTTATACACTCAGGACCTTTTAAAATGGTGATCAAAAATAGAATGGTACTTTTGTGAAGTCCCAATTAACATTCAAAGGGAGCCGGTGACCAAGACTGCCCAAGTACTATCGATAGCAAATTCTAGTGTTTTTCGGGATCAATCCTTTGCAACGACTAAATAAAGAATTGAGTGTTGAATGTTATTAGATTAGCTAGCCTTTGTACCAAATGGTTAAGGGCCTCCACAGACTAGAGAGATAGTTGTCGACAACTATTTAGTTGTCGATCATAAAAAAGTTGTCGATATTCAAAACACCAGTGTGTGAAGCTAGTTACTAAGGGCCTCAGTTATCGATAACTAGCTTCACACACTGGCTTTTTTGTTATCGACAACTTTTTATGATCGATAACTATCTCTCTAGTCTGTGGAGGCCCTAAGTATGGTCAAAACCTGTAGCAATTTCGAACATTTTTAGTTAAGTATGTGGACTATGTATATTCTTCATCTTAGCGAAAAGTCAAGGGCAGCCTACTCTTGGTTTTAGCAGTTGGCCTCATATTCCTGTACCGCGAACACTCCACCAAACTGTACTTCAGTATTCTGTGAGCTTGTTAATTTTAATTGAGTCTCTTTATATATAATTAGTAAATTAACGATTGAGCATAATTATATATATAAGCTATTGAATGAAGTCTCGGACTTTCTTTATTAGTATAAGTACACTTTTCAAGGAGTCGCTGAAATTCTTGCCGGAAACAACTACGATAAGCACGATTTTATTCAGTGATGTAATGAACATGACCTTCCTAATATCCATTGGTCTTTTAACGAGTAGTTAAAGAAGCCATAGCAGTTCAATTATGTGGCAAATGAGGAGACACCTCTGTTAAAGCTACTCTGAATTGAAAATAGTAGGCAAAAAAAATCTAACCCTGATTCCTGAAATACAATTATAATAATACAGCCATTGCATGCGCACGCGTCGCCTCTCTGTTACAATTTCTGCCTTCATTCTCGACTCCAGACCTTCGCTGCTTTCTTGACTGTCATGCGCAAAAGAGAAGAGCTCTGGAGTCGAGATTGTTTCTGCCTTATATTCCGCGCACGCACCGCACCAAGTTTTTTTAGAAAATTGAAAATCTGTGACACTAGTGGAAGCCTGAATTTTGAAATAAACTAGGAAAGTATAGGCACAACTTCAAGGTTATATAAACTCTGCGTATAAACGTGGCGTGTGATATACAGCAAATAGAAAACGTTTTCCGTGTTTCCATAGAGTTATTTTTGAACCAATCAGAGCGCGCGTAGTATCTTGTTTATTTTATAAAAGATGATCTAAACCGTTACAGTGCAACCCGATATCGAACAAATTAAAAAAACTTCTCGCACTCAGTTATAATATAAATTCTGGTCATAACACTGAAACTTCTGTATAACGAACGACAGCTGTAACTCAGCTGGAACGAATTCCCTGTTATTGCAGTGTAACATTTTCCAGTCATAATTACCAATTTACTGAAAACGCTGACAGATTGAAAATGATCGCCGATTAAAATTCACTCTAAAGTCTGTCAGACACCCAGTAAGAATGTCGATGCTGTTTTAGCGCGATTTTAATCCTCACTGATACTATTGTTCTGAAAGACGTTTCCCCTTGCGAGCTAATGCACAGTGTGACTACATGTACTGTAAATACTCAAATGTAACGAGAATATTCCTTCCCTCAGAAATTTCATTAGTGTAGTAAACGAACATTAGGGATGTAACGGGCAAAACAGTTGGCATGGAATCGGTGTTCATCATATCTGGACTTCATTTATTTATATATTTTCATAGTGACCAGTCGCTCACAACAATCAATGTACAAAGCATGTATTTAATAATCTTTAATAAAATAATTCCAACCATACAAGCCTGCATGACAAGTTAAGATAAAATAACCTTCTCTATAGTCTCAATTCCTAACAATGGCCGTGTATATATTTTACACGTTGTAAATGGATGATTCTGTAGTCCTTCACTGGTTTGCCTCTTTTATATTAAATTTCTGTCCAACCATAAATATGTCAGTTGTTCAGAATAACAAATTAATGTGCGTAACACAGTACTTTTAATAAATTAATTTTCCAAAACGTATGGGTCAACATTGCATGAAAATAACGTCGTTTGTAGTTCAAGTATAGTTTTACTATTCTCTGATAAATGTTATTTGTTTTTTTACAATTTTAAATTATATCATGGCACTCCTTAAAGCTGATCGACTTTAATTCTCCAACGTCGCGATGCAAGTAGAACGTCGGTATCATGGACAGTCTACTAAACTCTGTTAAATAACACAGTGCGTTATGCATTATACTGATTGCATCCGTTTCTCGGAATAGTCAATTAACAGTGTTTGATGCGAAGTGCCGCGTGGTTTTGGCCACAACCAAGCGATTCTCGGGGCTTTAAGAAGCCCTCTCTCTGCTCTGTTATCTTCCCTCAACAAGAAAGCAACAAAATCTATCTCATATAACACTCAGTCTCCAAACTGAAAACTAAGCTTCACTTTTCACGCACACTGAGGAATCCGGTTCAGCCTGTTTCGTGTTTTCGTTGGCGCGATGCTTCTTCTGGTATCGCTGGTTTTGAAACCAGTTTCGGATCTGGAGTTCCGTCATGTCCAGGCCCTCGCCAATAGCGTGCGTTCGTCGCGTGTAAGATACTGTTGGCGGGAAAATACCTTGTCCAGATATTGGAGTTGACGCTGAGTGAAATGGCTACGATTTCGCCGTTTCCGTTTGGGAACACTGTCAATGAAGCACGTCTCTTTCTTGGATTGTTTTTGAACTTCTTTTTCGTTGATATCATCTGATAAAATAAAAAATAAAATAAACATTAGTTTAATATATATTTTTTCGCTGAGAAAGATGGTCTCACAACAGCTTCGGTTCAACCATATATTAGAGCTGTGAAGGGGATTTGTTGCTGTTGTGCTTTCGTGATGTTTAATTTTAACTGCTTCAATATATCACACTCACTCTTAACTGAAATGTTGTCGTTCATTCTTTTGTTCGTCACGATGCCACACAAATAACCAAATATAGGCTGGGTGAATGTTGAATTATCTTCATTTTACTGTTCTTATTTTTCGTTACTTTTCGACCTGAACTCAATTTACGAGAGAGCAACTGAGGACGAAAGTCAAACTCCATGATGTCAACAAGTTGCCGTGATGTATAATGGCAGTTAATTCAATACGAAGCACTCGTTATACTGTTAGCAGATCGAGATAGGCGATGTCGCAGTGCAATACCGTTATCGTGGGTAGCCCACATGAAATTCTTTGCTCTTGACAAATAAATTGTGTCACGGAAAATATATGAATAAAGGAATTTTGTACATTTAAACAATTATCAAGAAATAGCTATTGTTATATGTAAATATTGTGCTGTTTAAAATCTACAGCAAGATCGAGAGAAGTTTAGCACAATTCAAAGTCATTTTCTTGTAATTTTTTGGTGTTGCCGATGACGTAAAACAAAAGATTCCGAAGACAATGAACAATACCAAAATACAATTAAAGCTAACCACAATGGTCTCCACGCACAACACTCTAAAGACTCTTCAAACCAAAGGAAAACCTCTGTTAACTGATAACAGTTTAGTGATAAAAATTCCAGGAAAATAATTGATATTAAATGCGTTTAAAGTCCAAACAATTGCCATAATCAAAGGCTGAAAAACGGGTTGCCGTTTTCGGCAATTCTCAGAAATTTCTTTTTGTTATATTATAATGTCTGGCAATACTCTAGAACGCATCTTTAAACTGAATCATCAAATCATGCAAATTTCCTTATTGCCTTAAAATACGTTTAATAATTATAATACATTTGCACTGTTTTAGGAGCATAATATTTAATTTTAAAGTGGACTTTACATAGCTTATTTTCAGTTGATTTTGTAAAGAGAAGTATTGCAGCAGCAGTTGTTCAGCGCGGACGCGTATCTTAGCACGACCATATCCGTCGCCCATAAACGGATAAATGATTTCTTCTCAAAAGCCACTATATTTGTCCAAACAAACACTCAAAGCTCTTGTGAATCAAACCGATATTCGTAATAACAGAATCCTCCCATTCCACAGTTCACCGCACAATGTATATTACTGAAGCTCCAAATAAGGCGAGGGCAGTCTTTGCCGGTTCAGCCCTTAGCTTAGACTTTGAACTTCCCAGGCATAAAATTGCAATTATTATTTTGTTGTACGCTCGACTTTAGCAAGCACATGGCTGTAAAGGACACTCGACGATCAATATTTAAGTACAAACCTGCTGGTTTATTGTCAAAGTCATGTATCATTTCTTGATATTGTAATATACGAAGGCGATATTGAAATGTCGCCAAAACTGAGAAAAAACAACTTTGACTGACTCACGAAACTGACTTTGACAAACTCGTATATGCTAGAGACAATTTAACAAAGCTAGCCGAAGTTCCCCGGTTAGCAGACATCCTCGGGAAGCAGAAAAAGTGTCCACAACTGGAGCTGACCGCTTACGGGAATGTGCCGTAAATACAGCCGAGTTTGTATAAGCTAGAGTTCAAACGGGGTTCAGTTAATGTCAAGGCAGCCGTGAGAACTGTCCCGGCTTAAAGAGAGTGTCTGCTCAGAGAGCTTCGACTGTATTTCTAAAGCAATATACGAACTCAATAAAGAATAAAACGGAAGAGGAAATAAAAACTGGCTTAAAATTAAATAATATTTTGTGAAAAGTTTAATATTTATGATGAGTAACATTTTATAACTTTTAGAAACAATTTTAAATACACTTTTCTATTATTTGCCCTCCTCTAAAAACTACAATTACTGAAAGACAAATTTAACAACTGAATTTCAATATTTTTTTGTCATAGAGTTCGATTCTCAAGGTAGTGTATTTATTACACGTCGACCAGATCTTATACAAATTTTAATTCATTATACTTTTTTATAGCAACACAACTCTTGGTTTAAAGTTTCGTCGACGTCCAGGCAAATTTTATCACTAGCAATCACTATTCGTGGCGAAGAAAACAAACGTAATTGCATTGCGTGTCTAGTTGACCAAAAATATGCGATCAATTTGATTAAACACCACACTTAACCGCCATATACATGACCCATTCACTCCTCGCTCTTAACCTTGTCTGTATAGCCCACATAATGCTTAAAAGTATTTTTAGTCGAACGTATTTGGCTGTAAAGAGATATTTTCCGCATTCGGTTTAACAAACTATTAACCATTATCTAATTATACAAGTGACCCTTCAGTAAGATGGCACTCAACAAAAACGGCCATTGTAAATAGCGTAAATTTTTTAACGGAATCACGAGAAGGAAGGGGAGACATTACGCGTGTTATGAACGTGAAAATCTAGTTAACGGAAATGTAGTTTGTACACGTTTTACCGGTGATAAAAGTTCAAAGTGTAAGACATGAATTTTGGAAGTTTGTCAGCTAGTAGGGTGAAATTTTTCCGTGTACGTGCCTCCTGGATGCAAGTTCGGACATGAAGTTTGAAACTCTCTAAAAACAATAGAAAGTTTACAATTTATTTCCTCATCAGCGATAAAATTTTATGCGCGCGTCACGTTAAAACAAATGAAAACTTATTGAACGGTGTCAAAGTTTAGTTTGACCCAACCCTCGCATGTTACTAAATAAACACGTTACAGCATAATATAATACGTATCAGCTTTGGTTACGATAATACTGAATTATTTCGAAATTCTGATTGTTAAATTTTAGCCGGATTTAGAAATTTTGAATTTGAAATATAATGTTATCATTGATGAATTTCTTCAATCTGAATTGCGGATAGGATCAGTAATGTTGACTTACCATATCCCTGTAGTAGCGGTTCGTCTTTGCAGATTAAGCGTTCTTCTGCTTCAATCTTTTTCTGCGGCTCGGGTAAAATGAGTTCTTTTCCTCCATTTACTTGATGCAGTCTTCCTTCCACTTTGTACATACTGGCAGACATTTCATAAAATAGGGCTGTAGCGAACCGTATAACATCGGTAAAATGGCGTGTATTCTTGAGTTGGTGGTGTATTTACAACATTTGCTGTCGTCTGTCGGTGCGGAAAATCGTCTCGTAAAATATTCTCAATCGAAAAGGAGAGGTTAACTTTGTGCTGGCGAAACTCCATTGGAAAAATAGCCGCAATAACGTTCTGCTTACAACAGTGTTACAATATATGGTTCGATGATCAACTTAGCTCAACTGCCGAAAGTGAAATTAATTTTTTCGTTAAATACACAATTTTTTGTGGTCACGCGTATCACTGAAGCACCGCCCCGTTATGCCTGCCGGGACTGGCATGTCCAAGGGTTGAGTTATTTTTAGAGGCACAGGGATATTGTTTTACTTCTAGATATTGAATAAGGAGTCTATAAAAGGTAAACACTGGGCCTCGTGATTTTACATTATATGAAAGGTTGAATAGTCACTGAGTTAGCTTGAAAATCATATAGTTTTGTCAGTTTCCGTGATTAGTTGGACGATTTTACTTTCGAAAACTGAAGGGCAACCACAAAACCGAACATGCCAAGAATGCGTTTCCTTGTGATTTCCTCTTCGGCTAGCTGTAAAAACCATTGTTCGGATAAAGAAATGATTTCACGACCCACTGAATATATTCACTTGGGATCAGGAGCATTTTATCGGCTAGTTGTCACTAGTTGTTAACAGTTTTACTTGGAATTTGTGGGTTGCAGTTGTATGAGATTGTTACAGTTTACATTTTAAGCAGATAAGTATAGAAATTGGCACCCAATTAGGCAGTCAAATAAGTTTATATTGGGAAATGCTCAGGTGACTCAAATCAGAGGGTAAGCCCCAGACTGTATTTGATTACATTTGGGGGAAATGTTATTTATGAAAAAATAATCCTAGCAAATATTCACCGACGCAGCCCAGTCGATAATCAATCAATCTATCAACAGTTTTAAAGGATAAATTAACCTCTTCTACTTGGTGATAATTAAGGGTTTCCTCTGTTTCCCTGTGTAAGCCCGTTAAACGCATTTCCGGTGACGTCATTGATTGAAATTAAATGAAACCAAAAATATCGCTTCACTCACTTGAGTCGCGTCGCCCGCGCGTGATAGGCATTGTCTCAATTTAATACAAAGATGACCTTTGTCATTTAAAACGTCTTAAAATTTAATTTATATACCAAAGTTGGTACTACTTGTGCACTGCGGTCAATTAGAATTAGAATTACGCATATATTGTGTGTTAGCTTGTTATTTTTATAAATAGAGATCGAAGGCGTACAACTCTAAACAATTGTCCAGTATGGACGATTGCGGACCCCAACTCACTTAATTTCGCTTCTTGCTCGACAGCTCAAAATTTCAAAAAAATCCCAAATTGCATTTTTCAAGATATGGAAAAACAAACAGTACCAAATGAAAGTACTGCTCAATAGCTTCTATTTAAATGGTCACACACTAGGGTTTCATTCACAGACTTAACGCTAGAATCACAAGTAACTCATTTGATGCTTGATTCTGGGAGTGAAAGCCGGGTTACTGCTCATCTCGTGATCATGAGCTGGCGAAAGACCAAGTCGCAGTGTGACTGAAACGAAAATAAGGATTAAAGGAGCTTCTTACGTCATGGATGTCTCATCTTGAATTGAATAAACTTTTCAATAATTTCGCCCTTTGCAATCCGTCTCAATCTTCCCCAATCTCAACCATCCTTGTTCCTGTTTGGTTTATTATTTCCTCTTTGGTGTTTTTCCACCTTTGTAAACTATTATTTTGAGGTTTCCTTCAATTTGAGGGTATCCGTTTTAAAACATGCAAAAACATGACTGATTCTTCGGGCAGAGTATTGACTGAAACACTCTTTGTTTATCGTGCGACAGACCGGCTGTCATTTTTGCATATATAACTATTATTCGCCTTATAAACTATCGGAAGTACTATATCGGTCGTATATTACGCACACTGGTCCGGTCTATCGCACATTTGTGTTGCATTGGCCAGCCGAGGCTATTACAGATATTGAACTAACATATTTCAGGTAATAAAAAATTAATCATGGAAAATATTCAAAAATAAACTGAAGAAGGAAGAAGAATTATTATAAATGTCAATTAACAACAGTTATCTTTAGAGCTTTTTAAATTTATTTTTAATTTTTTTTTTTTAATTTTATAAATTACCGCTGCTGTTAACCAAACCTCCCAGAGTTTGTCGGCTAAAAAGCTGCCCGACTGAGAATGTAGGGCTAACAGTTTTAGCTTGTGGGCAGTGTGTGACCACATTCAAATAAAACTGAGCTATTGAGCTGTACTTTCATGTGGTACCGTTTATTATGCTGTATGCTGTACAAGGTGGTTCTAACTTTTGAGTCTGTGGATGAAACCCTAGTGTGTGACCATTCAAATGAAAGCTATTGAGCGGTTATAATTTCACGTGGTACTGTATGAGGGTGCTATAACCTTTAATATAGTTTAGTATTTTTTTTTTCCAATTTTGGACATGGGCGGCACTATTGCGAATGGCGTAAAGTTGGGCGAGAACCGGGACCACATGCTATCACATAATCGTTGATCCGTAGCTAAGAGTAGCCACTCCTTAATTAATTATTGTACTTGTAAGTGTTGAAATGAGTCATTTCCTCAATGTAAGTTTAAAAACGCCTTAGCCATAATAATAATTATATAACAATATTGAATGGAGTCATTTATATATTGATATTGCTCGCAGACATGGCACTCCTCGATTAATTGTCTATAAAGGAAATGAAGCTAAGAATGGGTTTGCATAACATGAATGAGTCGAGAATCAAACTATTCTTTGTTTTCATCTGACGTCATCAAAATTCTAAAATCTAAAACTGTTAATCCTACAAAGCTCTTCTTTTTATATCTTCTAGACATGGAAATCACTAATCTCTATGCAAAGTTTGGTATCGATTCAGTGATTCCTTTTGGAAATAAAGCTATTTGAAAATTTATACGTCCCTTGAACGTGTTTCTGAAACTGTCACAAAAACGGATATTTTACATCATTTTTAAATTTTCAGACGTGATAATAATTTAGAATTGACGTCTAAACAGATTTGAAGTGAAAGCTAATGATATTGACAGTAGAATCTGCTCTACTTCTTGTGCAATTTTAGGGCGGGCCATATTTGTGCCCCTCTGAAGGACACAAACATGCGGCGGCATACTAAAATACCTGTAATTTTCTAAAAAAATGTTTGGCAAAAACTCGGTTATGAAAAACGCTACAAAGCTATAATTTGGACAAAACGTTTCTTTCTGCCAGTTCTTTTACCTGTTAATTTACTGATGTTGTTCATGCAAGCAAACAGTTTTTTGTAATGTTGATGAAAACCACCAATATGCGCCTTTGTGCCAGCACGTGCTCGAAGGGATTAATTGCGCAACTTTTGCGTTTCATTTCGCGTCAGTTTGACGTCGAGCAAACACGTTTGCTTTATCTGTTTATAGTACTGTACTGTTTCGTTTCTTCCCGCCCACACAGCCTGGGTGATTTTAACTGTTGTTGTCTGGAGGGTGGCAGAAAGGTTTATTAGACCATATCGTTGGTCGTCGCATGCTTTTTAGTTCACGGATATTCTTAATAAACTTCTCTCTGTGCCAAAAAGAGTCCAAACACGAATTGTGTGTTGTTTCTGTCGAGAGTTTAGTTGAGGAATTATAGGACTGATATATTCATTAAAATGTAGCTATATTTAAACAAAGAGTATTTAATGAACATTATTTATATAGGCCATCTATAGAAATGTACTGTAAACGTGACTCATCCATACCTGCGGCTCCTGACGGTTTGTGGACGCGATGATTTTTAGTGATTTTGTTAAAGCTTATCCGTTACTCTCACCAGTTGTGTGAAGGCTAGTTGTCCTCCGCTTTGCTCCGACGAAGGGCTAACGCTGGAAACGTCAGCTTTCAAAATACGCTACGGCGGTTAATTTTACTTCGAGTTGATAATCATCTATAAGTGTCTCCTCTGTGCTCGCTCAATGGCGTTTTAGGAGCGGATTTCTTCTAAAACGCCGGACCGAGTGAGCATCCCGGTATAAATCTTGTCCAACTTTCCGGCTAATCTATATACGCGGCTCGATACTGTTTGATTGTGTTTTTTCTAGTTTCACGCCATAATTTTAGAGGCAGTCAGTCCATTTCAAGAGCACTTTTAAAAAATCTTATCTGCTGACTGAAAATATGTTTTCAAAATTGTACTGTTTCAGTTTCCTTCATTTGATTAGAAGGGCAATGTCGTATATTTTAAAGTAGCCTGTTCACAGACGTTTTTTTTTTTTCGTAAGATACTGGCGCGCGCGCGAGCGGGTAGCGCGACAACGAGCGCGGAGCGTAAAGGGATTCTGCTGCATACGTTTTCAACTTTTCAGGAGAATTGTTTGATGAAGCCCGGCGCGACAAACGCAGGAAATTTACCTTTAATTACAGGATGGGGTGTGTTGGTATAGATGAAGTGAAACAGCCGAAAAGTTTTTAAAAACAAAATTACTGAACAGATTAGAGTAGAAAAAACCAGTTCTGTTAAAAGTAAAACACTTTTGTTGATTATCAACTCGAAGTTGATAAAGGTAAATTAACCGCCCTAGCGAATTTCTAGAAGCTGACGTTTTTCGAGCGTTAGCCCTTCAGCGATAAACTGATTCCTTTGGTAAGTTTGGTTTTGTATGCAGCTCTATTACTAGTAATTTTCTAAACATTTTATAATACGAACCTTGTTTGGTTTATAAAAGAGTTGCTAGCGAGTTTGTTTTTGTAAGCTTACTTACGTCAATTGCTGAGTGGGTTTAGGAAAGGGTAACAAAAGAGAGTCGAGATTGCGGAAAAAAACATCGCAGGAAATTATATACTATTAATTGTCGCGGCTATTTTTGGTTTGTACATGATATCAGTTGCCTTTTAACAGAGTGCTTTTGTTCCGTGCTTCGATTCAGTTGTTTTGTAGTATGGGTGTGGTTTATACTGTATAATCAACAATTGTTGGCGACCAGGGGGGCTAGCAGCGAGCCTGGACCTAGTATATATGATTGCACATTTAGAAATTTGGCCGAGCGAGACTAAGTACTGGTTTGTTTCAAATAAACATGGCGGACGATGGCTGACATGACGTGCGTTTGTGTTCGTTCAGAAATATTTTGGCGATTCCACGTCCAAACATCTATGGGAACGATTCGGTCGCTGTTTAACTGAACTTTGGTCATTGTGGGACACCATGGATGAAAATTCCACAGCAAAACTCCCGTAGAGGTACGTTTCTCGAATGATTGACAGATTTCTTTACTTGTGCGATCATGTATTGCGGAAAAGCGGCAAGATCAAAGGGCGCTGCCTGCCCCCCTGTTGGCGACACTAGAGGCCCGCCCATGCAACATCTATACACTTGACTTTGAACAATAAACCTGTATACTTAGCTACCACCAAAAATAGCTCAGCCCCTTGCTCAAAATATGAATTCTCCTTACACATTGATACATCCCTTGTAAGTAATATTAATATCAAACACTCGAGACAGTGTTTCATCGCATTGTACAAACACCGAGAAGAGAGTTGAAAATGGCGACGCAGCGGAGTACTTTTGAACGAAATTCGAGGTGTTTGGAAATGCGATGAAACACTGTCTCGAGTGTTTGAATATATCTTCTCAATCGAAGCAAAAGCCTAAGGAGGAAACGGAGAAATAAAATGGCAACAATCTATACTAATTTAGATCAGATATCCAAAACCACCGACACGGTTATGGTTTTCTTTGTTTTAACTTGATGAATTATTAATGAGTTTGAGAAGGTTTACGTAGTTGCAAACATAGTTAATAGAGGGAAATGGTTATGAAGCCCGGCAAACTTCAAAGGAGCAAACAAAGACGCCAAGATTTATGTTGGAAGGTCCACGACCCTGCCACAATCTTTTGTTTTGCGCTCATACACTATGCATGAATTACGTAATCGAAGTGTTTCTATTGGTTAGTTGCTTGAACACACGTAAACACCTATTGTATTTTTGTCAGGTTTGTGCAGGGTCAAGGCCAAAAAAAGCGAACAAAAACATATAACAAAGGACTTTTGTCGGGCTTCATAACCATTCCTTTTATTAACTATGGTTGCAAGAATTAATTTTTTAGTGATACATCAATACAAATATCCCCTCGTTGATGTTTTACTTTATTCTCATCACCTGTCGGATTGACAATGTATCGATATTGCTAGGGTAATTTAGATGTTGATTATAGCCCTGCATCATAAACTGTACGTTATTTCTGAATAACGAACAAAGACTATCCATGAGAAAGATTTTCAGTCAGTGCATATTTAATAGAGGGAAATGGTTATGAAGCCGGCAAAGTTCTTTGTCATATATTTTTGTTCGCTATTTTGGGGGTTGACCGTGCACAAAACCTGACAAAATACAATAGGTGGCTACGTGTGTTCAAGCAACTAACCAATAGAAACGTTGCGATTACGTAATTCATGCATACTGTGTGAGCGCAAAACAAAAGATGTGCACGGCCATGGACCTTCCAACATAAAATCGTGGCCTCTTTGTTTGTTCCTTTGAAGTTTGCCGGGCATCATAACCATTTCTTCTCTATTAACTATGGTCAGTGACACAAGCTACTCGGAAAAAAATCCTAGTTCTCCCAACAGGAGTCGAACCTATGAACTCCCGCACACCGGTCGGATGCTCTACCACTGAGCTACAGGAGACTCGTGGGAGCTAAGCCAAAAACTACTGTAGGCTCAAATGTGGCAAACTTTCCGCATACTGCTAGGATAAGTTGAGAATGTTTTACACAGTGGCTTAAGATTTATTTAGTAAAAATATGACAAAGACTGCCTGTTTATAAGGGTGTGTTTTTTGACGTCAAACGGTTTTATTAATAGTACTGCAACAATACTGCTCAGTCTGTTTTCAGTAGACGGTTTTAAGTGTTTGTTTTGCTCATATAGTAAACAATCTTTAATTATGACGTTGCTAAGCTAGGCAGGATGCCTTTGTTAATGACGAACTTAGAGCGAAAGTTAAGTAGCTTAGCAACAATGCAACTACATGTTTATAGTCATGAATGACAGGCGGGCACAATAGGTGAAAATTAGAATTAGAAATGACTATTCGTGTCCAAAACTGACCCAATTTGCATTGAGATAAGCCTTCTGGTAGCATGGATATTTAGGCACGAATGACTGCAAATGCGGCGTTATATTAATATATGAGCATGTGAACTGTTTTTCCCTAGATCTCTAATGAAAACAGTCACAAGCTTAAGGCGGGGACTTACCTTAAAATGCCATTTTTTCCCGCGACTTAACATTTCAAGCAATCCAAAAACTCTATGCTCATCTAATCTATTTAATGGGTTTTTTTGTAAATTTTTTTGTGGGGGTGATTTTTGGGTATGTTTGGGAGGAATATAGTTTTTCTCAGGAGTTGAAACTGATTTAGGGAAAATGAGAAATATTGAAGATTTAATGTAGTTTTTAAAATTAGAATTTGAAGTTAAAAATTAGTAGATCAGTTGACATTGACAGACAGTTGATAACACGCAAGGCACCCGCGTGGGTATCAACTGTCTGTGTTACATGCAGGCTAAAGGTGAAAGTCTCCCCTCTCCAACGCACCTGTCGTAAAAAGACCCCCAAAAAAGTTCGGTCTAAATAGGGTAAGAATTAACAGCTTTATTGGTTTTATAGATGATTTGTGAAAACGTAAGATACATACCAGATATATTGAAGGAACATTTTGGCATTTAATTTATTGATATAGTATTGATAAAAAATGATGTGCTTTTTTACAAATTTTCCTGGTTGAAATTTTAATTAACACTCATTTATTCCATTCCACCACAAACATCTTTGTGGCTTTAATTTTTGTTTTGTTTACACACGTACAGACTTCTTAGAATCTAGTTTTTTAACCTGTTTCGCGTTTTCATTGGCGCGATGTCTTTTCAGGTATCTCCGGTTTTGAAACCAGTTCCTGATCTGAAGTTCAGTCATTTCCAGGCTTCTCGCTAACAGCGTGCGTTCGTCGCGTGTTAGGTACTTTTGGCGGGAAAACAGCTTCTCCAGATACTGGAGTTGATGTTTGGGTGAAATGACTGCGGTGTCGTCGTTTCCGTTCGCGGGCGCCTTTTTCGTTGCTTGCTGCTGCACGTTTTTTAACTTGAACGGTTTCTTTAACTTCTCTGTCGTTGATTTCGGCGTCTGAAACAGAAAAAAAACGACTCAGATTAAATGGATTGTCTGCAGGGTTTGATTAAAAAAATGTCGTGATGTTCAATGCAACGAGATTCAGTGTTAATATCGTATAATAGCGTATGCCCGGGTGGGTGTACTCCTCAAAATTTGTAGTGATGGGGTTGTGCCACCCTTAAACCCTACCCATTTTCAGACCAAAATATGCAATGTCCCCTACCCAATTTCAGACCTGACCCTTAAAATTTTTCCCCCTTTTCAAGCCAAAATGGAAAACATCTATACCCTATTTTCAGAGAAGCAGCCAAGACATACCCAATTTGATCAAAACTGATCTACACCCGTTTTCAGACCAAACAGCTCACAACCCATACCCTTTGAAGCGGCACGTACCTATATAACATACGCCCCCGGAGGGGGGAGGGGATACCCCCTCCCCCTCCTGGGGCGTACGTTGCATGGTCTGATACGACTTATCATGATAACTAGTACTACTAATAAATTAATATCAGCACGCAAGCTCATAAACAATTCAAGACACGACACGCAAAAACACTTTTTACCACAGCAAGAATACTTTCTACGAGTAAAATATGCCTGCATATCGGGCAAAGCTTTAGGCCCTTTCACTCGCCAATCGGTGCTAAGTTCAAAACTGAGGAAAAAATCTTGAATTTCATTTTGTAAAATTGCCAAAAACAAACAGCACCACATGAAAGTACCTGCTCAATAGCTTTCATTTGAATGGTCACACACTAGGATTTCATCCACAGACTCAAAAGTTACTTAGAGCCACATTTGTTGACTCAAGGTTTGACTCTGGGAGTGAAAGGGTTAAGTTGTTATATGTTTTTTTATGCCGAATCATCACTGGCGAAGCCCAAAATATACCTAAAAAAAGATGGCAGTTATTTACGTGTGTTTTTTGTTTAAAAGTTGTGTACTTTTCCTATATTCAATTTGTCTGACAATAAGTTAAATTTAGAACTGGTCCTTAAGAAAATCGAAAGTAGATAAGATAATATCAGGGTGATTCTTGTTATATTTACCAACATTCCAATATTCTTGATTCGAATGCTCTCATTTTTAAGAGTTAACAAGTCAAAATGGAAGGCAATCGTCTAATCTTCAATCTTTGAAGCCATTAATTGCTTTTAAAGGTCCGCTAGGAGTAATATGCCATTAACAAAGCATATAAACTTAATAAACCGATAAACGAGATCTCGAAGGCCACTATTTAGCAAAACAAACACTTAAACCTCTTCTGAAACAATTAAGCGGAGGGAAATGGCAAAAGAACGCACTCTTCCTAGATATTTTCACCGGAATCCGAAGGCACGTCCAGGCATCAGTTCATCAGCTCACATAGAAACTAGCCAGCAGTGATTTATTTAATGGTCATAACCAAAGTTAATAAAGGAACATGGTTATGAAGCCCAACAAAGTTTTTTCTTCCATGTTTTTTGTTCGATTTTTTGGCCTTGATCGTACGTGCACAAACCACAATAGGTTTTGAGTTTTTGTCCAATCGTAGAAACGTGTCGTTTACGTATAATTTAACCATAATGTGTGAGCGCAAACAAAAGATTGTGCATGGTCGACGTGGACCTTCAAATATAAATCTTGGCATCTTTGTTTTCTTCTTTGAAGTTTACCGGCCTTCATAACCATTTAATTTCCTTCTATAACTATGTCATAACTAAAGTTTGAAACTTTAATTTTAACCGAATCATGCATTGTTTGCCCTGTATAACCTTCAAACTTGGTGAAGCTAACTTTTGCATGTTTGACCCACGCCCTTATCAACGCAACTGCAGGACTAAATGCAGCATCAAGTTGAAGATCAATATTAAAGTACGTAAAAACTCAGTGGTTCATTGTTT
This sequence comes from Desmophyllum pertusum, assembly GCA_029204205.1. Classification (NCBI taxonomy): domain Eukaryota; kingdom Metazoa; phylum Cnidaria; class Anthozoa; order Scleractinia; family Caryophylliidae; genus Desmophyllum; species Desmophyllum pertusum. The sequence continues at coordinate 631,165 of MU826368.1, forward strand.
TACAGTCACGGCATCTTTGCAGATATTGTAAGGCGCCAAGGCTCTTAAATGTGTCACACCCTTATTTTCGCAGCTGATGCACTGAAGCACGAAAGCAAAATGCTTGGAAAACCGATATCATATCCTATACTTAGCCAGAAAATAATGAACAAAGGGATTTTGTAACGTTTAGAAACGGCCGTGGGGAGTGGTACTCACGCTTTCAACCTTTTTCAACCGAGATACAGTGTTTCATCACATTTCCAAACACCGAGAATAGAGTTGAAAATACGGCGAGCCAGCGGAGTATTTTTGACGAAATTCGAGATGTTTGGAAATGCGGATGAAACACTGTCTCGAGTGTTTGATATATTTTCTCTATCGAAACAAAAACTAAGGAGTAAATGGAGAAATAAAATAATAGACATGTATTTTTAAATTCAGACCGGGTATCCGGCAAACCTCCGTCACGGTTATGATTTCCTTTGTTTGAACTTTATGAATTATAAATGAGTTTGAGAATAGAATTTTACGTAAATTATAGAATAAGAAACAGAACAATGCAAGATTTATAGTGGAAAGAAATGTTGGTAAATTGTTAGTATCGATTATATTATGCGCAATGATACTTTAATTTCTGTGTAACACTTGGTCTTTTCACCTCGGTTACTTAACTAGTGAAAAGTGAAATTTGTTACGTTGATGACATACAATATTTGGCGTCATAACGAAAATAAATGCTTTCATAATGTCTCGATCACTGATGAACAAGTTTGATTTAAATATTTCTTAAGTTAACCTCCTTACCCATGAAATTCATGCACATAACAATGAGATACAACTTTAAAAAGACAAACATGTTTTACAGTTCGTATTTGCAATTGACTGCGTATCAATAAATACCTCAGTAAGCGTCTGAGTTATAATCAGGGGTCCCTGATGGAGATTAAAACTGATAACCGAGAATTGGCTAAAATTTTTAACTGTTAGCTGAGAAATGACCAAAATTTTAACTGATAGCTGAGAATGAGATGTGTCGAAATTAACTGATAACTGAGAAATGACCAAATTTTAGCTGATAACTGAGAATCCAGCACCCCCATCAGGATTCACAATCGTTATTTTGAGTATAATTAGTCAACTTCTTAATCATCTTCTTTGCTATAAATTTTAAAACTGTCATTTAATTTATTCAAATTAGATTTAGAAAGATAAGAATTTCACGGGGTATAATATAAAGTTTGAAAAACATATTTAATTCTTACCACTTTTATGGTGAACAGATTCGTCTTTGCAGCTCGAGCAATCTTCTTCGGAGATCGTGTTGGCACTCCTCTGATATCTGTTCTTCGGGTCCGTTAACTCTCTGTAATCTTTCTTCAACTCTGTGCGGCATATCGGGTAGGCATTTCATAATAACCGGACTGTAATGAACGGCATAATATTGGCCATAAACTGCACTGTTTGGCCATCGTTCGTAACATGGTGTCAGAGGTAAAGATCTCTGTCGTTGCGGAAAATCGTCTCGTAAAATATTCTCAATCGAAAAGGAGAGATTCATGTTTTTCTGGCCAAACTCCATTAGAATAGCAGCGTGCAGTCGTGCAGCGCGATATATTATTTACCATCTGCGCGTGTGGAAAGCGAAAAGTGGCATCAGTAGTTGAATGATCAGTTAGAGTTCTCCGTCAGCTGTTTATATACATCCGTATTTTACCTGCTGGATGGGCGCATATGCCCAAGGGGTGTATGCTATTTTAGGAACAGTGCCCACTTTGTAAATGTAACGCATTAGATGCTTGGAAAAACAACCTAAGTGTCTTATCACGTGACCCATGTAACCCCGCATACGTCATTCGTTTTAAAATAGGGTCCCACGCGATGACGTGAGCGAGCAAGCTAAGGCCGTCTTCCTCGCGTCAGTTGTTCACTTAGCGCGCGTATTTTAAGAACTTTCATGTGTCTACTAAGACGTTTTTTGTTTATGTATCATTAAAATTGAGGAAAGAGCATAGGATAAAATAGTTATTGCACGCAGGGGTTGATATGGAGCCAAGCCATGACGTCAAGCCAAGTACTTCCTGTCTGGCCCGCCTAAGCAACATATGAACACTAAAAGTTTTGTGTACTTTTGTTTTATCGTTAAACGGGTAGAGGAAGAAAGATGCCGACAAATCGAACAAACTCGAACACCAATCGTTCGATTGTGTTCGGAAATCGAACATAATCGAACTCACAAAAAAACGGTCGGCAATCGAACACAACCGAACGTTCGATTATCGAACGGTTGGCAATCGAACTCAATCGTCAAGAGATGCAGTCCGAACAGGGAAATCTGATAAAATGGTACGAGACGCCATGGACGTGTGTTTGCGAGTGCTAAAAGAAAGCAACAAAAGTATGTTCGACAGCTACAGTGTCAGGAACGTACCTTGCTGATCATATCCCAGATTACCTTTCGGGATTGTCGCGTGCGCTTTTTTAACGACAACCTATAGCTATATATGGCTATACAATATACAGCTATATATGGATGCACAACAAGATCGAATAAAACGAAGGTGTGACCCAGAGGGTGTAGGAAGTGAACCCGGAACACGACTAGGAGAAATAATGATTCGTGCATGGAGAGAAATAAGCACTTAATGACTGACCCCAAAGGGAAACAGTGAGTTTTGTTTCCCCGAGATCCTCATTGAGGCTCGAGGGGAAACAAAACTCACTGTTTTCCCGTGGGGCCAGTCCATTATTTGAATAAGTATTTGTTATATACCTCCCAACTCAAAAATAGAAACAAACTGTAGAACAAATTATTTGATCGACGCGAATAGCAACAAATTTGCCGCGATTTCAAGGTGCACGCCCAGATCCGGCGCGCGTGCGAGTCAAGAGTTCAAGTTGATGTTTCCCTAGGGAGTTAGTGAGTTTTGTTCGCCCTCGGGAGTAGATTGTTTTTGACATATGGCACGTAACACGTTCTTGTCCAATCGGAAAACGCATTTGAGGTATCGAGGAGGAACTCATTTCCTCCGATCATCCTCGCGATGAACAACTTGAACGCTGTTGAAATTAAATACAAACACCGGCCAGGTATTCAGATTCAGTCTGTCTGCTCTATAATTACTGCAGTTCGTTGTCAAGGTTACCTGTCTCAATCATCTCCATTTTTAGGGTAGGCCAGAGGGGGGGAATGGTGTACTGTATACTTTTGAAAAAGCTACATGAATATATCTAAGATAAGACCACCACCACAGACAGAAGAGAACATATTCGAGTATTGATGAAAGGGGTTTAAAATTTTCAACTTGATTGATTGAGTTACTGTATCTCCAAAATATACCAAATACTCATTTCTCAACTTACGTAAAAATAATACCGTATACCTAATTTGAAATCCCGCCGTATACTGTACAGCCCAAACCCCTGCCTTCGTCATTCGATTTCAAGGAAGTGATTTCGAACAAAATTTGTACATCGCGAAAGATGACCTAATCAGTACCAAAGCATGAAGTGTGACACGATCGTCCAAGGCACATATGATAGCCTATTAAACCTGCGGTCAGGTTTATGGCGCGAGATCCACACGTAAGCAGAAAAGCCGATTGCGTGTGTACATCAGTTCATATTTGGAGCATCTGCGTCAGCATCAGGGACTTACCCCAAATGCTTTGTTAATACATTGTCCATTGAAAACTAAAATATTTCACTTTTAGAATTGGTTTCATGGCTGAAGGTTCCGCACTTTATTAATAAACGAGGTGAAAATGTTCTGCCTTTGAAATGTCATTAAAAAATGTTTAATAATTGAGCTGTAGCTTAAATAGTACTCTGGTAAGCCTGATGTGAGCACTCCGTCATAGTCTTAACACTGTTAACATTATAGTTCCCCTGTTAAAACTAACTAGTCAGGGGCACCCAACGGATCGTTTCGGTGTAATATCTGTTCGGAAGGCCTATAATCGCCTAGGATATTCGGTTAGGGAATTGTCATCTCGAACTTTTCTTAATATGGGAAAATTAATGCCTTTTGTTTTCGGAGAGATAAAAAATGTCGTTTTGGGTACAAAAATAGATCAGCTAGGATTTTCGGAAAGGCAAATTCAGCTCATAAATTCGGGTAATAAGAGTTCAATCCCTAAAATTTTCTGAAGTTTGAAAGTTCAGCTAACGTATCCGAACAAATACATTTTTCTTAGCGTTAAAAATAAGCCATTGAACTGCACAAAAAAGCATAGTTATAACGTAAAAACGACGTTCCGAACACCAACAGGAAAAATTTTGTCGTTGGGTGCCCGTGACTAGATAACACTCCGGTTAGCCTAAATAGTAGTTCGGTTAGCCTAAAATAGGTCTAAATAGCACTCAGTGGTTAGCCTAAGTGAATAAATAAATGAATGCACTCCGGTGAGCTTAAGTTACTTAGGCCGTGAGCCGTTATGTATAGTTTAGCCTTTACAGTCGAAAGCTCTCTGAGCGGACACTCTTCGTACTAAGCGGGCACAGCTCTACTTATACGATCGCCTTGACAAATGAACCCCGTTTGAACTTAAAATCATACAAACTCTGTATTTACACCTTTCCATAAGCGGCCAGCGGAAATATAACGTATACTCGTGTTTCCCGGCAACGTTTAGCTAAATTTCCGTTGAGGAAATTCACTTTTCCGTTAAGTAACCGTTCTAAAAACGGAAACGGAAACACCTTATTTCACCCTGTGTTAATTTCTAGCCAAAGAAATCAGGAATCTGGCGTCGGTACGTGGTGTAGTGGGCATAATTCCCGCTAGGTACAGCAACTTCCTGTAATATAATCGTATCAAGGCAATAAGCCAAACTTGCAAAGATTTGTTGATTTTCCTATATATCTTAGGCGAAGCCAAATAAAATACTTTGCACTGAGATACTGTAAATATGTTGTTGATTTTGCCAAGATTAATTTGGTTGATTTTGTTATATTTTGCTTGCTAAAAAAATGCTAAAAAAATGTAATTGTTGCAAAGATGCTAATGATTTCACGCGTGAACTAAGATTCGTTTTTGATTTTTACCGATGATTTTACTAGAAATTTTCCCGCCTTCGATTGTGGCAAGATTTCGTTGACATAGTACTGTGATTTTTACTGAAGGATTTAGAAATTACGGGTAGGGCCAAATTAGATTTCAGTCATCTCAAGACACCGCCAAGGTCAATTTGTTCGGTTGAGGCAATGTCAGATATTCAATTGCGACTCAAAAATTCCACAACCCCAATAGTTAGAAGAGAATAGGCGGCCAACAGGGCAGCTCAACCGGTCACCAAAGAAAACGAATTATAGTGCGACTTTAATTTTGCAAATTGACCAATAACCGTTTAATTTGAGAGTTAAAACAATAAAAATGGTCACAAATTTATCGCTTCTGAAGTGGAGCAGTTTGCTTAGATCCATGATTCGCTAATTTGCACAGAATTTTGTCTTGGGAGTTGTAGTCGCACTGTAAGGATCGAATTACATCAAGTTCTTTACGAAGGTAAACGACAATTTCCCCCAAGTCCCTGCGGACCGTACCATTCTCTTGACCGTACTCAAAAAGAAATTTAAATTAGTATGCAAAATAAACAAATAAAATATATGCGAAATGCGAAAATTTTCGGATATTTATTCGGAAATAAACCTTCCTCTAACAGAAAAGACAAAAGACCAGACAAAAAAAGATCTTATTTCAACAAAAAGAAAATTCGAGAAAAGGCTGAGAAAACACAGACCCTTCCACCTGCAGGAATATCTCTATCTCCTTCTTCGTCACCAAGAATAAACGGCTTCCTTGTTTAACATCAACCGGATGTAAACAAAGAAGGCACTTGGCAGAAATAAATTGTTTCAATTCATATTCAGATCCACGTCGTGGAGTCACTTAAGATTGTTTTGTTCCAGCAGTTGTATGAAAACAAAACAGTCCTGCGCCTTTTCAGAACCTGACTAAACAGACATCTCTCTTCACACGCTAAATTCTGATCTTCCTCCGCTCGAGAGAACGGTCTGAGAGTCGACCCGAAAATTCCATACTGATGACGCCAGCTCTACAGAGATCCGTGTAGTGTCGTCTCTGATTGGTTGTTACTTGCGCGCGAAAATTGATGACAACCGAGCAACAACCAATCGGAGACACTACACGGATCTCTGTAGCGCTACGTCATCAGTATGGAATTTTTCGGGTTGCATCTCAGACTTCGAAGTGGGAGAGGAATTGAGCGGCGGGAAGCGAAGAGAGGCGTCTGTTTACCTAGGCTATAGTCATAAACAATCAATGTTGTGTGACGTCATTACCGTATTTACATAGCTGATATAAGCACGTTAGACAACAACCAATGATTGGACGTGATTAAAAAATAGAAAATGGTGCGCGTGTGTATACATAGTCTGATCTACTCAACCAATCAGAGCGCGCGTTATATGACCAGAATTTTATAAATATATCTCTTATACCAAAGCAACGTTTTTCACCATTAAAATAATAATCTCTATAGTCGCGGCAATTTTCTTTTGTTCCCACATGAGCCTTTTCATTTAAACGTATTTTCCAGCTACGTAAATATGTTTAAATTTCAGATTAAAACTCCAGCGTTTAAGGAAGTGTATGTAAACAATATTTTGCTACTACACACAATATTTACGCATGTTTTAACGGAACAACGGCACAAAAACCCTGGCTAACCAGATGATTAAACCCAATAACCAAAATATACCATTTAGAAAGATTTGTTTGTCACAATGATTGATAATTTCCTTAGAATTTTTCGTGAACAAGTTTTTAAACCAAAAACAAAAACTGTTGATACAAGAGATGATTGAATTTTTTCGTCAAAAGGATGGTTCAAATACAGCTGAACGCAAAATAAACTGAGGACTGAACAGATTGATCATTTCTTTAGACGATTTTGAAACTAAAAACAAAAACTATTGATATAAGAAATGATTGAATTTTTTCACCAAAAGGATGGTTTCAAATACAGCTGAACGGAACAAGTGACAGAGAAAAGACTGAAGCAGCATAAAATAACAGGTCGTGAATGTTTTTTTGTTCATATCGCCACCAAGATGTTTGTCGCACTCAGCGTGTTGGTGTGTATTTTGACGCCCATCGCTTATAGAAGGTGAGTTGTTAGTGCTAGATATAAATTTGAGCACACCCCTCTGTAAAAAAATTTAAGAACTTGTACGGAATTCAATAAGAACTCCATCAGGGCGGGTAAAAATCCACCAGGGAGGGTTATAGCCCCCCGAAAATCGACGAACAAAAAACTCTCCTAATTGAACCTGATTTGAGCACACCCCTAAATTTGTCCGTTTTCTAGCTCGATTTCCGCCGCTCTCTCGAGTCCGGTCTTCGTTCCTCCCTCTCCTTTGGGGGATGAGCGTGGGCTCATTTTCCCGAACAGCGGCTTGTAATCGAGCCTATCCGTTTCCTGCGGCCATTTTAAAATTGGGAGTATGTTCTTACACGGGTGGTGGCACACCACAGTAGGGAGTTTTACAAATTCTAAATTTTACACCAGGGAGGAATAATTATAAACTCACCATGGAAATTTTTTAGAATCTACCAGGTCAAAATTTCATCAGGGAGTGCGAAATTTAACTCACCAGGTCTGTTGCTGAGTGGTGAATAAACGTTTACAAGAAGAATCCAGTCTTCGCGGAAATAAACATTTTCAAGTTTCTCTTATATATTTTGAAAGTAATTCAAAAAATGAAAGAATGACAGGATTTTTCTTTACCATTCATCATTTTATAATTAATAAACGCATTTTATATATTTCAAAAGCCATAACATTTACATTGTATCGAATTGTATTCAAGAAAATAGAGGTTAAAAAGTGCAAAATCACGCCAAAAGAACCCAACCTTACAGAAAATAATTACTAAATACTCCGTTCCAGGCAAAGGCTGTAATCGCTCATTCCTTTTGTATTTTTTGCCGCGTGATTGTATTGATTCTTTGAATAAAACTAAGTTCATATATCTAACTAGCGCTTGGCAAGAATAACAGACATGACAATTATATTTTTTATTCAACAGCATGTGGACAGAAGCCCTTTGGGTCCCGTATCGTGGGAGGCGAAGAAGCGCCTCGTAATTCATGGCCCTGGCAGGTGTCCCTTCGTGTTCATGGACGACACATTTGTGGTGCCTCCCTTGTTAACGAAAATTGGGTTGTAACTGCGGCACATTGTGTTGATAGAAGCAGTGACCCTAATCGATATTCACTGCTCTAGGTACGTTTAGGATATATAATAATCTATCAATTATTTTTTTAACCCTTTCGACTCCCAGAGTCAAATAAATGTGGTTATAACTTTTGAGTCTGTGGATGAAATACTAGTGTGTGACCACTTCAATGAAAGCTATTGAGCAGTACTTTCATGTGGTACTGTTTATTATGCTGTACAAGGTGGTTCTACCTTGTAAGGCTGTAGTCTGTAGATGAAACACTAGTGTGTGACCATTCAAATGAAAGCTATTGAGCAGTACTTTCAAGTGGTGCGGTTTGTTTTTGACAATTTTGCAAAATGAAATTCAAGATTTTCCCCTCAGTTTTGAACTGGCTTAGCACTCTTGGGAGTGAAAGGGTTAAGGGAGGCAGGGATGCATGGAGCACTTCTGTCCCTCCAGGCCGAAGAACTCCCCAGGCATAATATAGCGTTAATAATTCGAGGAAAAATAAACAGAGTAAAACATCTGGTGTGGTGCTTAATTAATCTCTCAATTACCTTCAAAATATCTTTAAAAGTTATCGACATTCTGTTGCAAACTCACAGCACTTACAAGCAAATCATACAACTATGCGTTACGATACAGATGCGTCTTGCTTATATAATTACTTGGCTGGTAACACGAATGAAGTTTGGGAGAACGAGAAATGCTGTGGAAACACGAGCCGCAGGCGAGTGTTTCCTCAGCAATTTCGAGTTCTCCCAAACTTTCACGAGTGTTACCATAACTCCATAGAAACACAGGGAAAACGTTTTCTATTGTTTTTATGAAATAAAAGCACGAAGCAATTGTCTATGTTTCCATAGAGTTATAGAGTTATAGTTCTTTTGGTTTTGAGCCAATCAGAGCGCGCGTAGTATCTTGTTTATTTCATAATGTTTTTTCTTAAACAGGGGCCCATAGTCGAACCAATGACGGGAAGGTATTTCAGGTTTCCCGCGTTATCAAGCATGAAGACTTCAGCATGCAGCATCTGCGTCATGACGTGGCGGTGTTAAAATTGTCGCGTCCAGCAACTCTTGGCGGGAAAATCAACACGATCTGCCTTCCGTCACATGGGTCACGTGTGAGTCCAGGAGCAACGTGTTACGTAACAGGTATCGTATTTCCTTTATTACGTCACTCCCCATTTCAGGAATAAAAGCAAACATGAATTTGACTGAGAGCAGATACCGCATTTTCCTCGATTAAGCGCCTCTACTTTTAAAATAAGCAGTCAGAGAATGAATGCAACGTGGAATTAGTTCACGTTTCTTGACAAAAATTAAATTATATAAAATCTCTCGCAAATCTCTTGTTCCATTCAGGGCCTCCACAGACTAGAGAGATAGTTGTCGACAACTATTTAGTTGTCGATCATAAAAAGTTGTCGATAACAAAAAAGCCAGTGTGCAAAGCTAGTTATCGATAACTAAGGCCCTTAGTAGTCGATAACTAGCTTCACAGACTGGCTTTTTTGTTATCGACAACTTTTTATGATCGACAACTAAATAGTTGTCGACAACTATCTCTCCAGTCTGTGGAGGCCCTCAGTTTGTCTATCTGTGTCAAAACTATCCTCTGCTGAATATGTAAATAAAGCAGCGTTCAAACCCAAAGAGAAACGTGGAAAATTCGCCGTTACAATTGTCAGTGGCTCGCGTCCTCCGCAATAGGCCATTTCCGAATTCCCTTTACCTCTGTTTCAAAACGAGTCCAAGTGCGAAACCTTTCATATGGAAATGAGTTTTACTCACAAGTTCGTTCAAATGCAAATAAACTCATTTTCATATGGAAGGTTTTCGAACAATTGGACTCGTTTTAAAACAGAGGAAAAAGGGGCAACTAGGAAATGGCTTATTTTGGTTCACGTTGTTGTTTTGCAGAGGACGGCGAAGAAATGTACCAAACTGTATAACGCACGTGCAAAATGTTTGTCTAGCGACGTTCCCCGTTGTCGAGTGCAGTATAATTTAAATTTATTTTTGTCTTATTTCTCGTGACCAGGTGGGGAAGAATAAATCCAAGCAACAACCAACTCGCTCCTCTCCTTAAACAAGCCTCGGCTCCAGTAGCGACTCACAGCCAGTGTCGAGCAACAAATGGACGAACAGTTGATGAAAGTTCCATGGTGTGTGTCGGTGGCCAAGGGAGCAGTGTGTGTAATGGCGACAGTGGTGGACCCTTATCGTGTAATGAGGGCGGTAGATGGGTCCTTCGTGGTGCGGCCTCGTGGGTGACGAGCAAAACCTGCCCGGGACGCACTTATTCCAGTGTACGCTCGTGTAAGCTCTTATATTGACTGGATTACTGCTCGGGTAGGACAAGGTACGTAACGCTTTGTTTGTATATAATTTTCATTGTATGAGCAATGAAGACTGGTGTAATGGATTGACACCACGCGATATAAAAGAACATATTTTTTGAACTTTTATGTGTCAGTTGAATTTTGGACATATCTAAATTTCTAAAATTAAAGAAAAAAGTTAATTTTGAATATATGTTCTGGGAATAAATATAAAGAAGGAATATTCAGTCACAAGTAGGAATTCAGTCAAATGCACGGCACGCGCATTTTGTTAGTTAGACACCTATCCTGCAGTGCATTCCAATTTTCTTGGTGGGCGATCGATGGTTTATCTCGTTCGTGTGTTAAAGGGAGGAAAAATTGTTATTAGACACCTTGTTATTAGAAACCTTATTATTAGACACCTAAGCCGCTCTTGCTCCACGTAATTTGGTAAAAAATGGAGCGACTTGCTAGACTAAACCAGAAAATTTTATCTTGAAGATTTTGTATGTGATTGCAATTTCTTTTTCTCTAGGTGGTGGAGGAGGAGGTGGTGGTGGAGGTGGCGCCTACTCCCCCTACCCCACCGCCACCCCCGCCCCCGACGAAGCCGGGTGGTGGTGGAAGTAAGTAACCGAAATGATTTTACACAGTTTCTACACGTTGCAGTTCAGATCGAAAAATTATTAATCTCTTTAAATCGAATTAATCGATCGCTGAGGGCCTCCACAGACTAGGCCAATTGTTATCGATAACTATTTAGTTGTCGATGATAAAAAGTTGTCGATAACAAAAAAGCGGCCAGTGTGTGAATCTAGTTATCGATAACTAAGGCCCTCAGTTAGACTATCGACAACTAGTTTCACAGTAGCGACACACTGGCTTTTTTGTTATCGACAACGTTTTATCATCGGGCAACTATCTCTCTAGTCTGTGGAGGGACCTAAATTAAGTTGTCGCTAAATCTCCAGGGAGAAAAAATCACTTAATTAAGTTTTCGACTAATTTGACAAAAAGAACCCTTCAGATATTGATCTCTCGTTGTCATATTCAGATTGTAAAGACGTTTGGCCAGAATCAACTTGCCGAAGTTTCCAGTATCTGTGCCACCACGCATACATCTACCCCGGATGTAAAAAGACTTGCGGCAAGTGTTGTAAGTTCAAATGTCCACCTTTTATTAGTACATATCACTTTGCTAAGAGTAAACGACAATTTTCTGATGTAACGATTTCAGTTACTTCATCACTCCATCATCATGAATAGCAGTTATTACAGATGTCAGCGGTTTGACATGCAAACGAGGCGAAAGGGTCAATCTGGCATTGTATTCTGATTGACCCATTAGTCTCATTTGTAGGCTCGATTACCAGCCGCTGTTCGGGAAATGAGCCAGAACGAATACCGGACTCGACTGAGAGAGCTGCGGAATCGAGGCCTAACTCGTTTTGCATACTTTTTAAAAACAAAATAATATTTGACTGCGGGGCTCAACTGTAATAACAGCCTGATTAAGACCAGGTATCCAAACCTCCGTCACGGTTATGATCTCCTTTGTTTTGACTTGATGAATTATTCATGAGTTTGATAATGATTAATCTGATATATTTATTGTTTCATTTTAGAGTCACTGAAACAAGCGACATCTGGGAGCCAGTGTCCTTACAATTGTGTAGATGGAAAAGAAAACTCCAAAAATAAAATAAATGTTGCTTAAAAACGACATTCTTTACATTTGTTTTTAGTTGCTTGTAGTTTTCGAATATTTTAAATGTGCGACTGTGCTGCAACCAACAAACCTTCTCAACCTTCTAAAGCCTTCTAAAGATATTGACGTGTGGAAATTAGAATTTTAATGAAAAACGATATGTATTAGATCGTTTTCAAATGAAGTCACCAAAATTCTAAATTCGAACCTAATTGATCGTGCAAATCTGTTCTTTTAGCTGCTTATTTATAACCAGCATCAGATAGAACAAACAGGTGATTTTTTTGGCGCGCACATGCGAAGAAAAAGACGTAATAAAAGGGCTGCTAAAAGATCACACATGTCTGTACGTCCAACACGATGTTGGATGAAAATGTTTGATCGTTTAGCCGGGGCCTTTCCTCCCTTCTGTCTGTGCATTGTCAGGTGACAAGCGACACGCGGCACGCGACACATGCGCATGCAAATTTATCTCGACCATCTTCTCCAGCGCCAACGGAATGTGATCGAGGGACTGGACTACAATAAGTAGCCAACAATTTTGGTAACGTTTCGTCAAGGGATTTACAAAGCAGCACACCACACATTTTTTTTCTCGTGTTAAAAACCTTTAATTTGGTCACATTTGGGTTTTATTACCAACTGAACATATTGCCAACAATTTGATGTCATTTTTGAACAGAAAATCTCTCAAGTTTAACCCTGAATTCTTTCACTTTCCCTGAATCTGCTGATTAATCCAGTTCACATACGAGCTGACTCGCGCATACACGCCGTACTCCAGCGAGGACACGTAAGGCGGCTCACCCACGAGGCCGCACCACGAAGGACCCAGCGCCCATTTTCCAAGCACGATAAGGGCCCACCACTATCCCATTGCAGACGCTGCTTCCTTGGCTCCCACGCAAACCATGGCATTGTCATCCACCTGATCTCCGTTTTTTCTCCTGCGTCATCGAGGGTGGCCAGCGGAGCTTCGGCTTGCTTTAGGCGCTGCGCAAGTATGTTGATAAGGGGCCTCGTTTTACCCCAACCTGTGTAAGAAAGTGAAAGTGTTCTATTCTCATAAGTATTTCTATGGTTATAATCCAGGTTGAGAAATTTCTGAAAGCTGATTGGTTAGAGCTGTAGCCTGCGTAGCAAGCTCTCTGGGGGGTGGGGTGTGGGGTGTGGAAGTTGCAACTGTAATAAATTCATGTCACAGCGTTTTAACAGACTGGTTTATTTTAAGATTTGCTTTTCCTGCGAATTCGTATTCCCGCTAGACAGTCAAAAGTTCTTCCTTTATAATTATTGATTGGCGTCACCGCGTAACAAAGCCCGCAATTAGGTCGCCATCTTTTTCTTTTTTTTATTTCATATCATATTACTCATGGGACCAGAAACACATATTTTCACATATTTTTAAAGGGAATGTAAAAATAAACCGGTCTGTAAAAACGCTGTGACATAGGCGCGTAGTATGCATTATGGGAGTTGCTCGCTCCGGGTAATGGGCTCCTGGAAATACCTATATTTAGAAATATATAGTTTCCCAATATGGCAAGTGTAACTACCGATTCTAAAAAACAAGATGGCGGACATTTCTATCGTACGGCGTGTGGACAAAAGTGGGAATTTCAACGAGTTTATCTGTCAAAGTGTACAAAACAACTACGCCATTGAAAGCAAAAACACTGTTATGTCGTGTGAACTGAGCTAAAAAAAGCACTCCATTGCTTAAACGTTTCAAAACGAAGCTTCAACGACATCATCAGCTACGATCGTCGTATTAGTACTGCAACTCGGGTAAGGATGAAATATTTGCATTTTATTATAAACAAATAACAGCATGAGTTGTACGCGGTATTTGGCTATAATACCGGCTCGTAATATATCGATCACTCGTCGAAGCGGACTCGTGATGTTTTCATGGACAATTTGAAATATTACTCGCGGTATTATTACCAAATACCACTGCAACTCATGCTATTACGGCAGTATTACCTATACAAACATTTTGTAAACTGTAACTGTATAAAATGGTTCCAGTGGAACTATTTTACACTCAGAAATTCTCGTCTCCTGAGGCTGCGATCCTATTGGTCAGCACCAAGAGTGAGACTCACGACCTTTGGCCAGAATCATGGCGATTTTTCCTCAAATATGATTGGCTTGTAAAACAAAGAAAAGACAAAAGACAAGAGAAAACGAACACTCTGCGCAAGCTCCAAAATATCGGGTCTGGTCAGAGGCGATTCTTGGTACTGGCCAAAAACTCTGCTTCCTCAATTCTTTCCATACCTGTGACAAAACACTTTGTGCCCAGACTAACACGTGACCCGTGACGCGGGAGGCAGATCGTGTTCACTTTCCCGCCAAGCTTGGCTGGCCGCGACAGCTTCAAAAGTGTGACGTCATGCTTAAGAGTCGGCCATGATGTGAAGTCAGGGTGAATGATAACTTTAGAGATATCGTACTCTTCTCCATCATTTTTCCTCTCATGAGCTCCTGTGATTATAAAGAAAGACATCGGGCAACATGATCTCAAAATTTAGCCGGAGGGAAATCAAGGGTACTGAACAAATCTTTTTGTTTCAAATCGTTTTAGAAAACTGAAGTAAAATGTCACGTTGAACTTTCGTATTATGGGGAAACCAATGCCTTTTGTTTTCCGAGAGATAAAAATGCTGTTTGGGGTGCGAATAAAGACCACCTAGGATTTTCGGAACGGCAAGCGTAAAAAAACGTGTGGAGACTGGGGAGAGGAAGAGTGGGATAGCTTTGGAATTAAATAATTTACTTCACTTACTTCACTTAGTGTGAAAAAAGTATTTTAACAAGCCTAGTGACACTTGATCCGGAGTCCAACGTGCTAACTATATCCAATTCACCTTTATTATGCTGGTTTCAAGCTGTAAGTTAAAACTGATCCAATCTCCTACCTAAAACTATTTTGAATTGCTTTGGATCAGGGCTATATCCAACACAGTGTGAGGCGGTGACAAGCCATTCCGGAGTGATGAGGGATGCACCGCATATATGGTCCCCTTTGAAGCGAAGAGAGGCCTGCCAGGGCCATGAATGAGGGGCCGCTTCTTTGCCCCTCTGATACGGGTCCCATACGAACGTATTCCACAGGCTGAAATATGAAATATATGGCAATGAAACAACAACCTCGTTCCCAGGGTCTCTCTTCTTCCCGCCAAACGCGATTAGAAGAAGAGAGACCCTGGGAACGAGGTTGATGAAACAAATGAATTAATAAACGAACGAAAGATGAATAAATACGTGTTCAAAAGATTCAATGAAGGAAGGAAATTCAAACGTGTTTTTCGAGTTTTAAGTTTTATTTTTCTTGACTGATATCAATTCGTAAAATTTTCCATTGTTTTTAACCTGGTTTTCATTTGAGAAATATTCTCTTGGTGCTAAGCTATTTTTAAGATGACTGTTGCAAATAGTACATGCAAAACGATTTTTTTTTTCTCAACTGAAAAAATATTTCTGAGGCAAATGTTACGCCAGATTGTATTTCGAAAAACAGCTACTAATCAACGGTCAAACCTCAACCAACCGTCACCTCTCTACAACGGCCAGGATTTTTCTCCATACACTCCACTCTAATGAAACCTCCCTACAACGGACGCCTCTCTACAACGGCCAGGATTTTTCGCCCCAACTGTTCGCCGATCCATACCGTTTGACTCTTATTGAAACCTTCCTACAACGGCCACATCTCTACAACGTTACGGCCACTAGTTTTAAAATTCTTAGCGCAGGAGCTGTGCTCGGCGTTATTGGAGAGGTTCAACTGTATACAAAGTTCAAGTTTTTCCTCTAGTATTTTTTCCTCTAAGCTGTTCTGTTCTTCCTATAAGTTTTTTTTTCCTCTAAACTGTTCTTACCTTCAGATATCGTTGGCGCCAAAAACGACACCAACAAGATGGTAAAGGAGAGCATTTCTTTGGAGTTTAACCCGACAAGATGAAGATGAACGCACAGTACTTTATTTCTGCATTCAAACAAACTCCTCTTGCAGCATTACTCCGAGTACTTAGCTGTCACACCTGTCCCACGTGATCAAACGTCGGTATTTCATGAATACAAACACAGGCATCTAGTTTAATTTAAGTCTGAAATCAGTTTTCT
Organism: Desmophyllum pertusum; assembly: GCA_029204205.1. Lineage (NCBI taxonomy): Eukaryota > Metazoa > Cnidaria > Anthozoa > Scleractinia > Caryophylliidae > Desmophyllum > Desmophyllum pertusum. Next base: position 647,499 of record MU826368.1, read on the forward strand.
ACTAACCGTTGAAATCTTTAGAATTTTTGTTTAACCACAATTTCCTTTAATTAGATAGAGCAAAACCGGTTAATTCGACTGAGTAGAAAATAGGGATCGATAATTGTAAAAAAATCAAAACCTTTAGATTACAGTTTTAATGATCAGTAAGTTTCATTTTTTTTTTTTAAAGTCTAGTTTTAGGTTTTACTGTATGTAGTTCACACTGCGTTAAAAAATTATAGGTCCGGTTAGCGTGCGTACTACTTCGGCGATAACCAGAACTAACAAGAACTACTACCGGTCACTGACAATGTGGTGCAGTCTCCTTTATAAAATTGGATCTTTCTTGCTTGAATCAGTGGGTTTTTTCTTCTAATGAAGCGAAAAAGCCGACGTGGCGAGATCGAGACGAAAATAAAAGAAAGCAAACCTTTGCGACCAGGGTAATCACAAACAAATATAATAACATTACTGCGGGTTTTTGATTGTTCATCTGCCAAAGGTGTTTTTGTTTTTTAAAAGCTTGGTCCTACAAAATGAATTTCAATTATCATCGAATATTAATAAAAGGAAAAATCGAATTTTCTGTTTGATCGGTACAATGAGTAAAATTGATCTCAAGTGTAAAAATAGCATGTTCTCTGAGTGTTAAAAAATAACATTTACAAAGGTTCAGTGTGCATTATTTTGCACGTCATTAGTACGAACATATTAAAAACATGGCAGCTCTTTCTTTGTGGCTTTGCTCGCCAGAGAGGTAAATAAATCGTCTTCTCGCTAAACTTAGGAGCATGCAGGGCAAATGTCTAGCTCAAACTCTTCCACATCAGCTTATTTTTTCAATCATTCATTCGTCCCGTCCGTCCTTCCGTTGGCGTTCGTTCGTTCGTTCGTTCGTTCGTTCGTTCGTTCGTTTCGTTTCGTTCGTTCGTTCGTTCGTTTCGTTCGTTCGTTCGTTCGTTCGTTCGTTCGTTCGTTCGTTCGTTCGTTCGTTCGTTCGTTCGTTCGTTCGTTCGTTCGTTCGTGCGTTCGTTCGTTCGTTCGTTCGTTCGTTCAATCAATCAATCGATCAATCAGTCAATCTTTCAACCAACCAATCCTTTATTCATTTTTACCAATTATAACTATCATGTAACAACAATACATCAATTTTATTGTATGAAAACAAATACTAGGCTGCCAAATTCAAGCTCTCAGTTTATAATGGCAAAAAGGACAAAAGAACGGGTGACGAAATTTCTATTGGCTCGCATTGTTGGCTTTAACTTCCTCGTGCCTTGTTTGTCCTCTTTATTCCAAACCCTTAATTATTTTAAAAGGAAAATGGTTGCTGTATAGCCTGCGTAGCAGTCGTTTCCTTTCCGAGAGCGCGGGAGGCGCTCCATGCCTTCGCATCCCGCGCTTTCGGAAAGGAAACGACTGTTATGTGGCTAGTTGATGTACTGAACGAATTGTTTGCCACAAAGTTTTAAAAGATTCTTAAACTATAGATAAAGTATAAAATATAACCGAGTGATGCAAAAATGAGAGAAAGTTTGGGAGAATTCGAAAGTTTTAGTAAACCCAAAAATTATCCTAAACTTTATCGAGCATGTTTGCATCAGGTTTGGTAAAAAAATGGCCGCATATAAAACGACTACACAACCAATCATAACGTGCGTTAAATGATCAAAATTTTATAATATGTGATTATATATACCGAGTAATATAAGACGGGGAGGGGGGGTAATGGAGGAGAGACGGGGGGGGGGGGGGGGGTAATGGAGGAGGGAGATAGCTCGGGGAAGACAGGAGGCTCTGAACTTCCCGCTCCAAGTACCTTGTTCTCCCGAAGTTCTTTTCCGTTGTAATTCTCGCCCGGCCTTGTGTACTAATTTTCTATATTGTAAACACTACGCAGTTTTGTGATTTTTTTTTTATTTCTCTCGGTCCCCGCCAGCTAGGGAATCCCGCTTCCCTCCCTCTCCTCCCGCCTTCAGTAGAGTTTCGCTCCCTTTACTCCCGGGTTCCCGCCCCCTGCCCCCCCCCCCCCCCCCCCCCCCCGTAGCCCCCCTCCTCCACCTTTGTGTACTAATTTTCTATATTGTAAACACTACGCAGTGTTGCGATTTTTTCTTATTTCTCCCGGTTCCCACCACCTTGGAAATCTTCCTCCCTCCCCCCCACCCGCCCCCTGTACCTCCCCCCCCCCCCCGCCCAGAATTGAGTGCGCCTTTACTGACGTAGCTCTTCAAGTGAATATATCTTTAAACCTGCCGAAACAGTATCCAGTCTTTCCCTGTAACGTGGTACACCAAACAAGCTGTCACACGATTGGTAATCCTGTTCATTTATCTCTTCGCCAGATACATTCCTTGCCAAGCTCACGGCCACAGGGGATCTGGACACCATCGGTTGAGGTAGGCTTACATGACGTGGTTCTGCGTAGTTCGGATTCATGACATCGACTTTCTTCTTCTGGCAACCACAGCGAAACAGATTTACAATGGCGGCTCTAAACCTGTGAATGGAAAATATATTTATGTCCATACACAAATACATGATTTATCGACTCCGATTGGACAGTCAAACTTATGTCTACAAGCCTTGTGGCTTATCAGGCCGGCGCTTAACTCCGTTTCCATAGCATGAAGCGACTAGGAGTATCGCTACTCCCCTGGATGGGATGCTAGTCCATCGCAGGTAACACCCCAGAATTTCTTTCGGGTTGCTCTGACAATAGACCATTTTACAGTTCTGTGAAATGTAACCAAGCCTCTGTATGAAAGCGAGGTTAGGGGTGACCATGAGATGATAGTCAGAAACTTAGTTTACATAATAACAGAATAATTTACATTTGAAAAGAAGGAAGGTTTGTATCACAACAGAGTCACTTCCAGCCTCACTTCTGTTCAAAGGCCTGGATTCTAAGCACACAATTGTAAAATGGACTATTCCCAAGAACACAACATAATAACCCAGACAAGCGCTAGAACCCAGACCGCTCGATCCAGAGTCCAACGCTATGGCCATTAGGCCGCTGTACCTCTCCGACTGGGCAGTAAGTAATGTCTAATTTCTCCTTACAATATCAATACATTGTGAAGTAGACAGGTGATGAGAATACAGAAAATCATCAGTGAGGAGATACATGCAGTCAAACCTCCGTTAACGGACACCTCCCGTGTAGGTGGACACCTCTCGTAAGCGACACTTGATTATATCATGTTTCCAGCTACATACAAACACTACATTTTTAACCTCCCATAAGCTAGCGGACACCTCTCTTAAGCGGACACTTTTTCTGGTCCCGAAGGTGTCCGCTTACGGGAGGTTCGACTGTATATACAGTTGCTGGTACACCAAATTCTAGCTCAGAACTTACACTAATTAAAATGTTAAGCAAACAGTTTGCGTCGACTCTAAATTATTTAATTAATTAGTTCATGAGTTAATTTAATTAGTTAATTTAGTTAATTAAGAAATGGAAAATTTTGTTTGATGCCCCGGATCAAATTAATAATGAAATAAGTGACCAAGTATTGCTTGTAACAAACAAACTACAAAAATTATTTAAGAAAACGTTACTTACTTGGCATTGAAAATGACGTAAATGAGTGGGTTGTAGAGAACACTTGATTTGGAAAGGAAATACGGAATCGCTCTTAATTCCGGACTCGGCGAGTAACCCAACATGGACAGGACGCCGACAATAGTGAAAGGACTCCAGCACACGACAAAAATCACAACTGAAACGATAATCATCTTGGAGACATTCCTGTACTCCTGGTATCTGGCGTTTGCTGAGTGAAGGATATCTGGCACGGCTTGTTGTTAAACGAAAATAAATAAATCTTGATGCTGTAGACGAAGCTGATCGTCATTGGTACGCAAAAAGCCAGGACCGTCAGTACTACGAAGTAGGTGATATCCCAGGCGTTTTCTAGCGATCTCATTGGGTAACAACCACTGGTTCCTGGGTGGAATGTATCTCTATTCCAGAACGGGACCATGGGGGACAACATGACGAAGGCGAAGAACCACATGCCAAGGTTGATTTTTGTGTATTTTTTGCGAGCCTTGAAAATGCAGAATTGAGTCGTTTTTAGTGTATTAGTGGCGTTATATACGACTCTTATACAGAACGCGAATGTCGCAAATGTCACGAGCACGGCAGCGCTCGAGAGATACCCGAGAAAAATACACACTGGTTTGTCGGCGATGTATCTACGAGACAGGTTCGAAGCGAGCGAGAGCGGGAAGGAAAAGAATGCGAAAATCAAGTTGGCGACCGCGAGGTTAATAAGATACGGTGTCAGCCTTTTTCGACGGTTGTCCTTTCGTAGAAGGATTTTCAACGTTAGCATTTGCACCACTGGAACAAGCACTAGAAAGATTACTACCAGGACCTGCTAAAGCATCGTGCCACTTGGCTGGATATTCGCTCGTTTCTGTTGGACTCATGTTGAGCTCTTTAACACTCACGTGATCATCGCCGAGTGCTTACTTATTAAATTTCGAAGTGATTTTGAATAGTAAATTTCCAAGTGAGAAGTTCGCTGACGTTAGTAAAAAATCAACTTCCATATTTGGTACTGAAGCCACTACCGCGCATGGGCAGTAAGCTTTGTGGAAACTTTCAAAAAAAGCGGCGAGCTTTGTTCATCGATCGTTTAGAAAATTTTGTAAAAGTCTTTTTCAATACTATTTTTCTCATATGCATGTTGGTGCGCTCCTAACTGGCAAGCCTACATCGTTAGCAAATTATTATCGGACCGAATAATTTCAAAATAATAATTGCTGGCGAGCGTTCGCGAGGCAGCGCACTATAGCGGCAGTCCTTTGTGTGTTCTACGTGACGTCATGTAACGCATTGCGGTGAAGATCCAAAATTTGTCGGATGTCAGAATGTCAGAATGGGCGCATGCGTTAGATTGTCGACTGACGTCACGTAGCAGTTTGTAATTAGCATAAACAATCTCGACCCCAGATCTCTTCTCTAGCTTTTGCGTAGTCAAGAAAAACAGCGTAGGTCTGGGGTCGAGAATGTTAGTACAAGGTGCGGTGGAAGTGACAAGACGGATAATAAACGTGTGTTTGAATGTTTTTATCAGTCGCCACCTTTCATTTCGGACCCTTATCTGTCATCAGCTTTTTCAAAACAAGGCCAAACTTTGTATATTAAATTCTTGGTGGCCGCTTAATAGAGGTAAAACAAAAGAAGAACCTTCATCGGGTCAGGCCAAAAGATGGCCGTGGCCGCTTAATAGATCGAGGTGGCCGCTCATTACGGGTTTTATTTACAGTATTTTACTGACAATAGTTTTGGGACTTTGATAACTGGCCGCTTTAATAGGAGTGGCCGCTTAATAGAGGTTCGACTGTATAGTTCAAAATCGAAAATCGCTAAGAGTTGACGAAAACTCCCATTCAACTTTCATCTTCCAGCTTTATGCTTTCCCAGTATATCTTCATATTACCACATCTTAGATCGGTGAAATATGTTATCATATATTTAATGTTCACGTTTACAGATTGAAAACAAAACAATTTGACGGAAATTAATATTTGACACGGAGAATGCCCATACAAACATCCAAGAGAATATAAGGGATATTCTCTTGAAAACATCCTATTAGCTTATTTGCCGAACTTAAATTTTCAAAAGGGCGGAGATTCCTCAAGATTTGTTTATTATATTTAGAGTTGACTTTGCCGGCTTTTTATTCTTTAAATTAAATTTTATTTTCTTCATATCTTTCCGTTCAAAACTCGATCCTTTTTCGTACTTGCAAGGAAACCCTTCCAATGCACCAATGACTATAATTAACGCGCAAGTAGCCAATCACAGCACGCGGTAAAGCTGACGTAAGTTCGTTGCTAACTTGTGATCGATGTGTTTTCAACAGTTGAAATGAAGGGCTTTTTGCTTTTCGCATCGATCGGCCAGCAAAAATCGAGATCTACCCCGTCCACGGACTAAATCTACTCTAATACCTGCAAGAATCTTCTATGTAAGGTAGGTTACAGTTGGAAATGTGTCATTAGATTACTTGTAAGTGTACGATTTGTTGAACAAGACCGGCGAAAACTGTGAAAGGTTTACGCGCGGCTGTTTACGAAGGATCGCAAATCTTCTGGTATAACTGCGAAATCAGCTACTGGTGTATCGAGTTTAAGACAATTTCAATTGAGTTGTTCAGCAATTTAAAGCTTTCAAACTTTTGTTCAGATCCGGATTAATTTAAAACACGAAAAAGAACAGATAATCGCAAAAATAATTGCACTCGCCACTTACCAACCAAATAAGTAAGCTATAAGCTTAATTATAAACAATTGCGGAAAGCTTAATAAAAGATTCCTCCAGATAGGATAGCAACTAAAAGTTAGCGAAGAACAGAGTTTTATGGTACTTTTTACCGTCTTAAAAATACCTTGAAGTTTTCCACATAATTTGAAAGTTCTTGACGAGTATTGTCGTTTTCGTTGAGATTAATATTCGATCAAAATTTCACTGAGGCGCAAATTGAATCAAATTGAAAACTTTTCTTGGCCTTTATTGTAAATTCGAGCCTTAGATATGAGTTCCTATTTGTTTAAGACTCAGTAGCTAAACGTATAGGATTTAAATTTCTTTTATTGACGAGAAACGTTAAAAGATCGAATCACGAATCGTTTTTGATGATCATTCATTCGCCATTACAAAATGAGCGAGCAATTAGAACGTTGTCAAACGTCAGCTTGTAGTTTATTAGACCCGATGCGCCATAATCTGTGGCGATTTTGGCTTGTACAACTGTTTAAAACAGTTTTCGATTGTGGACAGCTAAAATTTGAGGTGGTAATAATTATTTCTCCATTCATACTTATGCCATAACTTACTTGTAAAGTGCATTTTAGTCGTGGAAGCTTTTTAAAATTTTTTGCGCGCGCGTACTTTCATAAACACAATTTAGATTACGGATGTACACAACTTTTAACAATTGTTTGGATGTTTTCGCAGCTTATATTTTTACTGACCCAAAAAAACTGCTAACAACTCACTTGAGGACACTCGCTATTTCCAGTATTTGTTTAGAAAATATTCGTTTGTGATGGACAATAATTAGTGCTTGTTTGTAATAGTTCGGCAAAATCTTCGAATTTGAACTGGTGTTGTCAGCATCTAGCCTACAAATTTCATTGATCACGAATCTACAGTCGAAGCTCTCTGAGCGGACACTCTCGTAAGCGGACAGCTCTACATACGGCCGCCTTGACAAAACCCCGTTTGACCTCTAGCTCATACACCGTATTTACACATTCCCGTAAGCGGCCAGCTTCAGTTGCGGACACTTTTTTCTGCTTCCCAAGGGTGTCCGCTTACGGGAATTCGTCAACAATTTTAAATTTAGCGAATATTTTAAAATATTTGTTCTCCAGTCGCCGAAGGCAAAAACAAGAAGATTCTGAAGTTGACCGAAGACTTCCGAAGATGACCCGAAGAACTCCGAAGAGCTACAGTAGCCGAGCTCTGTAAATTTAGAAAAATACGTGACTGTGATATTTTAAAATCTTTCATTTCACTAGGTCACATGCGATTTCTTGACAAAAAAACTGCGCGCAAATTTAAAACTACCATTTTAGTTGTTTCATCAATTAGTTTAATTTTTTTCATCTTTAGCATTTTGTTGCAGGAAAATAGGTATCAGAATGGTGGACCGTCATCAAGATATTGCTAAACCAAACAATCTTACCCCAGATGTGTTAGAAGCCGCGAGTATTTTGGTCGCTATGAAACGAGGAATGAGATATTTTCTCTTAGAAGCCCAGCAAGCTCAGGCTCGCTTTCAACTCTCGTATCTGGATTTCAATTCGCTTAATCCTGGATCTGCTCATCAGCTTCACTATTTTTCCGGCCATCGAATTCCATTTTCACCGCTCTACGATATTTCTCCCATGCCAGCGGCGTATCACTTCCCATTGGCGCATGCGCAAACCTGCTCTCTTCCGCAGCCAGTTGCGTATTATGGGATGTTGGCCTCGCAGCCATGTTTTGTTGGACCGCCCAGAGAGCAAAGTGCAGCTTGTGTAGCTTCTACTGAGGGGGTGGTGGAGAGTGAAACCATTCAACGAGGTAAGTGTTGTCTAATGACTTTTATAAAATAAACAAGATACTACGCGCGCTCTGATTGGCTCAAAATCATTTACCATAACTCTATGGAAACATAGAAAATTGCTTCGTGCTTTTATTTCCCTGTGTTTCCATAGAGTTATGGTTGCACTCGTGAAAGTTTGGGAGAACTCGAAATTGCTGTGGAAACACTCGCCTGTGGCTCGTGTTTCCACAGCATTTCTTGTTCTCCCAAACTTCGAATTCACTCGTGTTACCATAACTCTATGGTCTATAACTCTAAACATTTTCTATTTGGTGTATATTATACAGTACTAGGGCTTACTATCAGACGATAGTGCCTGCGTGAGAGAAACTGAAACGCCTGTTTTGTGCCAATCTCGTTCCCAGAGTCCTCGTTACCCTTGTCCAGCGGTGGAGCGGTCAACGAGGAGCTCTGGGGAGAAGCGATCCGCCATGACAAGATTCTTGGACTTCCGGTTCTACTGCGCATGTGTTCGACCCCATATTTCAACTAACGGACGCCAAGATTCTTGGACTTCCAGTCTCACTGCGCAAGTCAGGCGGATCACTCTATCCCAGAGGTCCTTGTTGGCCGCTCCACCGCTGGACAAGGGTAACGAGGACTCTGAGAACGAGATTGGTTTTGTGCAGTTTTGAGCTAACAGTTGAAATAAAAAATCAAACTGAAGTATAGCAAGAATTTACTCTCCTGCGTGGATTTCAGTTAGCTTAGATTTCAATTGATGTGATTGATCACGAGCTCACGATTAAGCGCATGTGAGCATCTATTGTAGCTAGCTTAGCAAACATTTTGTTTGTTTACAAGTTTGTTTGTTTGTTTGTTTACATTCACATTATACTCTGTTTGGGATTAATTAATTACAGCTACAAAGAAAATACGTCTATCCAATGCATCTACAAGCTCGCCAGAAACAGCAGTCAGCGAGAAGCAGGAATCAAAACGAAAAAGGAAAAATCTCACAAAAGAACAACTGGAAATTCTCGAAGCGGTTTATGCCAAAGACAAGTATCCTCACATCGAGGACAGGTTAAAGTTGGAAGAACCAACCAAGCTCACAGAAGATCGCATACAAGTTTGGTTCCAAAACAGACGCGCGAAGGACAGAAAAAAGTTAGAGGCCGAAAAATTGCAGCAATATTTTGCTATAAACAGCCAGAAGGTGATTGATGAATGTGAAGGAAGTGATGACATTGATGCGAAAAATGCGAGTGACAGTCCAACTAAAGCCACTCAGAGAATCAAACGAGAGAACAGTAACAGCAGCAGTGACATAAGTGATAACGGAGAATTTGACAATTTAAGCTTCAGTGAATCTCAAACAGAATAAGTGGTAAAAAATATATGGTTTTATAAGAGGGTGGTAAATGATATTTTCGTGAGCCGTAAATTAACTAATTTCAGTTTGGCGTGAAATGTGAAATGACTGGGTTTTTTCCCTCGTGAATGAAACGTGATCTATTAAATCAATAGCCGTGATCCGTGATTCGTCATAATAAGTATTCGTGAAACGTGAATCGAATGTTCAGTCAGTTGTCGTGAACTGAATGTGATTTTGTGCAGTCAACCGCGCGTTACGTGAAAGATCATCAAATGGGAAACGTGAAATGAACATTTTCTTTTTCGGGAAGCGTGATCTGGATCTCCCTCCCTCCTCCCACCCCCCCCCCCCCCTCTACACACACCCCCCCCCCCCCCCCCCATTTTTACCACCCTCTTACAAGACTTTGCTTCACTTTCTTAAGAATTAATTACTAGGGACGGACGATCTTCATGACTGACAAATTGCTCGTCTCTGATTGGTTGAGAGCGAGTTCTTCCAGGATACCCGAAAACTTCCGAATGCACTTCGTAAAACGAAAGATATTCCGAACTTTTCCGATCGTATCCGAACATTTCCGAAGGTGAACGGACGTTTTAAAAACATGGTCCAAAAAGCTGGTCCAAAAGGGCCCAAATATTTTTTTTTAATTAAATTAATTTTTATTTTTTTAGTTTTAAATAAAATAAATAATATTACGATTACTAACTCCAATTTCCGGACTTTTCCTCGGATAACCCGAAGTTTTCCGAAGAAATTCAGATATTTCTGAAAATTGCTAAAGTTTTCAGACGATTTGCGTTGGAGTTTCAACTTTTGGTAGAAGTTTGAATAGAGAATTACTGATCATAAACCAATCAGAGTTTGCACTTTAGTCAGTTATATTATAAAATAAGTAATCATATGATTTGCCTGTGCAATTACGTAAATATATGCTAAATACGGCAGTAAGCTGCCATTTGCCTCTGTTTCAAAATTGGGCTTGGGACAAAATCTCTCATACGAAAATGAGTTTTTAATACTAACACTGTTTATTTTCACGCATGCATTTTCAGTGTTAGGCAATTTGAAAACAACAATATATTTTAATTTAATTTTTATTGTTATATATCTGGTCCTGCCATACTATTACAAACGAATGCTAAATAATTTTGCTTACACTCGAGGCGGGAAAAATCCTCCTCGTTAAACACTTCCACAGCCGCACGCGGCCACAAGCCAACTCCTCACCCCACCCACCAGGGGCTTACCCCATCCTCTCCTCCCCCATATCAATTGATTCAATATGGTATGTATTGTCGTTCAATATCAAAAGAAAAACACTTTCACAATACACTCCTATATACGCGCCCAGCGCGAATATCTAATAGTTAATGACTTTATACTCTATGCTATACACATGATGTTTTGAATATATAATACTTTTGGAATGATGTATTAAAATGGCACATATCTTTAATAGCTTGCTTAGATTAATTTGGTCCCGCCAATAAGCTACAAAATTCAATACATATGTTGAACGGAGAAGCCAGTCTCCTTACACAAGCAAAGTATACAAAAATAAACCCTGGTATTTTACAATGTTGTCTAGCAACTGTTTTATAATAGTCGCACTGTGGACTGCATTGCCAGGGTTATATATGAAGCTTTTGTCAAAATTAGTTTTTTTCAATTAAATTAATCGCATCCACAATGCAATGCAAATTATTCCCTCGCGCCACGCGACCAGATGTACCTGCATCCGAAAGGTCACGTGACAAGAAAAGCCGCTTGCCTTCTGGTACGAGGGCGCGGTTTCATCTGCGCATACTTCACTGCTCGGTCTTTGTAATTGGTTGGAGCGTCTCCCATGGGGGTCTCCTTTGACATCCCAAGCTTCACATCTCTTCCTTATCAAACCAGCAAGATCCAGTTTTCTTGAATCTCGGCAGCTAGAAAGATCAAACACTTGGCAATCATTACAAATCACTCCTGCGCCGTCATACGGTGTCGGAGACCAGCGGTTGAACGCTCTGTCGCTGTGGTCTTCATGCGGTGGTGTCAGCGGCTGTCCTTTCGTTTGCGGCGCGTGAGTGAAAAACGCACCCCGGGCTTGAAATGACTCGTGCCTGGCAAATTTCTCGCTTATAAAGGCGTCTAACTGCTTTCTGCAGGACAATCTTTGTTTTCTTTCATCCGCTAAGTTTTCTCGCAGGACACTGTTGGTCTCCCTGACTTGAATCACGGTGCGTTGAAGCCGCATAATGTGCTGGACCGCCTGTTGCAAAATGGCTGCTTTAGTTTGCTTCTTCTCCGTAGGGGGAAGCAGTCGTTTCAAGCTGGTGAAGCCTGAATTAATGGTCTGCATTCTTCTACGTTCGATCATGTTGGCGTTGAGCCTTCTTTCCTTGTCCGCGTTACGATCGCTACTGGACATAGATCTGCGAAGACATGAAATAAAATAAAATGAAAAACTATTTTACTGATACAAGTCCTGACTTGCCGGGGATGGAAACAATATATGAGTATCCGATTTAAGAAAATAAATAAATAATAAAAAAAAACTAGTACACAAGCATTTGTTTCCTGGCGAAATATTTCCTGGATAGCTTAAAGGGGAAACATTTGGGAAACAAGATTTTTAAAAATATATATTTAAAAACACTATATTTTTCAGAAGCAACAAGATTTCTTCTTAAGGCATCTTTTTCCCAAGATTGACAACTTTTCACCTCGAGCTCTGAGCAAGCGATAAGTACTGGCTCTAGATCTACTGACAACTGACTTGCATAAAGCATCGTCCAGCTGTACATGATGATGATGATGATGATGATGTGTCATCGAATCTAAAAAAACTGTTTAAAAGTTTCATCTTCAATATTAATGTCCGTCCAATATACTGAACTGATCTTCACTCAGTCCAGTCAGAGTGACTGCCAAGGTCATGTACTCAGTTCTATTCTGCACTTAGTAGGGCAAGTTACTAAATTTTCTCTCGATCCCACTGAACTGATTTATTCAACGACGAAAGAATTCATCCACTGCCTATATAATCATGGTTTGGTTTTGGTTAAATTTTGATCTTCGACAGCTGATGCATATAAAACACGGCAACTGAACAACTGAAAGGAAGAACGGTTCGTTGATTGGACACCTTCGGAGTTGACAAGTCACAAATCCGGTTCTTTATGATCTAGATCTATTTTGCAAGTAATGTTGCCGAAACGATCGATCGATAGCTGTGGGTGACTGGTTATTTAGCATTTGACTGTGGAATAAAAAACAATTTTGCGCTGCGCTCTAAGTCTTAAACATAGCGAAGTGTCCGACTATATAAATCGCAAACTTTAAAAAATGGCTGCTAAAGATAAAAATAAAAAACTCATGCTAACTCACCTTTTGATGTCTTCGTATTCTTGAAAATCCATTTAATCTGGCTCTAAATAAGGAAGAGTTTGCTGCCAAAGATCCGTTGCTTCGAGCGAAACATATGTGATCGAAACCATAGACGGGAAGCGAATTAGAGATATGCGTCAGGAACGATTCGCAGAAAAAATATATATTATTCGCGCTCTTTCTAACGGTCAAATTTTGCATTGCATAGCATCAAAACGCCAGAAACACTGCCGGAAATAATTGTTGAACAGAAAGAAAAACACAATGGTACAGGTGTTCCCGGTTGCCAATTGGACGGCGAGCTGTTTGGCCGTCACGTTGGATCATGCATAGCTGACAGCCACTGATTTTTGCGGGTCGAAAAGTGTGATATCTCCTTGTCATGATTCCGGTAAAGCGAGAATTTATTCACCGGCCAGTCGTGATTAAATCACCTTGCCGTGGGAACTTGAATAATATAACCTTCAAGCTCAATTTGTGCAAACTGTATGTTATAGTAAAACGGCAATACGTCACGCGGTTGCCTGTAACTATTCACGAGGCGTCAACTCCTCAGTCGAACTTACAAGAAATATTTGCCCTACTGAAAATTTATTTTTGGCAAGGGTCTTATTTTCATTAATTTCGTTAAAAAGCGCGCGAAAATTTATCCTCATAAGGAGGCGAAATATTATATACCTGTTCGCTATTAAACACCGTACAACTGACAAGTGAGTTAATTATTTCCAAGAGAGGATGATCTAAAGAAAATGATTCCCCATGCCCCATGATAAGTTTTTGACTGATCTATTAATAGTTTCGCGCCATGCTGTGAAAATTATTTTTACTTCCTTCTGATCGAGGCTCCAAGCCTCCAACATCACGTTACTCGAACTGATTAAGGCGGGAGTCCACCTGAATGCCATTTTTCCGCCACTTAACATGGGTTTAATGGAAATATCTCATTCGCATTTCAAGCAATCCAAAAACTCTTAGCTCATCCCATGAATCTATGTTATGGGGTGTTTTGTAAATTTTTGGGTGATTTTTGGGTGTTTTGGGGAGGAAATAGTTTTTCTCAAAGGAGTTGTAAAATTTAGGGAAATAAGAAATATTGAAGATTTAATGTAGTTTTAAAATTAGAATTTGAAGTTAAAAATTAGTAGATTGACATTGGTGTTCCAAAAATTTTTTTCTTTCTTCCAACCCTTCTTTAAACCTCTTAAAATTTCATTGAAATTCAGGTAGAATCCCCCCTTAACGCAATATTCTAAATTTAATTGATTTAATTTGCGTAAGAATTTCTCTCCATGCTAACTGCATAATAAACTTGCTCATACCCAGATCTTCTAAAATTCACGCGGTCGGTCGCGTCACCATTTTGAAAACATACCGCTGGTAAGCCAAAGCGCGGGCTCACCAGTCGAGGATTTTCTTTGCGAGTTTTGCGATTTTTCAGTTCAGGTTTCGCACTTTTCTTACGTTTGTGGCGACTGATCGAGCATGGTAAATTGGAGGATACGTGAGGCAGTAGCAGAGGATATCCCAGACATTCTACGAATGATAAAGGTAAATCGATACTTGTTTGCCCAGTTAAGTCCTCAAGCCACCTCTCTATTAATCCCATCTCCCCTCTCTCAAAACTCAAAAGTCCTTGAAATAAACAAGCCCCTGGCCTCGTTAGTGGATAAGCCTGTTTGACTCTGCGTTGATTTCGCAGGATCTAGCTGTGTTTGTAAAAGAACCTGAATCAAGAGTAAAACTCACTCGGGAAGGTAATGTGATCGTTTTTTATCTGATAGCTGTTTGATGACGATCCCGATGACATAAAGGAAATGAGAGTTTGCCGGATAACTGAGTCATGTCCAATTCTGAGTCAATGTACTGGCGTGGGTCACTATTTTTAGTGAACAGTGAATATAAAATATAATTTCAATATGGGTCAAAATGGTTTAAAGTCTGTAATGGCAGGGGCAGATCCAGGAATTTTTGATAGGAGGGGTCTGAGAGTTTACCCGAAAATGGGGGGGGTGGGGGGGGGGGGGGGGTGGGGGAGAGGTTGGGCACCGGAGGGGGAGGATGGGGAGGACGCTCCCCTTCAATTTGGGGTGTTTGGGGGCCTTCCCTAGAAAAAAAAATTGATTTCAAGCTCTGAAAAGTGCATTTTGGTGGATCCTGGAGATGGTTTTGCTATGGATAGCGGTGAAAGCAAAACCCCCCTCAGGTCTGATAGGGGGGTCTGGACCTTCCCGACCCTCCCCCCCCCCCCCCCCTGGATCCGCCACTGAATGGATCAGAGGAGCCTGAAGTGGCTCATAAGAGTGCTGATGCTTAAAACATCATCGCATGAAGCATGTGATCAAGTTACATATATAAAAATATCGTAATCTAATTATCTTGCAGAATTGGTGAGGGATGGATTTGGAGAAAACCCATGGTTTAGAAGTCTGATAGCGGAAGAGCTACAATATACTGAAGGAAATAATTGTTTACCAAAGAAAAAGGCAGTTGGTTATGCATTCTTTCATTACATCTATTCCCCTTGGGATGGACGATGTCTGTTTTATGCGAGACCTTTATGTCGACCCAGCTTTTAGAGGTAAGCTATTCTTATTATACCTGTATGTTGTGTTATTTTGGTACTGAAGTTTAACCCTGTTACTGTCAGATTCAAACCTTGAGTCGATTACTTTAACTTTAGTTATAGTAAGCATTGTCCGCAACAGTGGCAGATCAAGGTCTTTATTAGACTGAGGTATGCTGAAATGTTGAATTTAAACTAGTAAACCCAAACCACAGGTTAGCCACTGCCTCCTTCACAGGCTTTTCTAGACGAGCCCGAGAGCGCGCGACGCACGACGAGAGCGGTGGATGATGGGAAGGAGAAATCAATTATCCCCACCTTGAATCCCTGCCGCGCTGCGCGTGCTTGTGAGCGACTGGGGACGAGGGCGGGTTACCCATGCCACTGGCTCTCTAGACGTATACAAATTACTTTTAATTAATATAAATTTTGTTCCGGTCGTCCGAGACGACTAAAAAGTGTTTTGGGCAACCACTTTTCAGTAAAACTAAAGGCCTGGTCGTCCGAGAAAAAACCACCGGACAACCCAAGTATAAATCGATCGAAGTACTTACGTTTCTGTGATGTCCAACAGGAATAACGAAAAGAAGTTATTAATTTGACACAGGAAAATAGCTCTAAATATAGGGGTAATCTTCAGGTAATAATTGGAAGCAACCAAGATTTTTAAAATCAACTGAATCGAAGTTTATACACGCAAGTAGCTCACGCAAGTGGTATTCACAGTTTCTGGGTTCAAATCGCCCTATAATGCATTGCAAGCTTAGTGAAAATCTTGAGTACATCATGTATGTTGATGGGTTGTGTCTCTGGTTACTTGCGATCGTGTTTGGCTCACGTTAGCTACAAAGTTAGTGGCTGGAAAGTCTTAATATGTAATTTGTTTGTTTTAAAGCTTGTTTTTTGTTTTTATTTTCGCAACCATAATGATTTTAAACACTTTTAAATTAAACTAGCTTCTATTTGATTTTACAATCTGGCAACTAAAAAAATTGCATTTGGCGACTAGTAATTTTGAGCCCTGGACTCAGACATGTTATAAGCATTGGACCTTGACACTGAATAAAGTAAACACAAGTAGTTACATATATACATGTACTAACTTTGTGTGAAACATTGTGAATTTATTATTTGAATTAATGCACTTCAGAGAATTGTGAAAATTGAGTCAAAACTTTTATTAGGCAATCGGGTCAGATAATATTTTAAGGACAACCAAGCAGTCATCAGGGCAACCAAAGTCAGGGGTTTGGTTGTCCGGCATTGGGCATAAGGACAACTTGGGTTTTTTTTAAATTTCGAGCACTGTGATCATCAGTGCCTTTTGTTTACGACAAATCAACACGTTATTGCGTACTGTGTTAATTGCTTGCGCTTGTGCTTGTGTCGCTAGTGAAAACCAGGCTTTAGTGCTACATTATGTGCATGAGATATACATGTAAGAGCGGCGATTTTGTATATTTTTAAGTCAATGTGCGAGAGTGCATGAAATAAAATAATTATTATTATGTTCTTTTAAAAATGCTAATATATTCCCGTAACAATTGAATCTATTCTGACTTAATTAATTGTCAGATTGTGACTTGCTCTGAGAAGAAAATTATTTGCAGGCTGTATAAGGAGTAATGTGACAGAATTAATCCAAAGTGATACCAGCTAGGCTATCAAGGAAAAATTTACATGTATTTAAATTGTTATTTTTGGTTAACAGGAAAAGGAATTGGCAGCGAGCTGTTTAGAAGAGTTTCGGAGGTAGGTTAAGGTTTTCAGAAATAACTTATATTTTAATGACAAGTAACAAAGCCAAGAAAAATGAGTAACATGCAAGAAGTACCACCAACTTTAAAATAAATAAATAAATAAAATTGACTGTTTGAAATCACTAACTTTGTAATTTCAGATAGCTCTCCAGAATAGTTGCATCAGAGTGGACTGGAATGTTTCACATGGCAACAAAGCTGCCGCAGATTTCTATGAGAAGCGTGGAGGCGGTGTGTATGGACGAGTGGAGATTTTATCGCCTCACTGGAGAACGTTTACTGGAATTTGCTGCCAAGGAACCAGTATAGCGAGACATTAGCGCAGATACCGTATTTGAATTGAATAATAGCCGTCCCTCAATTAATTGCCCCCTTTGAATAATCATCGCCCTTTTTTGAAAATATTTGAAATAATCGCCTCCCTCAAATAATGGTCTGGGCCCCTCACTTTGTACACCAGGTATAAACTGCTGGAACCACATTTCCATTTTCTAGGGTATTTGAAATAATCGCCCCCCTGGAATGAATCGCCCCCTTTTTGGAGCAAAAAAAAAATCACCCCCCGGCTATTATTCGAGGAAATACAGTATCTGTTCACGAAATCCTCATCGGGAAAAACGAAGAGTTTCCGACATGCTATCAGGAAATTGTTAATTGTAAAATTATTAGGACATAAATTAAATTGGAATTTTTATTGCATAGCGTTTTTACCTTATCTTAAATATTTGTAGTATAACTACAGTAGTTTAGTTTTTAGGTTTTAAAGTGACTTCATTTAACCCGAATAAATAAGAATGACGAAATATTAGGTTAAAAATGTCTAAAATTTAATGTATTTACACAATAAGAGCAATAAGTTAGACTGCCCTTGCTAATTAAATGTTTTTTGTGAGCATAGCTTGGAATGAACTGATGGAGACATTAAATGTCCTCCATCAGTTCATTCCATTTTGTTTGTCATGCTGGCTTGCCCTGTTAAGACGTCTGAGTTTCTTGCAAGTAGTTGTGACGTCATGTAAGTGGGGAGAATCTCCATATTTTCAGCGTTGAAATATTAGAGAGCACTTCTGCACGGTTATTTCATCTTTAATGGGATATGTCCAGGATTGACAAAATTATGTGTGTTTTGGTGAAACTTTTATCAATGAGGACACTTTGTGATGCCTATCACGAGGAACGTGCATCTCATTTGCGTTCAATCCTGGACATAAGTGTCTTTAATGGGTAACCAATTTTATAATAGTCTTTGAAGAAAGCTCGCACTCCTTTCTTCTATGCCTGCATACAGGATGACATGTGCGGCACACTTGCAAGTTGTATTACAGTGTAATGATTAGGCCAGTTATTTTATACGGGTCAACCGGCTCAGTCGAACTTACAAGAAATATTTGCCCTACTGAAAATGCCTTTTTGGCAAACGCGTTTTATAAAGCGCGTGAAACTGTATCCTCATAAAGAGGCGGCATATTACATGTTCGCTATAACACAAATGAAGTGCAAGTAAGTTAGTTTCGCAATAGTCGTTACGTTCTTATAATTTGGTATATACAACTTGCTTTGGTAGATCCCATATATGACGACCTCTGATGAACGGTGATCGTCGTACCTTTAGTTGAATTAAATTCGTGGTTTGGACTACCGCTTAGGGTTTTTAAGCCCTGGCCAAACGGAGGCGCAAGTAGACGCAAGTTGAAACTTGCGTAGCAGACTTGCGTTGGTGGCCAAACGGAGTCGCAAGTTTATCGCAAGTGTACGCAAGTTGCCAAAAAGAAAGCATTTGACTGCTCCTGCGGCGCGCTGCAATTCAGTACTAAAAGTAAACAAAAAAACTTGCGTCGACATTGCGTTGGGTAGTCTCCTACGCAGCCGTTATTTGTGTCGTCACGCAACGCTTCTCTTGCGTGACGACACAAATAACGGCTGCGTAGGAGACTATGGGAAGCGAATTCCCACATCCACTCTGTGACCCCCCTCCCTTCCGCGGTATGACTTTTCTATTGTGTCAGACGGTCGTCCCACTTTATTAATAAGTAAGAATGAGCGGTAGATATACAGGCGCTAAATATTATAGTGAGGGGGGGGGGGAGCTTTTTTGGATAATTATATATTTATGATTATCTATACTTCGGAGAGATATTATAACGGGATCCGGCGAAATTATATAAGCTCTGATTTTGCGTAAACTACAACACTCTATATTTGCATGCATTTCACCCCCCCCAAAAAATTTATTCTAGATAACGTTGCGTAAGATGTAAAGTGTTAAATGTTAGTGGAGGTGTTAAATAAAGTTGTCTAGCTTGAATCTGGTATGTAAGTACTCTCTAAGGCGGCACATCCAAGATTACGCTAATGATCTCAATGCAGGAGCATAACACCCGCGGCAGCCTATGGAAACGGGGTACATGTAGTTACAACACCTTAGAGCTTATTTTTAAACAAGCGTGTCTTTTTAGAGATTTGGTCTTGGATTAAATTCCATTACCCGGGGCAAGTAAAGCTACTCCCTATATGGGGGACATGCCGCTGGAGCAGGGTATGGTTTTTGGCCTCTGCCCTGGACGAGGGGTATATAATTTCATGCGAGTCTTTGATCCTAAACAGGGTTTGAACCCTGTCAGGCCTAAACAGGATATGGTTGCACGACTGTCGTCCGTAAAAATATGGTTTATACAGTATTTAGAGATCGGGAGACGTTTGCCGCGTATCTTTTGCGTGGGGGGGGGGGGCGGGGGGGGGGGAACCAGGGGGAGTCAGAACCTCCCGCTTCCCGTACCCTGCATCTCCCGTCTCCCGTACCTTTGTTCTCCCGACTGCCCGCCCTTTTTCCGGCGTTGCTCAGCTGCTCCGCGCCGCCAGGTAAACTCTAGAAGGCTTCCAAAACCCATGTTAGTACATAAAACTGTGCACTGGCACTACCATTCGTAGGCTTTTCATGATTTTCATTTGGAGGTTTTGGCCGAGAAATGAAGCAGCTCGGGCCCACGCACCAATCGCGCCTCCGCGCCTCGAACGTCACGCAATACTAAGGGATCACGATCGCGCTTATGAGGGAGCCTGCCTCGCAGGCTATTGATACGACTACGTTGCAACACACACCATGGGACGTCAATATGTTCTACTTTTGCTGTTTAGGTGGGGGCATTGCGCTGATTTAAAGCGATTTCAGTGAGTTGTTCTGGGACTTGAATTACATTCAAACGCCGACCAGAAATGCGACGGTAATTGCGACATATAAATTGGGCCTTAGGTCAAACAATGACCTATGGACAGTAACCGGTGGGTGTACGCGTGACAGGGTGTTTACAATTTTCCGCCGGAAGTAAGCCCCTGTTTTTTTAGGCCCAAGCGCAATTTTGCGTCTGCTCGGATATAAAATTTTGTGCTTAAAGTACTCTAAAGGTCTCTACAGCCATCACCTCAGAGGATGGCTACATGCAAGTCAAATACAATTGTTGGGTTCTTGTTTTTGATAGTACTCTAATGGCATTAATAAATAAAGAAAGTTAGCGTTTTTGCATTTCTCTCCCGCTTCCTCCCGGCCCCTCTTAGAACTCCCGCTTCCCGCCCTTTCCTCTCCCGCCTCCCGTACACCCGCTCCCCGCCGCCCTATTCTCCCGGGCTCCCGCCCCCCTGTCCCCCCTCCACTTTTGGCACTTTTTGTTTTCTGTAGAAGTTGCTGACCTTTCTATTTATACAATACGACTTCTTTCTGCGAGGACTTTGTTGACCACGTTTAAATCTGGATAGCCTCGAACACGACAAATGTGATCTGGAAATTTTTAATGTTTTATTCAAAAACTTTTTTCCAATGCAAGCTGGGCAGTATTAATTACCGTTGGTTGACATGCTGGCAGACATCCTGTTAGTTATTGATGACGAAGGGGCGACCGCTGAACAAAATGGAACACATAACCGCGGAAGGGGGTCACAGAGTGGAGTGTGGGAATTCGCTTCCCACGCGAGGAGACTATGCGTTATTGGGTGGCCAAACGGTGGACAGAACTTGTGTCTAGTCCCCCCAGGCTCTTGAGTCAACTAAGGCCGACATTATAGGAGTAAGCGGAAAAAATGTCCCGCGCCAATCTCGCTCGCTTTTTTCTCTTCTCGCTCAACGATCTTGGACGGTTTGAGCTCATTATTCAATTGCGCCAGTAAGGATTTCGAGGTGCCAAGAACGATCGGCCAAGGACTATATATCGACAGGCATCTTCGTGACCCAGATCTTCTCTTCTCAAAAACTCGACGCGCGGCGCCGCGTCGCCATTTTGAAAACATACCGCTGGTGGGCCAGAACGCCGCGGGCTGCATCAATCGAAGTAGGCGCCGGCTTGTGAAACGGTTGAACACTTATATACGTTTCTTTTCTTTTAAATACGTTTTTGGGTTTAGTTGCACACGAAACTGATCGATCATGGCGAAACTGGCGGATACGTGAAGGAAACTGTAGTGCAGAGGATGTACCAGACATTTCTACGAATGATCAAGGTAAATTGACCGTTTTGAGTCAAGGAGCCTAGTAAGCTTAAAATGCTACAATGTTTTTAGAACGCGCGCTTGGTAGCAGCGGCCCTGATATAGAGCGTAGGCATTTTCACACTATGCTGCAATTCTGGATTTATAGCTTGTTCACACACTGAAAACACTCAGAGTAATAATGCATGTTGTATGTGCTATCATAAGTAATTAATTTCGCACCTTTAAATGGCAATTTTGGGATATTTGGCTGGGGGTAGGGTGTGTGATGTGTGTGTGGTTGGGGGGGGGGGGGGGGGGGGGGGGGGGGGGGGGGGGGGGGGGGGGGGGGGGGGGGGGGGGGGCGGGGGGGTGGGGGGGGGTGGGGGGTAAAGGTGGAGTATTCACTTTCACTCAACGGAGAGTTTATCTACTCACACATTTACTTTTTTTGCTATCTTTTTAGTGAAATTAGTAAACAGAAATAAATAAATAAATAAACTTTACTCTCACTCTGTGCGAGAGGCAAAGCGGTGGCCCCATGGTTATGGCGTGTTTGGCCACTCCAATCGATTGGTGCAGGGCTTCCCCGTGAGTGGCCAGGGTCACTGTGTTATGTATCACTTAACTCAGAGGCCTCTCTCCACCCGATGAGTGTAAATGGTACGCCGGTTAACTTCTTAGTAGGACAACTCTGTTAAAAATGGCTGGGGGTAACCTGCAATGGACTTAAAGGCATACCCACCCAAGGGGGAGTAGCAAATACTCCTTGTCGGCCTTAATTTGCGTCCTTCATGGCTACAGAAAACTAAACTGGGATAGAGCTCTAGGCAGTGGTGCTGCCAGCAGCCATCTTTGACTTCTGGCATTGATTTTTGTGGGCAGGATTTGGCTGTGTTTGAAAAAAGAGTCCCGAATCAAGAGTAAAAGTCACTAGAGGAAGGTAAATTAGCAAACATTTCCACATCATATATCTCTTATTAACCAAGCACATTAGGAGCCATGGTTACATGTGAGAATATCGGCCCTTAGGTCTTCACAGTCAGGCGTATCGAAGCGCAAGTGAGGGTCCAATATCAGAAAAGACTGCGGGCCAATATTCCCTCCCGGTGCGTAGCGGTCATTAGGCAAGCTTATGGTTAATATAAAGAGATTTATTACAGACGAGTTTTGTGCTTAAAAAATAGCTGTGGAAAATTAAACATAATATTCATTATAATAAAAATTAAAAATTTAATATAGCATTAAATTTAATTTAAAAAATGATAAAATGAAATGCGGCTTTACGATGGATATACAAACTTTAATCCCGTTCGGATACTTAGAAAATATCGGACCGTCAAGAAAGCATTCTGATTGGCTGATTTTAGTCATTGAGCCCTCTCAAGCTGTCATCAGTCGTGTAATAAAAATAATCTATAAATTTTTGGCAGAAATGGTGAGGGATGGGATTTGGAGAAAACCCATGGTTTAGAAGTCTGATAGCGCGACCAGAGATAACATACACTTGAAGGAAATAATTGTTTAATCAAAGAAAACATGGCAGTTGGTTATGCATTATATTTTTACATCTATTCCCCATGTGGAGGGACCGATCTATTATACTGAAGACCTGTGTTAATGTTGAACCAGTCTTTTGAAGGTAAGTTTTTTTATTAGATTTTTGGCCGCTTTATTTTTGGTAGCTGAATTGCAACGCTTACTACTGTCAGATTTCAGGACATTTGAGTCGATTATTTTAAAGTTGCTATAATTATAAAGTTGAAATAATCCTGAATAATATTAAACTCGAAACCTTCAAGGGAATCGAAAAAGGTTTTAGAGTTTATCTTTTGAGTTATTGGGAGGTTCGAGTTATTGAGGGTAAAATAGTAAGAAAAATGAACCTGAAGGGGAATCGAAAAAGGTTTAGTTAGTGGAAGGTTTGAGTTATAAGACTAAGAGGGTTCGAGTTATCAGGGAATTCAAAACTGGCGAACTTGACGTTATTATAGGCAAGTAATGTCATCTGTTTATTACAGCTTTTTTAATAGCACTGGTGTGTCAGTGTGAGATAGTTACTGGTGCTCTCAATAATCCCCCACCCCCACCCCCCCCCCACCCCCCGCACAAAAAAAAACCAACAACAACACACAAAACTCCAGCCAACTGCATGGGCATATCACAGTTTTTATTAGAAACGCTATAGTTTATCTCAAACCACAACACAGGCGTCGCCCCAGGTTCCGCTACCAATAAATGTATATATGAATAGTTATTATTCCCCCCCCTGCTGTGAGGGTCAATTTATTTATTTATTTGATTAGTTTGTTTATTTATGATTGAATTGATTGATTGTTTATTGATTTAGTATTATTTATTGATCTCTGTTTTTTGTTTAACAGGAAAAGGAATTGGCAGCAGAATTGTTTAAGAAGAGTTTTCTGAGGTAGGTTTCTAATTAAGTCGCCTATCCTGCTCCCTGTTTGACCTGTTTGGGGTTTCATGCAACCAAGGGAACCTGGACATGAAGTTAAAAACTAGTGAGGAGGGGCCTGTAGCGTTATTTGAGGGCCCGGCATGGACGGCACTACTGGAAGGCGAATGTTATTGGGTTTTAATTTGGCGCGTAACTTTCACACCCCACCCAATGAGTTGGAAAAACCCTCGTTTTAAAGCATTTACCACTTGAAGTTTACAGAACGAAAAGTTTGATAATACTTGCCAAAGAAGAGAACATTTGACTTCCGGTTGCCGTCCGCTAGGATGGGAAGGGTTGTCCCTTGGCCCATCATGCAACTCTTCTTGGCGGAGAAGCGTTGTCATGAATGACTAGTTGCGGAGGCTAGTTGGGAAGAGGTGGGATTTTTAACGAGCGGCCTAGGCGGCAAGAGCAGAGAAGAAGAGAGAGAGGAGATGGGACAAGTTAGTTAAAAAAAGAAAAAGGGCGCGCTGCCAACCGGTAAGCACCATTTATGCCACACCTGCTCAGATCAATACATTACAAGTGAACATGAAATCACTAACTTTATAATTTCAGATAGCTCTCGCAGCATAGTTGTGGCAACCAGGGTGGACTGGAGTGTTTTAGATTGGAACAAACTGGCCACTGATTTCTTCTATGAGAAGGCTCGGAGCGAGTGTGTATGGACGAGTGGAGTTCATATCTTCCTCACTGGAGAAAAGTTTACTGGAATTTGCTGTGCCAAGAAACCAGTGGTAGCGAGACCATTCGCGGGCAGGTATCTGTATTTCATCGAATAATAGCCATACCCCTGCAATTAATCGCCCTCGCTCAAATAATCACTGCCCTTGGTGAAACATATTTTAAATAATCTACATCCCTTGTATAATTCACCCCCTCCCCCCCCCCCCTCTCTCTCTCTCTCTCACCTTTCTTTCAACGCCACCCCTGTCAAAGTTAAAAATGTACACCTTATGATAGGAAGCAGGTGTTTTCGTTACATCAGTGAAAGTTACAAAAGCACAGGTTGCGTTACAGTTTTTTCTATAGTGATATTCGTGTATTTGACTCTTTCCTTTTATATTCCTTGGGGGAGCTCTTTTCCCCTTAATTTTTTTTTAGCCCATCAGAAATGTTCTTGTTTTTTGTAACGTAAGGTATACACTGCTGCCGAACCTCAAGTCCATTTTCTAAGAGTTCTCTTTCCGATCAAACCTCTTGCATTAGCACAGCACAACTTCCAGCGGGAAATATTTGAAAAAAACCTCGCTCCCGTCTATTATTTCGAGGAAATACGGTATTCGTTCACGAAATCCTTGTCGGAAAAAAACCGAAGAGCTTCCGACGGTGGCGTTTTTACCCTATCAGGAAATTGCACGAACACACTCGCCGAAACATGTACCAACAGCTGCCACGTCTGACGTCGTCATAAGGTTTACGTCACGTTACTTAGCAACGTAATTCATCCATCGTAATTCATTCAGCAACATAATTAATTCAGCGTAATTCATTCAGCACACATAATTCATTCATTGTAATACATTCAGCACATTCATTCATGTTACGGAAAACTGCGGACTCCAAAAGCGTGATATACCGACCCCAATGTGTAGTGTATGAAATGTGTGAATTAAATATATTTTTGTATGCTGTTGACATGTGTGTCTGTGTGAATGACCTACTGTTACCAAGAAAAATAAAAAAAAGTGAAGTTGGCTACGGATCACTTAATTTAAAATGAATTTTCTCCTAGTAAATTAAATGAGTTTTTTTATGACTCATAGTAGTTAAAACCAATAAAAGAATATTAAAATGATCGAAACATGTAAAAGTTACTAGGAAGAAACCCCAGGAAATTCTCAAATTTGGAAAAACAGTCTGTTAAAATATGGTTGGAATGGAAACATCAAGTTCAATACATGTCATACCAAATGTTCCCAGATAAATTTTAGGTAAAAGTCGGAAAGTTTGGCCGTTTTTGGGACGGACCCCCCCCCCCCCCCCCCCACCCACCTGTCTGAATAGGGTTAACAACTAAGCTTCCTCGAAGCTGGGAAGATGAAAAACAATTAACCACCTCTTGTTTTGCAAATGAATTTGAAGCTGTCAAGTTTTCGCTGTGTGAACACCTTTATCCGCACCTTGACAGTCAACAATAAATGTCTCAGTGGATTTTAAACAGCAAACAGGATATTACATGTAAAATAATTACGCTAAAATTGATTCCACAACACCTGTAGTTATTCTGGTATTCCATACTGTTTGCACACTGAGACAGTCTCGTCTAGAATTGGCTCATGGTTAATAGCCTCAGATTAACAAAGAAAACCTGAATGATTTCGTTTGCCTTCTGCATGATCCGAGGAGGGAATTTAAACGATTTTTTCTGTCGAAAATATCACCTTTGGCAGACGAAAGTGGAAATAGTTGCCAGCGTGAATGAAGTCAAACTGATTAGATGAAGGAGATTTTAAACCTGGCGGACCGAAGGAGATTGACAAATGCGAAGGTAATATAAGCTGTATTGTATTGTTTGTATACCGTCTTATAAGTGAAGAAGGAATTTTGGTGCCCTATTTTCATCCGGATTGCGATATCCAAAACGACCCATTCAAAGAAACATTTTGTTGCATTCTTCGAAACGTAGTTTTTTCCATTTTGTATTTTTGATGGGATATTCACTTTACTGTTGAGCGTATATTGTTTTATTGGTAAGTTGACAGCAAACCAGTCAGTTCTGTGTGACATAACTTTGAGTTAGCTTTTAACCGGTTTTTCAGTTGGAGTATTAGAAGGAAGATATAGAACCGGCTGGACTGGACTGGACTGGACTGGACTAAGCGCAGACTAGGAAAACGGCAAATAATCCAGAGAAAAACTGAGCGACATTTTTATTGCAGCTATAAATGGAAAAACGACTTACAAGCCACAGTTAGCAGAAGCTGAAGGTCACATAAATAACTACAAGCTGATTCTGTTTACGACCTGTTGAAGTCCTCGTTCTACCTGTCTCCATTCTGCTATTCCATATTTCCCCAGTCCAGTCCAGTTCAGTCCAGTACAGTCAGTCCAGATCATATTATTCGGAAAACAACCTTGCATGTTATGCTTCAGTTTAATACCAAAATATTATAAATTTAAACCGAAACAACTTTCATCTATCACTGAAACACTCTAGCTTGCATTCAAACTTATAATTATAATTCATGGCGTCGTTCATTTCATTTTTGTTTGGCCTCGAGCGCGCTCTCTTTGAAATGGAAATTTCAAGCTTCCTCTCTTAACAATTGATAATCACTTTCACATGAAAATGTCAATATGAAAGCTCCGTCTGTCACGAATTAGAAAATAAATAAATACAATTGGAGGTAAGGTTATATATAGCAAAACTGATGTTCCAACTAAATCTACTGTCTGAATGATTTGTACTCGAAACGCGCCTATTAAAATGTTTTTGTTTTCTTAGAATTGTTTTTACTTTACACAAGGAAGCTCTTAGCTTAACTGAGTGAAAATGTAATGCGAATCTATTGTAAAAGTCCTGGGGATTTTTAAGATTGTAGCAGCTTTTATTGTAACATTTAATTTTCACTTTGACTTTAGCTCCACGCTTTTATAAATGAACGTGTTACAAGCTAAGACATTTATGTTTTGGGCAGCTTTTCAAACAGGATGAAAAGTTTTTAGTTGCCCATATCAATTTCGATTCCCATTTTGAGTTGCTTACACAGAATATGGAAATCATTTCATTAAATCATGTTGCTCGAACATAGCAAGAAAGTTATAGCTAATCAATTTGATATCAGCAGCGCATTAAAGCATTCTCCTGACACGCTCACAACTTGCTTCGTTCTCTCCTCATTTTTAAGGCCTTCGAAGGTGATCTTTCTCAGCTCAAAACACGAAAGATTTAAATTGAAATAAAATTATTCAGGTTTTATTTGTACGGAAAGTGATCAAAACACTAAAAACAGCTTCAGAATCGGCCGCGCCGGGATGTAAACAGTTTTACTAATGATACGCAGCGAGTCTTATTCCCTTTCGCTTGCTAATTTTGAGGGCGGTTTATAATTTAATCCGGCCTATGCTGACAGCTAAAACAAACTTGTTATCGTTGAGTTCGTAAATAGAACCGAAATAGAAGCGCTAATAAAGGCTGTGCAATAGCAAACACGGAAGAAGGCTTGAAAGCCGCCGACTTTGACGGAGTGTCACTGGTCGTAAGTGGACGTTGCATCAAGCTCCTATGAAGAAGAAAAGAAAACAGTCTTCTTTATTTTAGGTAAGTTTGTCGACTGCTTGGCTTACATTCTGCCTTAATTCTGTTTATTAGTTCTGCATGTGTAACTTAAAATCCTTCCCGAATATGCTACCATCCAGTCCGCAATGACCCAAACAACTTCGTGTCAAAATGCTGTTAATATAGCTTGAATTATCAAGAGAGAATCATCCTCTCTTGTACATAATATATCCCATCACCTAAAAATTCGTTTATTAAAGGGACACTGTCCCGGCGTATTTGCTCAAAGCTGTTATAAATGCATGAAATGGTCCCTAAATCTATGAAATAAGAACTAAATAGAATAAACTCTAACTAAATGATAACAAGCAATATCTTCAAGAAATTCCATACTGCAACAAGTTTTTGCAAAATTTCAAAGATTTCCGAGCCAAATTTGAAACTTTGAAAAACTGACATCCTGACGTTTTTTCAAAAATCCATATTGCAATCCATTTCCATCCTCGCTGTCGTTCATCATCCTCACTTCCTAATGGGTTCCTGTCATTTATCGAGTGTTATTCTACAGCATCAAACCATTATTGATCAACTTCCTATGATCTAGATATGTTTCTGAGCTTCCCAAAATCATGCTAAAATCAGGACAGTGTACCTTTAATTCTGTACATCAAGTCAATATGCTATAGTATATAATCTCAGCTTAACTTTCTGATTTTCTTAATTCTGTTTCAACTATATAGCTGCAACATTGACCACACCCAAAAGTTTACCGAGGCCAAAACAATTTCACATGCATCGATCAATCAAATTTTAGACAATTAATGGCGGGAATTTGTAACTGTATGCTCGGTACAATATTAACGACAGTGTTTTATGCCTCTGTCCTCGTGGTAATTTTTTTGCGTCATAACATTGTAATAGACTTGCTGTGGATCGGCCTAATTCATCACACGCGTATACTGAAAAAACTACGTAAAGTTGTTTTTCACTCAACAGTCAACAACCGTCTCTCCTCTCCAGTCTTATTTAGTATTCGCTTCAAGCGCGCGTTCAAGATAGAACGCGAGGGATTGGGGAGAGGAAATATCGGACGACGCCTTTGTTCCCTTCCCATCTCCCCCAGCGCCCTCTTGCACGTTTTTGCACGTGCTTAGCTAGTTCTTGTATGTACCTAACCGCGCGTTGGAATGAAAAATCGCTAAAACTCGAAGGAAAAGAGATGAAGATTCAATTATTTTTAGCGGTGGGGAATGGAATTCCTAAAGTTTTCGCAATCGATTGAAGGCAATTAATTTTGAGTAAGGTTTCGAGAGAAAACTTTTCATTCCTGAAACAGTTCAGTTCACGGCTGAAGAGCCAGTAAGAAACTCCGCCATGTTTCGAACCTGCGTGTTTAATTACGGTCACAAACCGCGAGTCAAATAAACAAAAGTCAAAACTATTCATTGTCCATTGTGAGGTGATCGTTGAAGCAAAACGTGTTTACCACTTTCTGGTTTGTTGTTTTTAAAGAAACTTTTCATTTTGAAGCTCGCATCTTTCAACAATGGCTTGGGTCAGGAGGTTATACTGTATTCGTGACTCAGCTAATCTCGCCGTTGTGCTGTAGCCATCGAAAGGCCGTAATTTTGAGTGTTTCAGGTAAGAGAATATGTCTTAACGTGACCCGATTATTCTTGTTCAGTAACTCTTATTTTGTGTAAAGACTATAGTTTCGAATCTCGGTCAAGAGTTTATGCAAAATACGCGATCATACGACCTGAACTGTATGATAATCCCGACCAGAAAAAAACGCAGTGCTTAGAACTTCTACTGGCTTTCACTTCGCACCTTGACACTGTACTTGTGCGGTTTAACGAACATACGCATTTCGCATGTAGTATCGTGCACACACCACACGTTCGATGAATGTCAGTGTTCCGGTTTCAAACGGACGCTGAATCTTGCTCGAAAACGCAACAGCCTTATTGTTTCTAACACGTGTTGTGAAACAAAGCTATTGGGTATTTAGCACTGGTGTTGCCTTCAGGAAAACTCTTTCATTTAGCCTCGGATCGATTAGCTGTACGGATGACACTGACAACTTGGAACGCGGACTTGGAGAAACTTGGCGGCCAAAACAAACTACCAGATTCAACTGGTGACGCAAGTTGTTATTGTAGTTATATACGCGCTAAGAAAAACCTGTGTAAACATAACTCCTAAGTGATTTTCAAAGAAGACTTATGGTGGTCTTGCCTCAATTTTCAGAGGGAAATTGAAAAAGGTGTACAGCGATATTATAAAAGGTCGCCTTTTTCTCAGAATCAATAACTCCAAGAAATTTCATCACGTCGTGGTTCTAAATTCAAACACACATCTCTTTTTCCCATAAGAATTGAGAATTTGTATATTGTGTGACGGAAAACGCCGATATTGTCAGTATGGCAAGCTGACATACATTTTATTTTTACGCTGTTTATAGAAAGTGTAGATAGGATGATACTTGATCATGTTTGTTTTGCAGTTATATTTTTCGAAAATTGAGAGGTTGAATATATTAATAACTGAGTACATGGCTGTAACTTTCTCAGTGCTAAAAAAAAATGATACTTCTTTATTCGCGAGTATTTGCCGCTTTATGCGTTACAAGCCTGACTATAAGGTAGATAAACACAACGTATATTTAGGAGCCGTTATGTGTAATGTTTTACGTAGTTCTGCATTTAACTGTAGTTTTGGAAAAGTTAATCAATATTGATTTTTCTCCGAAATTGTATCATTTGGGAGTAAGCTCCCGGGAGTTAGCCCTTCTATATCCTCCATTAACCTTTTTAGCCCAGAGCAAAAACCTCGAGGCAATTTAATAACATCAGAAAGTACAATAATAGTCCTAAAGTTTTAAATCTATGGATGAAACCTTATTGTGTGACCATTCATATGAAAGCCCTGTTGAGCAATACTTTTGCATGGCCACTGTTTGTTTTTACAATCATTGCAGTACAAAATGGAATTTGAAACTTTTCCAATTTCTGAGCTTCACTCTCTTGGGAGTGAAAGGGTTAAGCCCCCCTTCCTCGACCTTCTTGAAGCTTTCTACCGGTAAACAGCATATGGGTGGTCGCTCTGTGCAGAGCCTTAAGAATGCAACACATAACGGTCCAAGACAAAATATTTATCGTAGTCAAATGCGGCAGGGCGTTTCTCGCGCGCTATAGTCGTCGAAGTGTTTATGTTTTGGCTTTGAGGAAAAAATCTTTAATAATAATATTATAAAACTAAAAAAAACATATGGAGATGTGAATGAATAATATATCCGGACTGGCCAGTTCGATGTATTGTATAAACATGAATGCATGCCTAAATAATAAAGACAGAACCGGGTTTTAGAATTAGGAGACCTATAGGGGTATGTACAAAATTAAAATTTATAGGTACGCGTTTTTCGGAAAACTTCCACAATATACTAAGCACAATCGGGAGGGAGCATGGGATGGCATATTTTGTATGCGCTGTACCCGGCCAAAATCTCGATCCTAAATTAAAACGGGAGAAGCCCTGGGATCGAGGTTGGGAAGTCAATATGTAGGTTGATTTTGTTGTTGCCAGATTCTGCGTATTTTGGAACCGAGAGAGGATGGCGTTGACATTGTTCATTTTGGTTGGCGCATCTCAGTGACAATCTTGGCCACACTCCCTTTTTTTTTCAAGTTCGCCGTTCTATGTAATCCGTATTAATCTTCCCCTAGCCAGAGGGAAGCTGGGGGACCGAGTCGGGCTCAATTTTTCTTTACGCCCACTTCAAGATGGCGGCCATTTACATTTTGTATTTTTTTAAGCGACTAAATATTGTTTCAGGTTATCAACAGTTTAGAATTTGAATTTAGCCAACGATTTACTGTTGGGGTTAAAAAATGGTTTAAATTATGATGTTTATAAGTAGCGATTTTATGATTCGTTCGTAGTAAACCAGTTAGTATTGGTCAGTTTTGACGTATGTTATGGGAGCACGTCATTGCCTTAAAAATGAGTGTTTCGGGCAGCTAGCGGCTCGATTGTGTTGTGCTAGGCAATAAGGTTATTGTGGCTTCGAATCAACTCAATTCATGAAACTGTGTTCCCTTTTTGTGGAAAGAGTCTTAAACACCGCCATCTTGCCGCCATCTTGAAGTGGCGTAAAAAAAAAATTGCCCGAGTCGGACCGTCTGAGAATCAGGTTAATCTTCCCCATCCTCAACCATCCTTGTTCGTGTATGGTTTCTTATTACCTCGTAGTAAACTATTTTTTTGAGACTTTCTTCAAAAAATAGCTCCTTTAATTTACTAGTCTCCCACGCAGCCGTTATTTGTGTCGTCCACGCAACGCTTCTCCCCACTAACGGCTGCTCAAACCTTGACCACATTCCTTTGCAGATTTAAGCCAATCACAGTTGCAGTGCCATTTTCGGAACTCGTTCCCGCCAAAATACACCAATCATAGATTGTGTCTTATCATGACCTTAGTGTCGGAAACGTCAAACGCACGCTAGTATGCCGCCTTTTGAATTTGACGCACACCAGACATCAAAATAAAACACGGTTTTACTGAAGAAAAATGTATGATATGAAAGAATAATGTCGAAAAAAACTTCATTATAATTACAACAGACATCCTAGTTCAAGAATTGGATCGATCTAGCAAGTTTTCGGCAAACGGCAACAGTCACGTTCTTGCCGATAGGTGTCAAAGTTACTGCGGTCAAAACAAAAGGAAAGGAATGTGGTCCAGGTTTGAGCAGCCGTTAGTGGGGAGAAGCGTTGCGTGACGACACAAATAACGGCTGCGTGGGAGACTATTAATTTTACATGTCCAGCTGAGGATAGCTCTGACAGCGATAGCAAATTGCATGAATAAGACTAGACGCGCGCACAGCCGTTCACATTCATGCCTATGCACGCCTTTAAGCGTACCTACAGTTAGCCCTTGAGACAACTCCGGTCGGATGTTAACCAATATTTTTTTTACAGTTATTCTGACATATCAAGACCGCAGGTCCGGACGACCAGTTCTAATATCAAAACGGACCGCAGGTTGTTTAACTCTGAATAATCACAAAAATTGCACGAGCGCGGGCACGAAAGAAGCGGTGTTTATTGTTCTTACAAAGTTTGGTCAAAAGCCCGTTGAAATCTTTCATTGATACAGGATGTCAGAAGACACTACGTGAGTGTTTTGTCAGTGTCTTTCTGTTGTTAAGATTGCCGAATGTGTTGTTAGAATATGCGAATCCGTATTATTAGGCCGCCTATTGATATTTGAATAAGTTTGGAATTGTTTTCACGTCTGGACGTCAAATTTCTAGAACATTTCCTTCCTATGCAAAAACACAAACCAAACATGAAATGAACAAAGTCTGGCGTTTTTCGGAACCTGACGAACGTAAATTGCAATCGGCGAAGTTTTTTCTTTAGATGTATAAACGCTGTCTTTACATATTCAGCTGGGATAGTTTCTGACACCGATAGACAAACTATAAAATATAACTAGGTGGATTATGAAGTAAAATACTTAAAATATATAATCGATGTTGTCACAAATTGTAATATATTTAGGTGTAAGTTTTTTCAGTGTTGTAGCAGAAAGCGGAAAATATTTTGAAACCGTTTTGAAACCCGACTCTATTATTCTTTAATTGGAAAGGGAAATCTTTTACTACAAGGAAAGCGACGTATGTGTTTAGATAAGGAACTAACTGCTAAAGCACCACTGATGATTTTTTAAAGCAGCTATTTGAAAGCACGTAAACCTCCCTACGAGATATTTCAGTGACAGGAGCAGAGGCTTGATTCTCAACTCTCGGTGAAACTCGGGGTTTCGCCTCGCCCCGACCTTTTAAAAAGTGTTTTGTTACTATTTCTTTTTTCTATCTCGTACTTGTTTATATATTTTTGAGCTCCTGCAAAACGACGGGAAGTGGAATGGGTTTTATCGCTATTGATATGGATAATCGTAGCTATTGCTAGCTCTCAGAGTCCTGTTACGGCCCTTTGTTCGCATATATAAACTCCTAAGAAACAGTTTCTTAAGGAAAATGGCTGGTGCGAACAACAATTGTACTCGAAAAGAAAGCCGCGAGCCGGATTTACAAAAAACAAAACCATGTTGTTTTTTTTTACATGACGTGGACGAATAACAATAAATAAATAAATTCTGTCTCACAAATTCTTTTGAACGTTCAGGGAGGGGCGAGAAACCCGCTACCACCTAGCAATTATAGACGAACCGCAAGATTTAAACCGACCGACGGTCAGTTTAGTTTTATGGTAAAAATAGTACATGGAAACGTAGACTCAGTTGGGAAAAAATCTAACTCCCCCATGCCTTGAAAACCTTAAACGGACAGGGGCCCCATAAAGTTGACTGGGAAACAAGTGTAATGTGAAAGTCTATGGGATGGCCGATCCCCGAAAATATTCACTGTAGTATAGTGCATAGTGCAAAGGACGGACACCCAAGATCAAGATAAAAATTATGATCTTTTTAAAAATTTTTAAAAATTGCGATTTTGAAATTCTTAAAATATAATGCTCAAAGTATTTTTAGACCATTCTATTGATATTTCTGATATACAACACAAATATTGTGTGTGTATTGTTATACTTATTTATAACGACGCCATTTTCATTATTGACCTGCCGGCGCTCGTATAAAGCCTATGCCAAACGAATCAAGGAAAATCGATCAATATCATCAAAAGCAACAGACGAACTCACCAGTAAACTCGCATTCTACTCGGTAAAAATTATCGGAGGCGTTAATCATGTAAAAAAGGTTCGCATCCTGGGCGAAAATTAGTAAGATAAATTTGTTTTTCTCTACGTCTGAACTGATCGTTTTTGTTTTCGTGATCTGTTATTACGCGATTTACGTTCGCGAACTTTGGTCCGTATCGGAATGTACCCATAAAATTTTCCACCTCTAATCTGGTAAACAAACTTTAGTTTTTCGCCAGAAAATACAGCTCGGCCGCACAATTTTTTTTGTTGTTTTTTAGCCGAGTAGCGTCCGGGGTGTGATCAGGTTTTCACAATTCATTCAGACACAACCGCAATTCAACGTCAAACGACAGTTTTTTGTCACAAGCTTTCGGGTCTTTGGTGCCACGACTCATTTAGCGCGAATTGATAAGCCAAACGATCTGCTAAATGCTCCCGGTATTGGTTTTCGTATGCATAGAGCGTTACCGGGGGCTATCCGGTCCAATCACGACAAAGAAACTAACTAGAAGGAGAAAATTGACTGCAACTGTAATTCACCTGGAAACAGTCTGTTAATTTCACACACCATCTTGCTCGAAGGAAGAGACATGTGGAGTAATGGTATTTCTAGTTTCACTATCGAAGCGAGCTTTTTTTCTTCCGTGTTTCAGGCGTCGTAACCCAAGAACAAATTGTAGGAAGCTGTTTTGCTAACACTTCGCATTTCGTTTGGTGGTCAAACTGGGGGAACATCTCTGATTTCAATGAGTAACTTTATTTCTTTCGTGCAGTTTAGCAAGGCGATAAATCTGCATTCCATATATTCGTACTTTTCGTCCTGGGCGTCCGTTTTTGCCGGGGTCCGGCGGAAGAGAAGTATGGGGAAAAAGCGATTTCACGTAAATTGACTTAGAATCTAGTATCAACTTGCAAAAAGAGTCCTGTTTAAACAAAGAAAAAATACCATTTATAAGGCTGTGTGATGCGTGTTGCAACTAAGTCAAGAAACCAACAACCTAAAGAAGGTAGACAATTATTTTATCCAACGATTTATACGATGCTCACTAAAACGTATTGTCAGGTCTGTTGACGGGTAACCGTAATTTTTCCCCGCGGGCCCATGGCCAGACTTGAAGTATCAATACTGATAAGCATAGGCTGAAGCAGAGTGATCGGGGGGGGGGGGGGGGGGTGAACTTTCAGTAACGTCCGTTCGTATTGAATTTGTTCGATCATAATTATCTGTGAGATTATAAATTTGTCTTTATATGTTCATATCTGCGAATGGGAGAAGTTTTGTTAGATTTTATCTACGTCAAGGTTTATAACATTTAATAATAAGACATGATTTGTCAACGTTTTATTTTTTAAGGCGTATAAAAGTCTCTGAGCATTTTGTTGACGGTCTTATTAACTTTGCCAAGTTTGTTGTTTATTTTCCTTTCCTCAAGATTATTATTATTATTTTTTTGTATGGCACCTTTTGATAGTCGAGCGCTCCGCATCGCGGAACTTTTTAATAATTATACTATTGTTTGCTTTCCTCCTTTCAGGGTGTTTTTTTTGCCGGTTTTGGCGTCCAAATCGAACAGCAATTGTTTTACTTGTTTCTAAACCAAAAGAATTCGCTGGCCGACTGAAGGTTCGTTTAAATACCTGAATACATTTTCCCTTCAAACGAAACGTACCCGTCGCGTGACAAACACGTACCATGCTTTTGAACTTTTAAACAAGTGGTTTGTTTACTCTGTCGCACGTCAGTGTCAAAGCAACATCTTCAGGAGTGTTTCGTCAACTTTTGCGCGCTGCTTTCTCACAGGCGCATCGGTCGCCTGATCCAGCCTATTGTTTCGGCCGAATTAAAAATAGTCGCTGCCACTTGCTGCGGGCGGAGGCTACCAACATACTATTTGATGGCTAATGACCTCTGAGTAGCCCGGAACGAATCAGTGCATAACTTTCCTCCAAATATCAAGCCAGAAAATTGTGTTCTTGGCGGACTGCTGGGGCGGCCTGGGTTTCCCAGTTCACAGGTAAAAACGGTTCCGCACGTGGCCCCTCTTCACATGCGGGGAAGTCTAAAACGCGGAAAGAGTGATTCACCGATTAGAAGCTATGATCTTTCGGCCGGTCCGATCAAATCAAACACAACGCGAGATCCCCAATCTTCTAATCGAATGGATCAGCTTGGGAATGGTTTGGCCCTACGATACGTAATCCTGTGTTTGGTACAACTAGATGCTCTTGGAAGAATCGCTTGAGTTTGTAAGGGAGTCGATTACGCAAGACAAGAGCCCGACCCCACAAGTTGCGATCCCACATCCCGGTTCAAAGACCGGCGAAGACTTCACCGCGCGCCAAAGAAAGACAGAATATGTTTGGGCCGGAGTTGTCGGCAGCGCTGCGTCAAGCGCTGTATCCATTCAGTCGCGAATCTTCTACGACTGTTTCAGTTTGCGCGCAAAATCAGTTACGGCGTCCACCACGCCCGACCTGAGCGACAAGTCAAAATACGACTTTTTTCGTGCGGACAGTCCCCCCGGATAACTACCAGGCCAGCGCGATGGTGGACGTTGTTACGCGGATATTAAAGTGGGAGTCCGTGTTCACTGTCAGTTCCGAGGGGATTTACGGCGAACGTGGGATACGGGAGTTTACCACCGGGGCAAAAACAGCGAATATTTGCATCGCGGGGTCGTTTAAGATCGATGGCGACGAGAAGCAAATTGATAATTTCATCACTGAATTTCTCAAAAATCCGAATGTCCGGGGGGTGATTCTATTCTGTACAGATACCGACGCGAGAAGACTTCTGAAAGGAGCGCAACGAAAGAAGGCCGCCGGACGCTTTATTTGGGTGGCAAGCGACTACGGGGGCACCAGGACGAAACCGATAGAGGGCCTTGAGAAATATGCAGAAGGCGCTATAACTGTTAGTCTGACAGAGGCCAATTTTTCTGAGTTCAAAGCGTACTTTCACTTCTCTCAAACCTGAAAAACCTCCAAGCAGATAAATCCCTGGTTTAAAGAATATTGGGAGATTGCAGTTTAACTGTTAGCTTAGAGATAAACAAAAGTTCGTGTCGGAAGGACGCATCTCTTAAAACTCTCGACATGCGAATCGATGATAAAGTGCCGTTCGTCATCGATGCAGTGTACGCTTTTGCGCACGGTCTGAACAACATGTACAAACGGCTCTGTCCTGCACAGAACGGTCTGTGCTCTGAAATGAAAGGACAACTTTGACGCCAAAAAGTCTGCGAGAACTGCGAGATCTGCTTTTCAACGTGACTTTTAAAGGAGTTACTGGACCCGTGAGTTTCGATCGTTACGGCAATGGTCCGGGCCGATACGACATTTATCGCCTGGAGCGCGGGAAATACCACAAGGTTGCTTCCTGGAACGAGAAACTGTACAAAGCAAAGAAAACTCTATGACGGAAGTAGAAATGGTACAAACTCTGACATTCGTATTGTGGGTCTCCATGCCTGGCCGGGTACCACAAGAAGTTCGATTTTGAGGGGTCCTGTTGTTGGACGTGCGAGTCCTGCCAGGAGAATTTATTATGTGGAAGGTAACTTAGTTTCTGATTTGATGCGTGAATCGACCTACATCAGAAGCCCATCATCACTGAGAGCGTCCATCTCCCATACTCCGTCTATGTCACAGCAACTTTTTTACAGACCGGGTTATTTTTAGACTCCTTTTCCGAGAAAAATATGATCTCCTTGTCAATTGAGAAATATGACACGTCATTCATTACATCACAACTTTTGATTGGCTTGTTTTGAATAGGAGTTCGCGGAGGAAAAAATGGAATCTAAAAACCGAAAAATAACCTGGTCTGTAAAAACGCTTGACAGTCCAGTCCAGTCCTCGCTCCCTAGTGATGGGCTCCTGCCTACATGTATTTTGAATTTGTTTTTGTTTAATTAATTAATTGTCTGTTTGTTTGTTTGTTTGTTTGTTTGTTTGTTTGGCTAGATATAGATTCTCTCTTCGCGCGCTTACAGAGAGAGACTTGAGAGATTTGACTCGAAACATTCTATACTGATGACGTAGCTCTACACAAGATCCGTGTAGTGTCTCTGATTGGTTATTGCTCGGGTTGGAATTTTGGCGCCGCAAATACAACAACCTATCAGAGCTACGTCACCAGTATGGAATTTCCTGGGTAGAATCTCTCACGGGTGAATGTGATGATTGCGCGCGCGATGCGAGAAAGAGACGCCTGTTCATTCAGGCTACGCAGATTTAGGTTCGACGATGTGGGTATACGTTCCTGGTCTAAGTAATGTTTATTACAAATGGAACAGTTTTCAACTGAGTGTCAAAAGTAATGCGGAATTGCTTTGGTTTTCTTTACTACGCTCTATGATTGGTTTTAAAAAAACTCGCGCCACCTACTTAACCAATCAGATGCAAAACCAAAACCAATCGCGCACTTGGTCACACGCGTTTTCCCGCGCGTGGCGCCGACTACGTGTATTTGCTTTTCGAGTTCTCATTGGTTTCATTGCGTTGTTTTACGTTTGTTGTGATTGGTCATTGTAATTGCTTTGGTTTTGGCTTTGGTTTTGGTTTTACGACACACAATTGAAAACCACTCCTATACTTCCACTCATACATGTATAATCACTTGATCCACAGATGAAAAAAGATGCAGACCCTGCAAACAAGGTCAACGCCCTAACTCCGAGATCAACGGCTGTGAATCTCTTCCCCGGCGCTACCTCGCAAGAAGTTGGTTGGCGATGGTCATGGTCTTCGCCGGCCTCGGCATCATGTGGCACAATATTCGTCGGCACCTTATTCTATATCAACCTCGACACCCCTGTCGTTAAGGCCTCTGGAAGGGAGCTGACATGCGCACTACTGTTCGGCTTGCTGTCCTGTTACGTTTTTTCGTTCTTCCTACTGGCTGAGCCTTCGACTGTTATTTGCGCAATCCAGCGGTTTTGGCTTGGGTTTTTCATTCTGCGTATGTTACGCTGCCATTCTCATCCGCACCAATCGGATCGCGAGAATTTTTGAGAAAAGCGGGCGATCTACAAAACCGCCACTCTTCATCAACCCGGTATCGCAAATCGCCATCCTTGCAGTGTTTGTCAGTGTTGATGTGGCCTTCGCTGGCATTGGACTAGCAAAATGGCCGCCAGATACGATCCTCGCCTACCCCACGAACAAAGACATTTTGCTGATATGCAATATTCAGAGTTACGATCTGATATTCGCGTTAACTTACAACGTTCTAAATCATCCTTTCTTTGTACATTTTATGCGTTCAGAAACGCGCAAAACGCCAGCGAACTTCAACGAAGCCAGATACATCGGCTTCGCCATGTACACGACGTGTATTATCTGGGTGGCGTTTCTTCCCGTGCAGATCGGCGTCAATAAAGACTACGCCACCATAACGCTTAGCATTAACACCACTTTGAACGCCACAACTCTTCTGTTGTGCATTTTTGGACCCAAAGTTTATATCTTGGTTTTTAGGCCCACGAGGAACCTTCGGAGTAGGTCCCTAAACAGTTGGCGCTCACAGGACACTGATTATCCGCACACACCAGGTAGGGAGAGCGAGTCGCTTAACGAGCCTCAGTGGCCCTTTGGGTCGTTCTATTCCACTGAAGTATAACATAGGTTATTATGAGAGCGTGGTTTACATTTAAGAAATGGAGTGGTTTTCAATTATTGATTGTCGAAAGTTGTACTGAATTGCTTTGGTTTTGCTTTACTAAGCTTTGTGAT
Source organism: Desmophyllum pertusum (assembly GCA_029204205.1). NCBI lineage: Eukaryota > Metazoa > Cnidaria > Anthozoa > Scleractinia > Caryophylliidae > Desmophyllum > Desmophyllum pertusum. The sequence goes on from MU826368.1 coordinate 688,223, forward strand.
TGGTTTAAAAAACTCGCGCCACCAACTCAACCAATCAGATGCAAAACCTAAACCAATCGTGACTTGGTCGCACGCGTTTTCCCGCGCTTGGCACCGGTTACGTATATTTGCTTCGAGTTTTCACTGGTTCGTTTTGTTGTTTATTTACGTTTATTGTGATTGGTCATTGTAATTGCTTTGGTTTTGGTTTTACGGCACTCAATTGAAAACCGCTCTATAAACATTTGCGATGTTTCGTAGAACATGAGTGAATGTTTCAGTGATGGAATTAAGAGAGGAAAGCTAACTTGATCTTCTCACTCTCCGGGAAAGAACCTCTGGTCAAATCAATTTTGGTTTTTATAATCTGACTAGTTTGCGATTTATTTTCTAATGATAACTTCACTTAGCTTTTGCTGTGTAGATTTTCTCTCTAATGAAACTAACGCTACTGTACTGAGCTGCATGCTGAACTGACGCACTATGAACAAGTGCACATATATGCTCCAGTTTATTTTTAATATTATATAACATATTAAGACTTAACTAAACACTAACGCAACGTCACTGAATAAACAGTGCTTTTCATTACTTGTTGGTTACCTCGTTACTAATACGCTCCTAACCCGTAACACCACTTTAACACTGCTATTTCTGACTATTTCTGCTATTATTTCGGACTGACACGTTTATAAATCAACTTTAAAACTGTACCAATAAAAATCGGACCGGGCAAGAATTGCTTCAATCGAAACGCCTCTCCAATGCGGTTGCGTCACGATCCAGGAGAGATCTGGAGGCGAGAATTGGCTGAGCCCGCAGATTTTGTGAGCAGGTAACATGATGAATCTTTACGGCGCCAATCTCAGAGTACTCGCGTGCGCTTCCGCGTTTTTTTTTTATTTTCCACATGACGGCGAATAAGGGAGGATGATTTAAGAGAAGCATTCCCCCTGTACATGGCCATGGGTCTCTTCCAATGAATAATTTTTTGAAAATATATTTTTAATTTTCAGTCCATAGCTGAGCTATTTTAAGAGCGCTACCTGATTGGTCAGTTCGAGTAACGCGATGTCGGAGCCTCCATCAGGAGGAAATAAAAATAACTTTCGCAGCATGACGCGAAACTATTATTAGATTTCAAAAAATGATCATGGGGCATTGGGAATCCAGTTCTCTTAGATCATCCTCTCTTATACACCCTATTCCAAAATGGCTGTCAATTTAAAATTATTTTGTATGTATTTAAATTTAAATAATTTTTGAGTTGATAATTCTAAAGAATTTTTACTCTAGAACGAGGTTAGTGAGGCTAATTTAAAAGCATACAAAATAATTTTAAATTGGCAGCCATTTTGGAATAGGGTCTCATTGGAATGCAGCGTAAAGACTCTAGGACTGTCCGGAAACAACATACACACTAGCGATATAGTTCGTTGCAAATCATTGTAATTTTGTTCTCGAGTAAGGCCGAGTCTCCATGTGGTGTATTGCAAAAGAGGAGAGAAGACAACACTTCAGTATGCAAGAAAGAAGTGCAGTCGAAGTTCTCTGAGCGGACACTCTCGTAAGCGGGCAGCTCTACTTACGGCCGCCTTGACGAAACCCCGTTTGAACTCTAGCTCATACAGACTCTGTTTTTACACATTCCCGTAAAGCGGCCAGCTCCATTTGCGGACACTTTTTCTGCTTCCCGAGGGTGTCCGCTTACGGGAGCTTCCACTGTATTGCATCTTTGTCAACCTCGTTCCCAGGGCTTATCCCTTCTACATTTTGCGCCCCGCAAAGTTTAGAAGGGAAAAGCCCTGGGAACGAGGTTACGTCTTTTGTAACAAAGGTAAGATACTGCAACCGCTAATTAAATATAAAACTTGTGTTTTATCTTATGTATTAGGTCGAACACCGTCTGAGAGTCAAATCACTGACTCGCCGAGCATCAAGAGCACAGTATCTGAACTGGGACTTGATAATCTCGCTCTACAAAATGGGCATGCGCAAAGCGAGGCTGCGCTGTGATAAAGAACCGTGGGCTCCACACATCTATATGATCTGACATTATAGAGATAAAGTAGACATCAGAGTATCGTGTTGCACTAAATTTTTGCGGGTTCTAATTTTCGCGATTTTTTTCAGGATCGGCCAAAAAAAGTTTCCGTCAAAAAAATTCCCGCAAAAAAATTCCGCAAAAAAATTTATACTACTTTTGAAATTACAAACGTTTGACATCATCCGATTGCCTCATCAAGTGGTACTGCGTTGTTGTCGATCATTGCTTCGACAATTAATATAATTATAGAGAAATCAACCACTGTAAGACCCTGATTAACGTGTTTTAAAATTGCACGTTACGTTGATTTACCTGTATTTCGATTTATGTATCAACGTTACGTTATATTAGAGCGGTTTTCAATCGAGTGTCGAAAGTCATTCGGAATTGCTTCGGTTTTGATTTACTACGCTCTGTGATTGGTTAAAAAAAAAAACTCGCGCCACCTACTTAACCAATCAGATGCAAAACCAAAACCAATCGCGACTTGGTCGCACAAGCGTTTCCCCGCGCTTGGCGCCGGTCACGTGTATTTGCTTCGAGTTCTTAATTGTGCTCTTTACGTTTGTTGTGATTGATCATTGTAATTGCTTTGGTTTTGGTTTCACGACACTCGATTGAAAACCGCTCGACGAACATGTAGCAATTTCAATTGTAAGGTACCTCTCTGCCAATCGCAAAAAAATTTGTTCCCGTAAACACAAAAAATCGCCAAACCGCAAAATTAAACTCCCGCAAAAATTTAGTGCGAACATGTAGCGGTAGGTAGAACCGGTAAAGTTGAGCTTACGACGTGTATATAATGTAGCCTAGAATGTCACTGTCTCGTGACGAGATAGACTGTTCACAGCCTCTCTATTTCCCACTAACGTTTCGCGCGCTCAAACGATTTAACCCTCGGGACCGTACAAGTGATGGGGGAGGGGGGGGGGGGGGAGGGTGGATGCCTCCCCCACCCCCCATAGGGTTTTTTTTTTGAAAATTTTGAGGATTTACTCTGGGATGCTCAAACTTTCAGTAGCTGTTCATTCATCCTTCCTGGACATTTTTGGAAGTTGTCATGGCAACCGCGTAATGACATGCTGGTTTACCCACATTTTAAATTTTCAGATCAAATATTTGTTCTAATGATAATTTGTTCCCGTTTTCTTAAGCATCATTGCAGTATTAGTACATTTAAATATCCCAGTTTTGTTTTGGAATAGTTTTTTGTATCGATTTTTGCTTTTTCTGATGTCTTGAGGAAATAGTGAAATCCAAGATGGCGGATCCAACGACGTCATGGCCAACAAATAACTATTTTATCTTGTAGAGCAAGCTCAAGGCTTTCTGCTAATGGCACAATGCTTTCGCAGTGTATAATAATAAGGAAAACCAAGGAGGGTTCCCCCCTTGTACGGATTAAGAACTGAACTATATTTAGAGGTGCTGTGAATATTCTAGAGATGAGAAGACGGTTAGTGTATATTGCTCTGGATTGGAATTTATAAAATAGCATTATTAGTTTAAATTTATTTATAAAAACTGTACATACTCTTTTCCATGAAAACTCCCTTGATGTAAGTTTATAATAATTGCCAGAAAATCTAGATAAAATATTATAATTAAAAAAATACATAATTAATATATATTCTTTAATAATAATTATTTATAATGCTAGTATGTTTTAAGATTTTTCTTAAAATTAAATTATTTTAATTAATAAATTAATAGTTGGCAAAGTTTTGTGCAATTTAAGCTATTGAACATGCTGTTAATTTGTTTTCAGAGAAAGGATTTTAGTAACGTAGTTTGTATATATTTAGAAAGCAGAATACGATAAGTAAATTATTATTAAGACATTTTATTAGTAAGATTTCTTAAATTAAGAAAAGGTTTTTGTAAAAAAAATCATATTGAACGCACACAAAAAATAACTTAATAAGCACTCATTTGAGGGGCTTGTGAACTGAGAGGTCGGAACGTATGTGTTTATTTTGTTGCTTAGCATCGCATCATTTATGGAAAGAAGACTTGTTGTCACATGCCTAGCAATGCTGCGTATTTGTTTTTTCGTCAAAATCAGGGGGGGCTAGCAGCAAGGCCTGGGACCTAGTATACATGATTGCACATTTAAGAAATTTGGCCGAGCGAGACTAAGTAATGGTTTGTTTAAAATAAACATGGCGGACATGACGTGCGTTTGTGTTCGTTCAGAAATATTTTGGCGATTCCACGTTCAAACATCTGTGGGAACGATTCGGTCGCTGTTTAACTGAACTTTGGTCATTGTGGGACACCATGGATGAAAATTCCACAGCAAACTCCCGTAGAGGTACGTTTCTCGAATGATTGACAGATTTCTTTACTTGTGCGATCATGTATAGCGGAAAAAGCGGCAAGATCAAAGGGCGCTGCCTGCCCCCCCTGGTCAAAACCTATCAGCATAGTTACCTGCCACTTCATTACCTAGCAACTAAAATGAAAATCAACCAATCATTGCCCTTCTGTTTAAGTTGCTTGAGTTGCTAGGTGAAGAAAATGGCCGTAACTATGGCCAAATCCTTCAGAATGATAGGTTTTGATGAAAAAACAAATATGCAACATTGCTAGGCATGTGAAAACAAGTCTGTATGCCTCAAATGAAGAAATTCTGAGCTTTGTTACACAGCTAATATGACTCAGTAATGGTTGAATTTTGTTTTAGTAATGGTCGGCAAATTTGAATACATGTGTTACAACAAAAAATAGAATTTGATGGCAATGTTTGTAAACAGTAAATATCACTATTGTACTATCGCTGCCATTTGTCACAGTTTTATTAAAATGAGGCTACCCAGTGCCTATGTAAGATGTGGTTTCAATCTCTAAAAGTAGTGACCCCAGAAATAATGACAGTAAAAAGTTGCAACCCTCATCACTTTTGGAGCCTTACTTGTGAAACTCCAGACTTCCCACAACTTGATAGAAAATCACCTGATTCCAAAGATGTCTCACATTTTTGCCGTGTTTTAAATAACGTCACTTGGGTCTGTTTTGTATCATGATTTTGTCAAATTCAGAGAGCAGTGAAAACATCTTCACAATCTAATCTCTTGATTTGGAGACAATTATCTTAGTAATGATTTACTTTGAACTGCAACACTTTTCTCTACGAGTTCATCATCATCATCATCATCTCTGCCATATATAATCCACCTGCCTTCCTTGACGACAGGCAACTTAGGGAGTGGGGGTAGAGAGTTGCCTACAAACTCGGCGTATGCCATGTTTGGGTAAGGGGACGTCGTTGGGTTTGGAATTCTTGTGATTCTTACAAAATTGCCATATCTTTCCTTGTATCTTTCCTTGAGTGTACTGTAAAGTTTTTCCAGTGCTTCTTCATTCTATAAAGAGACAGGCACACGGAAAAATCAACAACTGATTACACAGAATATAGTCGAATCTCTCATAGCAGTAGCAAGCCAGATCAGATGTGCTCAGAATGAGGAGGAGGGGAGGGGGAAGTGAAGATGGGCCTTTTATCGCTTACAAAAGTGAGGACCCGGAGTGAATGTGGGACTTTTTTCCTTATAAAAGGGGCGACCCGGAGTGAGGATGGGCCTTTTCTGGCATAACAAAAGGACCCTGAGTGATGGTGGGCTTTTTCTGGCTTAAAATAGGGCAAACTGGGAGTGGTGGACCAGGAGTGATGGGCCTTTTCTAGCATAAAAAGGGGAACCTTATAAAGTAAAGGAGGGGCCTTTTTTCTTGCTTAATAAAGGGGGGAGGGGGGCCTTCCCTTGATGTGCCCAGCCATTGTGTTCACTCCAAGTTTGCATATTTGTCGTAAAAGAAACAATATTTTCTTTCTCACCCCTAGAAGCATATTGTAAGCTTCTTCCCTACATCTTATCACAAACTCTTCTTCACTTAGAACTGGAAGAGGTTGAACCACTCTTTTGCTTTTCCTGTTTATTATGCGCTTTGTAATCCTCCTTTCTTCTGACTCCCCTTCGGTAAGAACAAATCCATCTTCTATCAAATCGAGGTCTGGAGGTGGACGTCGTCGTTGTGCCAAACTAACAAGCTGAAAACAAAAAGTTGAATGATAAAATATTATTTCACCAGATAAATCTTGTGAAATATGTCTTCATGTTGGCTTTAGGCGTTTTTGATGAGTGAGCAATGGATTGATTTTGTTTATTAGAGTGGTTAGCCACCATCTTGGATTTTCAAACTGTAGAGGGTAGGGGTGAGTAAGAGAGGGCAAGAAGGGGAGGGGGGGGGGGAGGGAGAAAATGTATTTCCTTCCTCTCCCCCTCAACCATCTTTTGGCCTTACTCCTACTCCCCAGGCCTCTTTTTATACTTATGCCGACCCTCCACGGTTTTCCTAATCCAAGATGGCAGCTAAACACTCGATGGGATATTCAGTGCTCGCTCGCCCAAAATATGCCTGCACTGGCTTTCTTGACAGAACAAGCTTGGTCAATAAACCATATTAATTTTGTTGAATTGTTATTCTTTTGATTGACAACATACGTAAAGGTCACGTGACCAGGCAAACGGCACATTCTGCTAAAAAATTCCAACCAGACAAAATTAACTGCGAGAATCAAATTATCCGCAAATGCATTATGTTTTGCCTTACCAGATCACCGTATTTTTTCAACTGCTGCGCCTTTCGATCTGTCGTTTGAATGCGTTCGTGTTGAACCAACGCCAGAACGAGTTTCTTGATCAAATCCGTCCGTCTTTGGACGAAAGGGCTGATCTTTTTCTTCGTCGGCCTCCTTCTGTGCGTCTTGTAACGAACTGGGATTAAATTTACGCAGGGTAAGACGGATTTAAGAAAAGTCCCTTCTCCGGCCACCTTCCACAACATGGCAGCCATCTTGAATTTCGAACGCACTATCATCGCCAGGTTACCCAGCATTTTTCACCGCGTTCTGCACGCACAGCGGTTTGCTTCAAACTGGTATGCGTTCATGCGTGCTTTCCAAGATCTAAGATGGCGGCTATACGGACTCGACCTCTGGAAAATCTGCTGAAGTTTAAGCCAAAAAACAAGGAAAAAAGAAAGGTTCTGTACAAAAAGCTCATCACTGCTCTTGTGCAATATGAAAGGATAGAGACGACGATCAACAGATGTCATGATTTGTCACGAGTCGCGTCAAGGGTATGTAGTGTCTGGTAGTGTACGGAGCTCTGTACGTGATTCCACAGCAAGTCGTATTCCTCAGCCTATGAACTATCTATGACCTTAGTTAATTCAGTGAATAGATTATCTGTTGAAAGCCCTACACTGAGATGCAATTTTTTAGGAGTAAAATGTGAGGATTTTGTTGCATGCTCCAGTGTCGAGATACAAGTAACATCACAACCCCCCCCCCCCCCCCCCCCCCCCTTCCCTACACCTCAACCAGAGTATATTTTATGCAGGTTACGCTGAAAGATCTTCTGTGTGAGTTTCAAAAGTATACGGTCTGCTGGCATGCGTTCATAATCTTTGGCATATACCCGCATGTGTAAGCTGGCGTGGAGATGACCTACTTTGGTGTAGTTGGCGTAGAATTTTGAAAACCTTAGCGTATCTTCGGCGTGGGATGTTTGTGGAATGCACCCAGGAACCAAAGGCTAAATCTATCAGCTGTATCCCTTAGATTTGATGCCCAGGCAGTCCAGTTGAATTGTGAAAGCTCAGACATGTTTCGAAGGGGTGGGGGGGGGGGGGGGGGGGGGATAATTGAGCATGCCAGGAGAGCCATCTGTTTTATACTCAGGCTACTACTGTTTTCGTTTCAGATGATTGATCTTGCTAAAGAGGGAGACGAGGAAACTATTAACAGCTGGATTACAGTAAGTCTTTATAATAATTTGTTATCTCCTAATTGTGCAATTCCAGAAAATATACAAGGAAGGTCATTGGAAATTCCGAGGGGGGTAGGGGGGTCTCCAAAGCCAAAAATTTTAAGTTAATTATGAAGCTAACTGGAATTTCCAAGGGGTGGGGGGTGGGGGTTCAAACCAAAAAAACTTCCATGGAGGGGTATGGATTTTTCTGAAACCACACATTGTGCAAATGTTTTTATGAACTATTTTGAAAAGTCTCATAATAATGTTATTGTTGGATTTTTTTCTAAATAAAATGGATCGTGTTTATGATCTTTCTTTTCTCTTGTTTTACCAGGAGAAACATCTAATACCGAAAGTGTTTGGTCATCTTCTGCCCCGTTACCAAGATCAAGTGAACGGCTACACAAAGGTGTACAAAATACCTCCACGAAAGCGAGATATGGCCAAGATGGGCATTGTGGAGTTTGTTGGAAATAACCTGCCTCCTCTACTGCCGTCAGATGAAGAACTTAGAAATCTAAAACTGCAAAAACTGCAAGAGATGAGCTCGAAGGAAATTCCCCACAAAGGAACACCAGTGTAAATATTATTGAAAGACAAGAAGTGTCAACCTCGTTCCCAGGGTCTATCTTCTTCTTCTGGTGCTTTTGGCGGGAAGAAGAGAGACCCTGGGAACGAGGTTGAAGAATTGTTGGTGAATTTGATGGTTGGTGGATCGTGGAGGGGAGGGGAGGGGAGGGGTAAGTTTCAGTTGTTGGAGAGCTTATCTTCCAATCATAAAATGACACGGGTGAGCACTCGTATTGGACAGGGGATCTGGACCAAAACTGACACTTATTCTTGTAACGATATAGATGGAAATCAAAATTGCTGTACCTTAAGGTTACCATTTTTAGCAGCTACTAAATTTCACGATTTTTATTTCCCAAGATTTAACGAATGCAGTCGAAGCTCCCGTAAGCGGACACCTCGGGAAGCAGAAAAAGTGTCCGCAACTGGAGCTGCCCGCTTAAGGGAATGTGTAAACACAGAGTTTGTATGAGCTAGAGTTCAAACGGGGTTTTGTCAAGGCGGCCGTAAGTAGAGCTGTCCGCTTACGAGAGTGTCCGCTCAGAGAGCTTTGACTGTATTTATTATTTTAAATTTAGCGATATTTTCAATTTTTAGAGATGTTGGTGTTCTCAACTGAAACTTCTAAGCGGCGATTTTTTAATTTAGCGATTTTTAATGGCATCAGTTTTTCACTAAATTCGCTAAATTTAGTAGCTGCTAAAAATAGTAACGTTTAATAATAAAAGTTACCGTAATAAATTTTGAGCGCGGGACAGTTGTCCGCCAAAATGAATGATGGATGCTTTATTTGTAGATTCGAGCCGTCGACTAGAGAAGCCACTCTCGCAAATCCTGTGGTTTTTGTGAAATTATCACTTCTAATTGAAAACATCCACACCTCTGGTACACACCTGCTAAAAGCGCTTAATATGATTTGCAGTTCGACTGAAATCTGGAACCGTAAAAGCCATATCAATGTCGCAAGAGAGCATTTCATGGGTTGTCACAGCGTTATAATTGGTTTCGATTTTTAAAAACCGTAAAAAAAATTAAAAAAAAGATTCCGGAAATAGAATCGCTATCGAAAAGACCTGCTCTCAAGTACTAACCCTACATTTTTAATTACGGAACCCCTACCGAAGACGAATAACTTTAAATAATGATTTAATTTCGCATCAATGTAGAATTGATCAGTGCTCGCAAAGTGCGCGGTCGTTGTTAATCTGAACTCCATTAATGGATTTTCAGTATCTCGTTTAAAAAGCCCTTGAAGTTTTGATCAACTTCGACGAAGACAGCGTTTACAAAGAGCTAAAAGTATTTTTTAAATTAACAATAACTTGCCAAAAAAAAAAAAAATTTAGTCTCGACGAAAAAAAAAAAAGTGGTGAGTTGTTTGTTTGCCTAAAGTCTTAATTATAATAATTCGAAATGTATACAATTTAGCAGGTGTTTATAAGTTATAGTTTGAAGTGGCTTCCGGTAATTTCGAAAGTCGTAATAAACGGAAAAAAAATATCACTTACATCGCGTACGATTGGAAAGTGAGGCAAGGAGATAATCGAAAACACAACAAAAGTGCTTCGATTCGCGACCATTGTGTTTTAGATTTATGACTTCGCAATATGAAGTTTCGTGTGTTGAGATACTCAAGTGAAATTGCGCATGGACGGTAGATAAGGCCGTCTTCAGTTCCCGAGGCTATTTAATACGTGCCGTGAATCAAATTATATTATATATTTCCTCTTTGAACTTCGCTGCATTGCGTTGTTTACAGCAAAGTGTGTATACTAATAAGAGCTTATCAAGCAACAAGAAGGAGACTAAAACGGCGGGGAATTCGGCAATGGAAAATTCATCAAGTCACCGTGATCATGAGGGATGTATCCAGAATTCTGCTTTCGTTGTATCAGTTCCAGCCGTGATTTCAGTTGTAACTTTGTCAACTCTTTCAGCAATTGCGGCGATCTTCCTAAACATCCTTGTGATCTGGGCGATCTGGCGAAATCCCACTTTGCGATCTGTGACAAACTACTGGATTATTTCTCTGGCCATCGCGGACTTGCTGATCGCAATTTTGGGTGTACCTGTTTGGTGCTTGAAACTCCTTCAGAAGGCGGACCTCATACGACCCAATGTACATAATCTGTTTACGGTAGTCGTGGTGTTAACGCTGGGGTCTTCGTCGTTAAACCTTTTGGCGCTGAGTTACGATCGGTTTGTCGGCGTCACTTCGCCTTTTCAATATCACAGTCGCATAACTTCGGCGAGGTGTGGGAAAGTAATTGCAAGCGATTTGGATTGCGTCTGTTCTCGCCGCACTTGTTTCGCTACAAAACAAATGTACCATAACAGCGTATGGTCATTTTCTACTGTTCGCAGTGATCTTTGGTATTCCGTTGATATTTATCAGTTATTTTTATTTCCGTATCTTTAAAGAAGCGAAAAGGCAGAAAAGATTGATTAAGGTTCAAAAAGCCAACTCACTTCGTGATCAACCTGGCTTTCTGAAAGAGAACAAAGCCGCCATGACAGTTGCTATGGTGACGGGATCGTTTGCTCTTTGTTGGCTTCCAAGTTTGGTCGATTCGATGATTCATCTTTTTGCTCCGATATTTTGGGAAAAAACTCAATTATGGCTGGGAACAACAAACTCTGGCTTGTTTCTCGCCGGTATTAAATCCTATTTTATACTCGGTGGCGAATTAAAGCTTTCCGGAACACATTTAGAACTCTTATTGTATTTACAAGACTAAAGCGAAATTCAGTTAGCGTAATTTTTCGTCATTTTTGACAAACTGTAAACTGGCTTTTCTTAATTTCAGGATGTTTAAATTATTTGCTGTAAACCGCATGGGTTTTAGTATTACTCTAGCAATATTTAGATCAAATCAAATATAATGAAAAAACCGAGGATTCGTTTCCGGGTCGATATAAAGTGTCTTAAAAGCATCTCGTTTACAAGGGTTTTTTTTTAGTTTTCAACTTTTTTTAAAATAGCTTTTTGACAATGAGATTATTCAAACCCTTCAATAAATGTCGTTGTTTCAGGTGATACCCTTATTCGTACCTATTTTCTCACGTCTTAATTTTCGCGGTGTGAAAAAAAATCGCGAAAATAAAGACCGATGTTTTCGCAAAAATTTAAGCCTTTCAGTCCTTTTTTCTCGGAAATCGCCAAAATAAAGCCTCGCAAAATACTGGGATCTGACAATTTCGCGAATTAATTACGAATAAGGTACAATAAATGCACTTTAAATTCGTTTCTTTTGTTGAGTGGAATCGTGGATGGAATAACAAAATCAAGCAAAACATCGACAGATTTCATTTGGTGATAAATAAATCAGGTGCTCTTATAGTGTATATGACCATGATGGTCAACCAATGGGAGCATTATAATATTTTCTTTTCTTTCAGAAAAAAATATACACCGAAAATCAAATACACTTGCACATTTACTTTGAGACTGATTTAAGCTTTCGACACCTAATAAAAGCATTTTAATAATCTTTGTTTGCAGGAAAAGAAACTTTGTGTGTTTTTCATATGCAGCTGAAAAAATTATGTTAGTTTCTGATTGTAAAGGTGTAACATAAGACTGTTTTTCTGAGACGTTTGTTTGCGAAGAACTTCCGCAAGGTATTAAATAAATAATGTCAGTTTGAAATGAAACTTGTCGTGTCTGTTGATTGGAAGCTAGTGTGACGTCCACAAATTTGCAAATTATTTTTTATCAAGTCTCAAAATCCCATCATAATAGATAAAGATTGCTGCTGTATGATCAGCCACAAAATTTCAACTTGTTAGCTCGAATAGAACAGAAGATCTAGGTCAAAGTTTGGTACCGTCCCATACAAACCTCTCTAATTTTGCGTCTGTTCTAAACTGAAGGAACAGACGCCAAATTAGAAGGGTTTGTATGGAGAAATTAAAGTGCCCATATCTCGGCCACAAATTGTAATGGTGAGCTAATTTTTGGCAAGTGGACGTTTTTTGGCATGCTTCCTCCGAATAGCTGATCGGATTTCATAATTTCGCAAATTTATTTTTTGTGACGTCATAACTTTAGTAATCTAGGAGGCGGGAAGTCTATGGAAGGCGAGAGAAGAAATGGAGGAAGCGGGATTTTCACAGCTGCGGGAACCGGGAGAAATAGTAAAAAAATTCGCAACTATTGCGCAATATTTTGCAATAGAAAAAAGCACACGAAATTTTAATTGCAGTTCTTATATTAAATAGCGCTGTTTTTATACGTCAAATTCAACGTTCCTATGTTGTTTATCAGTAGGATCTCTGCAATGGTAATTCATATGTCAAAGCAACCTCGTTCCCAGGCTCTCTCCATGTCCTCCCTTGTCGCTGAGGAGAGAGAGCCTGGGAACGAGGTTGATGTCAAAGCAGTCTGAGCGGCCAGAGAGAATTTAATGTCCAGTGAGCGAGTGACTAAACAGATGACTGAGTTTTGTGCTCATTCTCATGTGACAACAACAACAACAACAACAACAACAACAACAACAACAACAACAAAAACGTCTTTGTTTCCTATTCTGTCGCCTCCTGCAGCTATTGGTCGCTATAATTGCCAACCAAACAATCATTCTTTACGTCCCGCAATCTTCCGCCCTTTCCTCAGTAACTTTGTGTTGGAAACTTGGAAAGACTTTGCAATGTTTCATCAGAGTGGAATTTCACTGTTGGGTAGTATCATCGTTTTCTCCTTTTATTGTCTGTTCCTTTAGATCTGAACTGCCTCTTCGCCTAAAAAAAATAACACAGAAAAATGACGGGAGATTAATAAATGACCTTATTTATCTTTAATAAGATTAATCAGTTAACTTTTAATTTGTCTCTGAGATGATGGCTACCCAGCCACCATTTTGAGTGCCGAGAAGGCCTCGGATAAAAACATAGAGCTTATAAAAGCACACCAGTAACTAAGGAGTCCTCCTTTTCGCCGGAAGGATATCGCCGCGGTATCTCTACCCGAATGAAACTGGACATAATCTTCCTAAGAACACTCAACACATTGATAGATGGATACAGAGTCTAGCACACTAACTATCAGATCACTGCGCCTCCCATCATACTGCAGGTAGTTCCACTGCACTGGGAAATAGTTCTAAAGACCCGGATATACGGTGCAATATTGCGCGCAAATGTTGCAAGCAATGTCTGAATTGCCACCCATCGTGTGTCCATCCATCCTCGTCCCCATGGCCCCTCGGAAACGAGTAGCCGACCACGTGACCAAACAAAAGAAACGGAGGATCTGGGAACGAGAATGGTGTCCATCCTGAAATTGCTGCGCGCAATATCAGAAGTCGATGTTCTGCCGAGCCGAACATTGTGCGCAACGATTTCAACGTGTGTCCACTATCTGCAACATCGCGCGCAATGGCGTAGTCCAAACGTCTAACCCAAACACGACGATCTGTCCCGACGTTTCTCCGCTGATTGAAAAAGCAGTAAACATCTGCGCTTCATTCATTCTCTTTAAAACCATCGCCATTTTTTTACGTAATTGCAAACATCAGAACTTGCTGCGTCAGCAATGGACACCTTCTGAAAATGCTGCGCGCAGTTTTTTGCGTGCACTGTTGCAGCGGGTGTCCAGGCACTGTCTCAATAACAATATATTTACCTGTTCGCTTGTTCGCACCACCTTAGGAATATCGCCTTCCAGATTAGCGATGTTCACATTCGCGCCGTGTGTCAATAGTAATTTCACCATCTGATCCATGTTCTCGCCCGCTTGCCGTGTGAAGCGGCGTGTTTCCTGCAAACGTCACTTTGTTCACGTCAGCACCACGTGATATCAGGTACTCAGCCACGTGATACTTCCCAGACTCCACTGCGTGATGTAAAGACGTGGCGACCACTATTGGAATCCTGTGTTTATAAAGAAAAAATGTTACTTTTATTACTGATAATTAGTTGCCGTAAAATTCCGAAAATAAGCCCTCCGTATATAAGCCACTCCGTATACAGCTGTTTCGAGAAAGGTTGTCGGAAAAAAGCGCACGCGACAATCCCGAAAGGTAATCTGGGATATGATCAGCAAGGTACGTTCCTGACACTGTAGCTGTCGAACCTACTTTTGTTGCTTTCTTTTAGCACTCGCAAATATACGTCCATGGCGTTCTCGTGCCATTTTCTCAGATTTCCCTGAAATGCTGAAGTCAAGGAACCGTGAACTTAAAACTACCCACAATACCTTTCGCGATTGTCGCGTGCGCTTTTTTGCGACAAACCTTTCTCGAAACAGCTGTATAAGTCCCTCCGAATATAAGAGCCCCTACACGTTCAATTTGTCTGTTGTGGCCGAACTGTCCAGGAACAGAATTCGTAGGGATGGGGTTCAAGTCCAGATAGAGAAAGGAAAATTCACCGTCGTGTGTTCACATTCTCCATAATACCGCCTGGTCATTTGCCTTAAAAATTCCGTCTTCTTGTGGTTTCTTATTCCTAGCTTGGGAAACGAACTATTTCATGGTGGAATAAATACAGACCGGTTCTATTCGATTTCGGATAAGAAAAAAATCAACATTTCCTTCACCGCAAATTTGAATTTTTCGATTTTCTTTACTTTTCCTCCACTCGTTAAATAAATCCATCAGAAAAATCGAAAATAATTCACAGCGATAAACGCGAAAACTACTCACTTTGATGTACGGACGGCAAACGCCAGACGGCAAAAGTGGGATTTTTGCCGTTTGCGGGAAAAACAAACCGTGATCGTTGGCTGCAACCTCATTCCCATGCCCTGGGAACGAGGTTGCGTTCGCTGACGTCAGCTCCCTTTGATGCGAGCTAGCTCTGTAATATCTTGATGTAACACCCCTTAATTCTCAGAACTAACGTTTAAAGAAATGTATGACGAACAGTAAGGAGAATTGATATTTCGACCTGGTCGTTAATGTCAGCTCCCATATCAAGAATCGTCCCGACCAGTGGTTTTACTCCCTTTCAAAGTCGCCACATGGAGAGCAGAGCAACCTGAAAACGACAAAAACGATTATTAAGCAGGAGTATAAAACTTTATTATATGGCAAACTGGTCCACGATGAAAAGGAACATTCTGATTGGTTCCCTGAGCGGTCCGAATTTTTGCAATACGGACCGAAAAGATGGACCGCTCACGAACTCATTTCGCCAAATTCCTTTTATGAAACATTGAACAAAAGAAAACTTTTTTTATATTTATTAGAAACATTTTTCCTAATGTCTGGCGGACAATTTTGGTTAAACTTTTTGCAAAGTGGCCTGAAAAATGCAAGAATATGCTTAGCTTTGGCGCGCGCTAGCCGAGAATGGTTGCATTAATTTATCAACGTACAAATTTTTAAAAGCCATCATAATAAAAACTTTATTGAACTAGCTTGTTCGGTCCGTATTGGGAAATATTGGTCTCGTTCCTTTTTTGCAAGTTTATGACCTCGCCTTCGGCTCGGTCCATAAACTTGCAAAAAAAGAACTCGACCAATATTTTTCCCAATACGGACCTCACGCTAGTTCAATAACATCTATATAGCAAGATATTCAGTTTAGGACGGTAGTGGAGCCCAGTAAGACGGGTGGGTAGTCAAAAGAAAACATAGGTCCACAGTGTGTACATGTGGCTATTGTTTTTTAAGTTTCTAAAGTAATCCATGGCAGGAGCCCATCACTAGGAGCGTCCATCTCCCATACTCCGTCTATGTCACAGCATTTTTACAGACCGGGTTATTTTTAGACTCCTTTTTCCCGGGAAAAAATATGATCTCCTTGTCAATTGAGAAATATGACACGTCATTCATTACATCACAACTTTTGATTGGCTTGTTTGAATAGGAGTTCGCGAGAAAATGAATCTAAAAATAACCTGGTCTGTAAAAACGCTGTGACACGAATCCAGTCCAGTTGCTCGCTCCTAGTGATGGGCTCCTGTCCATGGCTAATTGTAAAGTCGAAGCTCTCGTAAGCGGACAGCTCTACTTACGGCCGCCTTACAAACTCTGTATTTACACATTCCCGTAAGCGGCCAGCTCCAAACGTTTTTTCAGTTGATAGACATTTAGGGCCCTTACATTGTCGTTACGTCTAATTGCAAACGGTTACTCTCGGCGGTCGCTCTTATAGACTTTAAATGACGTCATACCTGTGACCTCTCTAATATGGACATCCATCCCTTCGGTGTCCGTATTAGAGAGGTTCCGGCGACTCAGCTTTTCCTTGAGTACTTCTTAGTTTATATAATTGTTTCAGCTTATAATTGTGTATTTTTAAAATGGCTGTTGTTGTTGTTGTTGTGCATGCTTACCTTGGTAATTTTTCAAGTCCAGCCTGATCTGGACGCGGCTACTTTGAGTGACGTCACGGATGGCATGGACACAATTGACGTCACCGTCCTGACAGGCCAAATGAAGAGCAGTCTGTCCGTGCCTGTCCATCAAATTGACGTCAGCCCCGCCTTCTATCAGCTTTTTACGATATACATTTGATGGGTTAACACGGCAAGATGGAGCGGAGTCTGAAACGAAAGGTTTTAAAATGTAATTTATACTGTTATCTCTTGGAAGCGTGGTACGGCAAGTACCAGTACAACCTCGTCCCCAGGGCCATCTCCGCTTTCAAAATGGCGGGTGGGCGCGAAAAAGACCCTGGCGAAGAGCTGGTCACGTGACCACAAAATTAGCCAATCGCGAGCCCGCCGCCATTTTTGAAACAATCAAAATCTCCAATATTTTTGGAGGACACGTGACCTGCTCTTCGCCAGGGTCTTCTTCGCGCCCACCCGCCATCTTGAAAGCGGAGAAGACTCTTGGGACGAGGTTGGTACCAGTACAGTTGAGTACGAAGTCTCTTCTCAGTAGTTTTCTCCGCCGAAGTTGCTAGGCAACGTGACGTATCCTTATTGCGCTATGCTGGCGTGACAATTTTTTCGGAGTACTCGTGAGTGCTCGTGCTTGGTTCTGATTGGATAATAAGAATCGGAAACTGTTCGAGTGCTTCAACGAAGATTTGTAAAAAAAACCGCACTTGCTGCCCCGACTGTTTCAGTCTCAGTTCGTTAGTGAATATGTTTCCATGTCTATATATACACCTATTTCAATTAACGTTTGTCGGATAAAAAATGGGATAAAAGCGTAAAGCCTACAAGACAAGACCGAATGATAGTCTGGGTATTCATTAGAATTTGCATATCGGTGGAAAATAAATCTACAAGTTTTTATTTCGCCGTGATGTATTTGCTTTGCCCCGAATTAGATAATTTGTCATTCCATGTTTTTCACAAGCTGATTCTGCTAAAATTTAGTTTGGCTAAAAGTAGCTTACTTCTACAGGTTTAAAACAAAAAGGAAACGTTAGAAATAATGTTTTTACATGTTACTTCTCATTAGTATTCGGTGCGTGCAGCGGTTTTCTACTTTTACCCATGCTACCTTTCGGTCTTGTCTTGCGGGCTTCTAAAAACATTTCTATCCGACAACGTTAATTGAAATAGGTGTATAGATGTTATTGAACTAGCGTGAGGTCCGTATTGGGAAAATATTGGTCGAGTTCTTTTTTTGCAAGTTTATGGACCGAGCCGAAGGCGAAGTCCATAAACTTGCAAAAAAAGAACGAGACCAATATTTCCCAATACGGACCGAAACAAGCTAGTTCAATAAAGTTTTTATTATAATGGATTTTTTTTAAATTGTTGATAAAGTTAATGCAACCATTCTCGGATAACGCGCGCGCGCCAAAGCTAAGCATATTCTTGCATTTTTCAGGCCACTTTGCGAAAAGTTTAGCCAAAAAAGCCAAAAATTGTCCGCCAGACATAAGGAAAAATGTTTCTACTTATAGAAAACAGTTTTCCTTTGTTCAATGTTTCATAAAAGGAATTCGGCGAAATGAGTTTCGTTAGGCGGTCCATCTTAGCGGTCCGTATTGCAAAATTCGGACCGCTCAGGGAACCAATCAGAATGTTCGTTTTCGTCGTGGACCAGTTTGCTATATAATAAAAGAATATATAAGTATATAAGAATCGATATGTTACCTGTCTCAGCTTGTTATAAATATCAATTCCTCTTGACTTCATTCTTTGGATAAAAAACTCGGTCAGCGGTTGGTCTCCCTGGACAACAGCGATATGAAGAAACCTGGAGAGTCAGAAAAAAGAAAGCATATTGCTTGTAGCTTGGGTTCGAAACAACGGTGGTATCGACAGGAAGACGATACCATTGGTTCATAGTGGCACAAGTTCCGTGTCTCAGCTGATAGCGTTAAGGAAAGCTCTGCTCTCAATTAACATGACACTGAGGAATTAATGACGAGGTTATTTTTTATCACGAGACATGTATCTGGGAGTTTTTCCTGGTACAATAGTGCGTTTTCACTCAGTCCTGTGGAAATTAAATGACAAAGGTCGTGGCAGCCATGTTGGTGTCCCTAACAAAAGAAGTTAATACAAATTATTTTGTAACGGGGACACCAATATGGCGGCTATGACGTCAAGTGTAAACACTCTATATATTAATTTTTTGTTATAAATTTGCTTTCTTCGCGCGGCTAAGTTTTTCCTCTCGTTTTATTTCGCTTCTCGCTCGGCAAATAAGGGACTGAGATTGACTGCTCGTAGTCTATAAATGTCTTGGTAAATTATATATAATTACTGTTTGTTTTTTCATCATAGAAGATCACGATTCACAAACATAATCCAACAAAGTGAGTGTTGCGCATGTTTTAATTAGAAAACAACCATAAAGTAAAATATTGTTAAACCTACAGGAACACTTTAATTTCCACTCTATTTTTGTCACATTTAATACGGAGTCGTAGTAACGAAACGTGCTCTAAAGCACGTTTCTACAACGGCTGGTTCCTGATGTTTTGCTTCATTTCATCCCAGATGTTGGGCTGCTATCACGATTATACGCGTACGGAAATCACATGATAAAATGGGTTTAAACCCATACGTAATACAAAAATATATAATTGTACTGGTTTGAAACACAATGTGGTAAAAACGCATATCGGAAAAATATCTGTGTCATTTTTGGTAAAATATTAAACATAAAAAACTAGCTGGTGTGGTGTTTCTATTATAAGTGATAAGTTAAAGTGGGAATAGTACGTCCTTCAAATCCATAGTAAATATTCAAATGATTTGTATAATACGACGAAGGTTTATATAATTACGATCCAAAATCATAACCGTGGAAACGGAAGTTTGGATACCGGGTCTTATTAGAAATACTCACTTAGTTTTGTTGGTTTCGATTGAGAAGATATCGTGATGTATGAAACAACTCTGAGACAGTGTTTTCATACCGATTTTTCCAAACAACTCGAATTCGTCAAAAATACTTGTGCTACGGCGTTTCGTATTTTCCAACTCTTTTCCCTTTTCCTCGGTCGGTTTTGTGAAATACCTCGGGGGATGAAAACACTGGTCCTCGTGTGTTGATATATCTGAGTGAACTTCAAAAAGTGACTGGGCGTTCTAATGGAGGATCCAGGCTAGTACGTAGTGGCACTAACGCGAAAGGAATTGAATTGAAACAAATCAATAACAAAGTTCGTATCTCCGAAACGTAGATTCGATCCGCCGGTTGTAATTGAAAGTATGTCCTTCTCAGTCCAACAATAATTACTTGTGACAAAATCACACAAATTTACAAAAAGTAAGTAAATAAAACTTTTCTGAAAAAAGGATGTTTTTCTTAAATCAAAGCAACGAAAAGTACTTTCTTTCATGGTAGTCCAGTCTCATTTTAAAATCGTTGATACATGAAATATTTATTATTTCACTGAGTATCGTAACTCTGCATGCGTCCTAATTGATGTTCCTATATTATATATTAGTTCCGCCTAGTTGTGCACACGCAAGCATTATTTTACTAGTTTACTGAATCACGGTGTTTCTGCGCGGTAATGCGTAGATGAGAAATGTTATAAGGACTCGTTTTATAAGATATGAATCCGAAGTTTTACTAGATATTACATCGTGAAATCTTTCATTTTTGGACCGTTCTATTAATTAGAGTTTTTGAACGCGGGCCGATTAAATATCTATATACTCCGAAATAATCGTCAATGGTCTACATGAACTACAGAAGTAAACTAACTCAGTGACAGAGAAGGGACACATGCGAGTGTCAGTGCTGTATTATGGGGGTGGAGTGTATACCAATTTTTGGCGATCTATCCCTGACTTAGTAAACCTGGCAGAATTTATAAGGAAGAGTCTAGCCTGTGGAGGCTCATTTCGGTGCGTTCTGCGAGCTGCAGGAGAATGACGTTGGTGTACAAGACCAGGAAAAAACAGTCATTTATCAAATTAATACATACTGAAAACTTCAGGTAAGTAAGTAAGGTCGATTCAGGACTCACGTGTCCTCCATCATCATCTTGTGCAAAGAGATCAGGCATAGGAGATGTTTCCGCCACAGTTCGGACGCAGTCGTTGGCTTGCCCAGCTGTTGTTACAGGAGTTTGCGAGTTACTGCTTATGCTTGATTCCTTCCCTCAAATGATTCACCTGACGAAGATGTACGGACTTCTATAATCCGAGTGTCTGCCTCATCGTGCTCGATGGCTCTTTTCTTGGACGATTTCTCCGCACTTTCAACTATCTTTACGAAGATAATCCGACGACGACGATGCAACGAGCCCCTTCGTTCGGTCATCTTCGGATGTCACGCAAGAATAATGTGTGACATCTGTATCTGAGGTGGATTGTTTACCAGTACAGAACAGGAATCTTGTTCTAGGGCGCTCCAAAACTGTTCCTTGCTCCTTAGATTTCTTCCCCTGGCGTCGTTTCCGATTTTCTCCTTAAAGCAATGATCGTTTCAGCACTTACTATTTGCTATATTTTCAATTTGTGCGCTACAATGTTGAATCTATAAACACATATCAAACAGAGCAAATTCAGTTGATTTGCAACTGGTTTTGCACGACATCACTCACCAGCCATATGATCCTTTTGTAAACTGTTTTGTAGAATCGTTCCTGCAGCATTTTCAAGTTTAAGTCGAGGATACTTCATATGTTCTTGCTACAAAACTGGAAAGACATGTTTTTTGTACTGATTAATGGCCAACTGAAGCGAAATAAGAGATCTCATGCAAATATGATCCACATAGTGTCTACATGCTGCCGTTGTGATTGGTTCAATAACTAGAAAAAAGGGGTTTCCCCTATAATTTTAGATGATTGTATATTCAGGCAACGTCGCAATAGGCGCCCGCGTTTTTTCACTACAACAGAAAACAAAGTCGTTCTGTTCTTTCTATTTCCGGCTGTGGGTTGTGTGTTAGTAAATAATCTTTTTTTCCTTAGCAATTTGCATTGTTAGTAGAATTTATGATTTTGATTAGAAAGTCGCTGTCCAATCATTCGATGAATTATTGACATTATTGCGGTTGCATAACTAAGTGCCGAGTATTGCTAGCGATTTTTTTTAAACAATAAAAACAATATAAAACCGTTCCGTTATATATGATTGTCTTTTGTTCTTGTTGCATTGAATGCTTTATGTCAATCTCTTTTTGTTGATCGAACCAACGGTTTTTTATGTAAATTGTTTCGATCATTTGTGCCAAGGGCGCTATTTTTTCTCAGGAGCATATTATATGCTCCTGTTTTTATTTGTAAACTGTAGAAAAGAAAAGAAACCAGCTGATCAAGAAATATTTAGGTTTAGGCAATATTTCTTCGTACAATTAGTTACAGCGAAACTCAGCTCCACCAATATCGATTTGATGATACCCGACCAAAGTTTTTTTTTTTCTCGACGTAAACAATGTCACGCAAATAAAGTCACGCAATGAACTGGAAGCAATCGTTCCCAGGTTCACTCTCTCGCGTGGGAACGAGTTTCCAAAATGGCGCCTCGCTTTGTCTGAGGAGCAAAGTTATTTGGCTTCTTTTGGGATCAAATCTGAAATAATTGGTAAGAAAACGTATTTAAATATAGATGATTATCAAATTACACTACCCGCAGGAGATCTGGAAGTCCTAAATGTTTCTGCAACTTTATGATCGTGGAAAGAAATATTTCAAGTAGATATTTGCCTGACCCGTGGTTAACGTCAGATCCGATTCAATTCAACATTTTTTATGAGCAAAATCGCCGGCGATCGCCTAAATAAGTTAACGATACTTTAAATAAAATGTCGAGATCTTAAGAATAGTTTAAAGCACGTAGGTACGGGATTTATTTTTCGGTTACGAATTATAAGCTTCCCATTTCTTCAAAACGATTTTTTTAAACACGCGTTTTCGGGGGAAAACCGGCGAACAAGGCCGGCAATTTATGATCCGTATTAAAATATTACAAATATCTACCATATCGTTCCCAAGTCCTTTTTATAAAGTCTTTCATTCATTCTTTCTTCACTCAGTCAAGTTGTAATCAAATCTTCTAAGTAAGGCTTATCTTTAAACAAATTATTATGTTTTGTACAGGGCAGTTCAACATGTATGATGTAAGGTTTCCTTGTAAAATTATAGGATTTCTTCTCAATGTATCTGATGCCTCGCTAAAGGATAACACTACAAGAACTGAGTAAAGCCAGAAAAAATGGAGGTGAATACAGATTCTGCCCGTCAACAGCTTACCTTCTGATACAATCGCAGCATCATATTCGAGTTTCAAGCCCAGCCTGGATCAAACAAAGTCAGTGAGAATGGAGAAGGAGTAATTTTGGAAAGGACTGGGGACCAAGTTGCCCATGTGGTTTTTGGCCCACCTGTGTCACACAATGACCCAGATGTGTCACCTCAAATATCATCAAAAAATGGCGTGTACTGTTCAAGCAGAACTGTTGCAACTCAGGAAACTTCACGGAGTAATGTTGTTGAACAAATAAAAATTGCGTGGCAAAGAGAACAACTTTAACATCAACGTCAAAATCACAACAATTACCGTCAATTTCAAAGTCACAAACAGCCATCAATTTCAAACCAAAGGAGTCGTCGATTTCAAAACCACGGCAGTCAAATTTAGTCGACCTCAGTAAGCCGTCAATGATAAGACTACGTATCCAAAATGGGCAAGTAGTACAAAACATTCATTATGTCGATATCCATGCAACACAAGCTGATCGACAAGATAAAACTGCACACAAAATACCAAAAAAAGTGGAAAAAACCAGCAAATAATTCTTCTAAACAGATGGAAGGTCCACAGATAAATAGCTCCACTACGCTGGCTCTTCTGAACTTTTTAAAAAGAAATATGCTGGAAATATGAGTGAAACGAGTAGTAAAAGTGGCGGAGATAATGATGATCCTGAAGTGGAAATTATTTCAACTGTTGGAGAAGCAAAGCAATACTTCTTGAAGAAGATACAACTTGTTCAGATCAGGCAAATAACATTGAGAAGGATGTCGATACAATAAATGTACCCGCAAGAACCGAGAGCCAGATAGACCCAGATATAATCTCCATTGCCGAATCTAGTTCCCCGGAGCAATCCAATGAGAACCCTGATCAGTCGCCTGTTGAATTGACATTGAAATCAACTGGAGTTCAAAGTGACAACACTGATCAACCATCCACTCAACAATCAGATGTTGCCGGGGTGAATGATGAAAGTGATAAAGAAACGAAACAAGGAGACAATAACTCATCTATCTCTACAGAAGGTAAGACACTCCCAGCATGCCTTGTATCCAGTCTAGCAGCAATTAATACTATATATGTGAGCAACTTCCCCCCTCCCCCCTCCCCTTACCCTCCCCGGTCTGCCCAGGGTCATTGCGTTGTGTTCTCGGGCAAGACACTTTACTCTCATAATGCCCCTCTCTGCCCAGAGGTAAATGGGTCTTGGTGAATTGGCAGGGCAACCTCTGGGACTCGCACCCCGCTTTTCCCCAAATTTGATATAAACTTTTTTCTCTGAGAGGGTGCGGCAACTGGGGACGAGGGGCAACCTGACAAAAATACTACGGGGTTACCTGCGACAGACTAGGATCCCAATGCCGGGCTGGATAAGTCTTCTAGGCTTGTACAAGGCAGACTGTAACCTAACTTGTAACAGAAAATGCTACAATATTTTGAATTTTACAGATGAGTTACATTCATTTGACATGTCGTGTTTCCATTTCAATTTTTAAAGAGAGCTGTGTACAAGTAGAAAACACTACCTCTGATGTTGAGTTGTGCGACAAATTCACAACTACTGTTCAAGAAGTGGATGTAGTTATGCTGCCATCACTTATGCAACCAGATGTGTCAAAACAAGCTGTAAAAAGGTGTGGGGAAGTACAGAAACAAGAAACAGGTAACAGTCAAATTTTGTTTGATAATACAGTTGAACCTCCCAGCATAAGCGGACACCTCCTTAAGTGGACACCCTTGGGACCTCATCTAGGACCGTGTCCGCTTATATGGGAGGTGTTCCGCTTACAGGAGGTTTCGACTTCTTACGGGAGGTTGACAACCTTAAAACTCCATAAGGGCAATTCAGGAACAGTGATTATCACTGGTAAATGGATCAATAGAGGTGCTGAGTTTTGATTGTATACAGTCAACTCTCGTTATGGCGACACCCTCGGGACGTAGTTTGGAGTCTGTAATAGCAAGAGTCTGCAATAGCCGGAGTCATTTTCAGTCAAACCTCTATTGGCTTTCGCCGGGTGGATTTTGTCTGTAATGGCGGGTGTCCGTAATTTAACGGGTGTCTGCAAGGCGAGAGTTGACTGTACTGTTAATTTTTAATTTTCATGGGACCCCTTTACTAAATCAACATTAATGGCATGATCCTTTCTGCTTACGGGAGGTTATTTTGGCCAAAATAAATAAAAATAATGTCTTGTTTTAGTAGAGAATTCGCTGGGGCAGCAGTTTGGTGTCCTTCTCCCTTACACCTTGATTTTTTCGGCCATCGCACCATCCTACCTTATTTTTTAGGCCGTTTCTCCCCCCCAACCATTACTCTAATTAAAACGATGGGGCGAAAAAAATAAAGAAATAAACGATCAATGAATTGTTTGGTTGTTTGTTTATTTTCACAGGCATCAAGAAAAAGACAAGAAAACAGACAAGAAAACCTCATGAGTGCAAGGAATGTGGGAAAATGTTGTCTTCATCATCAAAGTATTCCAATCACATGAAACATTCATTATGACAGAAGACCTTTCCATTGCAACGAATGCGGAAAATCATTCCGTCAACGACATCACCTCTCGAAGCACGCATTGCTTCACACCGGCGAAAAACCGTATGTGTGTCAGTAACTGCGAGAAAGCATTTGTATCGAGGTACAATTGTTCGAGATCATGAGCGAATCCACACAGGAGAAAAGCCTTGTAAATGCGCGCACTGCGACGAAACGTTTCGCTGCTCGCAAGCTGTCAAAGAACACGAGAAAAGTGCTCACAATCTTCATCTAAAATGCGATAATCTTGTCCAGAGAAGAAAGTTTATACATGCAACGTATGCGACAAAGACGTTTTCGTGGTCAATGTGCGCTGTCGCTGCATAAGAAAACGCCATAAAGATGAGTGGGGCTACAAATGTAACAAGTGCTCAAAAACTTTTAAGAATAACAGCGCGTTGTGGAATCATAAGAGAACCCATTCCAAAGAGAAGCCATTTCAGTGCGATCTTTGTGGACAGCGCTTAAAACGTCGTGGAAATCTCAAGCGACACATATTAACACAGCACAAGGCAGAGGAGGCAGAAGAAATGCCTTAAAACCAGGCAAACAGTTTGAAACATTTACGTGCGAAAAAAAAAACTAAATGAACTGATCTGTATTGATTTTGATCATTTTGCATTCTACTAGGACACTGCCAATTACTTTTTAAATGAGTTTAAACCCTTTCACTCCCAGAGTCAAACCTTGAGGACCCTTGAGTTATTAATTGTGGTTGTTCCTTTCGAGTCTGTGGATGAAAACGCCTAGTGTGTGACCATTCAAATGAAAGCTATTGAACGGTACTGTTTGTTTTTTGACAATTTTGCAAAATGAAATTCAATATTTTTTTCTTCAGTTTTGAACTTAGCACTCTTGGGAGTGAAAGGGTAAAAAAAAAGCTGAAAAAAAAAGCTGAAAAAACATACCTACAATTTTGGATAAAACCAGTTGAGACAAACCTAGCTTACACACTTTGAACAAGTTAGGCCGTCCTATTCAATACTGTCTCTAAGGGCTTAAAATTGATTAGAGGGGAGCCGGGGGATAAAAACTGACAACAAAACGGATGTGCTGAGCAAAAATTAACGCTAATGAAGTTGACAATGTCTCAACAGTTTTGTACAAAATTGTAGATCACAGGACAAACCAACTATAGACCGGTTTTCAATTAAGTGTCGAAAGTAGTCGCGGAATTGCTTTGGGTTTGCTTTACTACGCTCTCTGATTGGTTTAAAAAAACTCGCGCCACCTTTTCAGCCAATCAGATGCCAAACCAAAAACCACGCGACTTGGTCACACGCGTTTTCCTGCGCTTGTCGTCGGTTACAGGTATTTGCTTAGCCTGCGAGAGCAGACGTAATTTTCCGGCTCGAGTTACGTCTGCTCTCGCAGGCTAGTATTTGCTCCGAGCTCTCATTGGTTCAGTGTTATTTACGTTTGTTGTGATTGGCCATTGTAATTACTTTGGAGCCTCGCGTTTTCAAGTTTTGTTCGTTCAGTTTGTCTTTGAAATTTTTCAAAAAATAAATTTCCTTTATTAAATTGCACTTATGTCCAAAAGTTATATCGTTATGCCTGTTGTGCTTGTTATAAAGTTTTTATCCAAATAAAATGGAGAGAATACTTATTACAGTTGTGCTTCATAACTTTCTTTGATTTCTTTTAAACCTTACGTCGTTTAGCATTCCGTTCGTAGTCTTTTTAGAAGATCATTGTGTGGCTTAAACGAAGTGTGTAAAGCCACTATACGTGATATTTATTTGCCCGGCTGGACGGCTGGACGGGCCAAAACGAGATCGAACATGCGGGACTACAGTCTACGAAACTAGCAGTAACCCCCCCCCCCCCCCCCCCCCCCCCCCATCCAACTTTTTGCTCTCGCCCCAATTTTCACGCGGCCAGAATGCAGAAAAAGTTCGTTCGCGGAAAAAGCTCTTCGTTCGTACAGGCTATGGCACCGGTGGCCATGGTGGTGGGGGGGGGGGGGGGGGGGGGGGGGGGGAGGGATGGCCATTGTATGGTCTCTATAGCCTGAAAATGTGATGATTTTATTATCTTTTTTCGAAGCCTTTTTATAGATTCTAATCTGGATGATAATTCACCCGGAAAGTGAATTCTGCGCATAAGACTTCTCAAGCAATAAATTTATAGTACAGACGGAGACTTGTGAGCCAGGCAAGCACGCTTTGCGGACCTATTTTTCTCTCTCAATATTTCGAGAAAACCCTGGGAACGAGGCTGAAAACCCTTTCTGGTCAGCGGCTACACTCACAAATCAATAGGAATTTTCCACGTCGAAAGACGGAAGAGAATTGTTTTCTGTTCAAAATTCTTTCTTTGCTACAATCTAGCTCACGCATAATGCACGCTGTTACTTTATAGTGGACGTATATCCACAATTTGAAGGAAATGGAAGGTCCACAGCCTGGGAAAATTAATTTCGGCGAAGAAGAAGGAGGTGTAAACGGAGGAGAAGTTCCGAAGTCAGGACGTCTTGAAAATTCAGCTCCCAGTTTTTCTTGCAGATACATGGTACTTAGGTGAGTTATTTGGGAATATTGTAGCAGTTTTTCTCTCAACCTTTGCCCAGAATATTGTGTTTCTGAGTCTCTGTAAGGCTATATGGCCAAACATTAAGCTTTACTTTCTAAAAAATTATACAGTTGCATAAGCTTTTTAGACGCATCGATTAAGATTAAAATCTTAATTTATGTTTTGATATAAGCTAAGCTTAATCGAGCCGTCCTACAGTTGTACAAATATGTGCATATTATCATTATTTGAGCAGGTTCTCATGAATAGAGGTAGGAATAATTTAGCTCGATCAGTCTGCTGAACACTTTAGTACAGCAGTGCTAAATCCTTTGACACTTACAGCGCGGACACTCTAACCGTGAACGCTTTGGCTTTATTTTGGCTTTATTTTGACTTTATTTTGACTTTATGTTTCACTTATTTTGTACTTATTTTGGTATTTTTTTCTGAAAAAAATACAAAATAAGTGAAAATAAAGTGAAAATAAAGTCAAAATAAAGCCAAAATATAGCCAAAATAAAGCTAAAATAAAGCCAAAGCGTTCACGGTTCGAGTGTCCGCGCTGTAAATAAAGTTGTTTATTTTATTTTATTTTATTTTAAAAAGCATACAAAATGAATTTTTTTTTGCTGGCAGCACCGTTTTGAAGTTTATTAAAGTTATGCAAACAGTGATCTCATTTTTCATGCAGCCAAACTCACATTTCCTACATGTACATCTCAATCCCAAAGTTAAAGTACTGACAATATTGTGAAAGATGTTACAGTGCAACTACTCCAACCATCAGGCCACCCAAGCAAATTCTTTGTAAATTGACCAATAGTCGTTTTGAGTGCTAAAACAATAAAAAATGGTCACACATTTATTGCTTCATCTGTAGTGTGCAGTTTGCTTAGATCGCCTAATTTGTGGGAAAATCTATTAACATTCATTCACTAATTTGCACATAATTTTTGTCGGGTGGCTTTGGTATGGACTTAGTCGCACTGGGAGATCAGTTCATGATCAATGTATCCCCCCCCCCCGCACCAGCCGCCCCCAGTGGTAGTGGTTTTTAAAAGCATCCAATCAATGGTGCAAAAAGGGCAGAGTTCAACTCCCATTCCAGGATGCATCTTATGAAGGTTGCGACGAAGGATCTTCGGTGTGAGTTTTAAAAGTTTATTTAAATTTAGAACTTTTTATTATTCAGTACAAGTGTGGGTTTCTTGGAACGTTATGGCTGGTTTATTGTTCTTGGAATTGTGATTCTGGCGTTTCTTTGGATTAAAGTTGAAGCCGTACTGGAGAGAACTACAGAGAAAATGGGAACGTCAACAAGAAATCGCTAACTTTGGTAAGCAAGCTAAAAGTAATCTGCATGGCCCGCTAATTCAAAAACTATACATCAAATCTGTGTGTGGATCCATATAAATTTACAATAAGCGCTACTCTATTTAGGCAGCCAGTTCGATGTCAACGTTAATGGTTATTATCGTCAACTTTAACTACTTTCTCCAGATCCAATAATAGCAGCAAGTCAACAGGAAAGTATGGAGGGTGCAAGACGGAGTTACAGGAAAAACAGGATGCAAAAGCTGCTAAGTTTATTGAAGACAAAATGCTGGTTAGTAAATAAAGGAATCTTTTACTTTTGTGTGCGAGGATTGTGAGAAGGTTAATTATTTAATTTTCTCACAAAATTGTTTGTTTGTTTGTTTGATATTTCAGTCAGATGAAGAAAAGAGAATAGAGAGGATAGAAGACTGGGACAGACACCAGGAAGGGAAAGGATATCGCTCAAAAAGATTCAGATCTCCGGTAAATACATGCTTTATTTTATTAGCATAACCCAGCGGCTGACTATTGGCGAACTCGCAATCTGATTGGCTACACAGGAACCTACTATCGATCGATAAACGGCTCTTGGAGCGCGCACACAGTTTTTCGTGCATTACGGCCAAAAAATATTTAACAAAACTGTCAATAAATCAGTTTCGTCAATATTTATACATTTAATACATGTAGATCAGCCGCTCAGGTTAGGCTAAAACAATAAATTATAATAGACGGCTCGCTCTCGGTTTCTATCAACTTTGATAGTTGATCTTCAACTTTGATCGCCAACTATCAGCCGATAGAAACCTCGAGCTTGCCGTCTAATTGTTAATTAGTTGAACCTCTCTGGGACAGAATTGATGAGTTGCTGTAGAGAGGTGGCCGTTGTAGGGAGGTTTTTAATAAGAACTCTTAAAGTGTAACAGTCAGTAATTTTACAATTTGTTTTTTAGGCTGAATCAACTGAATCCAAGAATTCTTCCAAACCAAGAAACCAGACAAGCCTCTTAGAAAACCAGGTAGAAATTTGTCTGTTTTAAACAATTTTGCAATAATATTCATTTGCAAAAGTGCAACTTGTAACCTGTGAAAAAATAATAATTATGAAATAATTATGCCTATGGTAATTGAATATCGGCAGGTTTCAACCCATTAGCCGGTGATGGAGGTGGATCCAATTACAGACCATCAAGAAGAGGTACTGTGGCAACGATTTTCTATCTTTTATCTTTCTCATCAGTAATCAAGTCAAGATGCTGGATTCATGATGGGCTAACATATCATCCTAATCAGGGGGAGTAGCAATATATACTCCTAGTCGCTTCATGCTATAGAAACTGGGATTAGCTCTGGCAGTGTGGGCCACTATAAAGGGCCACTAGGGGGGGGGGGGGGGGGCAGGGGTCTATGGGAGGTGGGAGAAGAGAGAGCGGGAAGTGCGAGTCTCAAGGTGGCAAGAACTGGGAGAAATTTTAGGAAAACATTTCAACATTGCATAACATGGTTTTTTTTATAGAAAAAGCACAAAGATCGAGACAGGATCACAATGGAAGGGTGGGAACCGGGAATACAATGGTTATCTACTGGAAGCGGGAAGTTCAGACCCCTGTCCCATCCCCCAACCCCACTTTATACATCAGCCTGTCACAACCTTGTCCAGTACTTGCTTATATCCAACTCATATGTTGTACATATTATTTTTTTAGGTGACGCGTGGAGGAGGATGAGGTTAAATCTACACACAGTTACGTAACACCAACACTAGACTTGGCTCAGTACTGTATAATATATTGTAGAGAAATTTATGCGCTGCTTTTAATAATATGTAAGTAGCAAGTTTGTTGGTGTTTTAGTGACTTGTTGTGTAGAACTTGTAAACTCGACAGTAAATATTTGGAACTATCTTTTAGTTATTCTCTGAACATTGTAATGAAACAGAGCTTATGATATTTACCTTTTAAACACAGTTGGTTTGTGAAAAGGTAGATTGATGCTTCAACTAAGAAGAAGTTCTTTATACATAATATTAAATTAAGAAAAAAATTGTAATAAATATTTAGTACTTATACTTCATATTTATTGTTACGAATGATATGTTACATTGTAGCTGTCAAATTACGGTGAAGATGATGCTACCGTTGCCACTCAACAAAGTTTTTGATTAATTTTTGACATCTTTTTGACAACTTTTTGACGACTTTCGGATGGGTTCCGTTTGACTTGGCCAATCAAAATCCAAGGAGTTGTTGGAGGTGGAGTCGTGAAATTTGAATGGTTTTAGTTTCTAGTCTAGTTCAAATGTGGCACCACTGAAACGGAACCCATCAAAGTTGTCAAAATATGTCAAAAATTAATCAAAAACTTTGTCGAGTGGCAACGGTAGCGTCATCTTCACTGTAATATGACATGTAGTATCAAATTTGTTGACTTCTGTCACCATAATGCAATGATGACAAATACCATTAAATTAGTACTTTTACTGTAAACATTTCAAAACAAAAGGACTCGGGATCGAGTGGTCCAGGATCGAGCGCTGGCCACGGTCATTGTGTTGTGTTCTTGGGCGAGACACTTAAATCTCACAGTGCCTTTCTCCACCCAGGAGTAAATGGGTACCGATGAACTGTTAGTGAATCATGTTCAATAATTATTATAATATTGATAACTTGGCCGGCAGCTGTAGAAGTTCAGATTTTCAATTCTTAAAAATTTTCTTAAAATCATAGTAATTTAACCTATTATATGTATTAGATAACTTTTGAAACAAGTTGTCAGGCATTTCCGTTTGTACAAATCAAAGAACTTTGTAATCATTTATAAAATATATGGTTTGTAAGTGTAGTGCAATATTATAACAAGGAGATTCTCTAAAGACAGAATTAAAATATTGACAAACACAACAACACTCTTATTTTATTTTGATTGTCTTTTATTACATGTTTTTACAAGCCTTTTATAGCGTATTTTCTGCATATACCTGTATATACATTTGTTCAAGAAAAAAAGCTATACATCAGCTAAAAAGTAAAAGTAAATTGTACAGCTTCAGAAAATATCCATACCCACCCCAAGGAAGGTCATTGGAATTCCGAGGGGGTCTCAAAAGACAAAATTTTTAAAGGAAAGTATGAAGCTAAACTAAATTTTCCAGGAGAGGAGAGGGGGGGGGGGGGGGGGGGTCAAACCAAAAAAAAACCTGTGGGGGGGGGGGGGGGGTATGGATATTTTCTGTAACCACACACATTAAAACTATCTTGCCTAAATTCTTGATCATCATAAATATTATTATCTTTTAATCTGTTTAAAAATGGAGTTGCTGTAGTCAGGAGTTGACATGATTCAAATAATAATTGAAGGGTCAAGTTGAAAACTATGCTAAGTGGGCAAAGCGCGTTTGTCCACTTAGCATAGTTTTCGACTTGACCCTTCAATTTGTTGAATCGGTTGGACACTCTTTGTTTAGCTCAACTGAACAAACAACAACAACAACAACAACAACAAAAGATCCATGAGTGTCAAACCTATTCTGATCAACAATTTGAACAATATCTATTAGTAATCTAACTCAGTATACAATGTAACAGCCAAAGTTGGCTTGGTTCACTAATAGTGACTACACATATTGCATTCCATTGCATAGCAATGATTAACTCGCCTGTTTCTGTAAGTTATAAAACATTGAAAACAGCATGATTACCAACGAGTAACAAATTAATAATATTTTTAAAATGCCCTGCCGGATTACCTATAAGAAACTAGTTAATATCTTTTACTTAGAATAGACTACGAGTAGTCCCTAATTTTTCTCAGATCGAGTGGGCGGGCGCGCGCAAAGCGCGTGGAAATATCCTCGCGCGAGAAGACGCGACGCGAAGAGGCGCGAAAAATGAGGGACTACCGACATAGGGCCAGCGTTTGACCCTTCACGGCCGAGTGATTTTTGGGTGTCAATTTCATATCGTCTATCTTGCTGTCATTTGCGCTTGTCATTGATGAACTGCGGGAGATGTTTATCACAGACCAGGGGGCGAAGAAATGCGCTTTTCTTCGTGGATGTTTCGCTGGAAGCCCTCTCAAAATGGCTGAGACGTCTAAAAAAGCGATAGGAATTAGGCCTCAGAAAAAGCCCAGCATCAACGATTTCTGCCGTGTTTGTGGCTGCAACTTCAACACTTTTTACGGAGATTTTAAGCGAAGGATTTCAACCGAAAATTTCGAAATTCCAAAACGGGCAGTCGAGAAATCTCTCCTCGCCGATTTCCTGAATCAACTGGGTTTCCTTGTGAACAATCTGCTTCATTTTCTTCCTGTGTGTGTGCCAAATGTGGCACAAAAATAAGGAATGCCGTGGAACTGATCCGTTTCCTTCGAGGAAATTTCCCTAACCAAGGTCCACAACCTGGTTGTGCTGTTGTTGTTGACGAATCGGTTCGCAGATTGCGACTGAAAGGTTTAAAAGACTGGCGCGTTCCCCGGCCTTGCTCGAGCTCAGTTAATTCCAAGTCAAGCTGAGTAGCATCACCGTTGGACACGGCGAAAACCGGCAAAGCTCGACGATCGATCAATAGTAGAATCGCGAGAACGTCTCGACCAGCAAAGATCATAAAGAGCGCCTCCAGTGCTTCGATTTGTTTGGTTTTAACGCATCTATTTTGGCAGCTGATCGATACAGGCCTGTAATCGATCAACCTAATCCTTGAGTGTTGACATCGGCTTGCGCGTATTGACAGATTGTTGACAGATCTCCAAGAAAGAACCAATCATAATTTTGCGTTGTGAGAGCAACGCATAATTCAAACGCTGGCCCTATGTCGGTAGTCCCTCATTTTTCGCGCCTCTTCGCGTCGCGTCTTATCGCGCGAGGATATTTCCACGCGCTTTGCGCGCGCCCGCCCACTCGATCTGAGAAAAATTAGGGACTACTCGTAGTCTAACTTAGAAAGGCAATCCAGACCAAACCTAACCTGCGATCAGGCATGACGCGTCCTTTTCCCTAAAAATAAAAGGAGTGACACACAACGAAGAGGAGGCGGGCCTGATCGCAGGATAGACCAAAACAAACAAACAAACAAACAATAATAATTTGCCAACTAGCCGATAATAATAAAAATTTTATTATTGTCTTGATGTATCACAAAATATTATTACCAACATTAATGTATGCATACATGGTAGTTAGGAGAATTTAATTTTAAATATATTATATTATAATAAATTACACGTAGGTACTTTTCACCGTCACATGCCTTCTATCCTCATAGTTGGGTACAACCACCGGAGACTGTCTTGTGTTGATCTGTAATGCAATCAATATTAATGCAATGTTACTGTCCCGTATTGTAACAATGATAGTGATGTTTGAATTAATATTAACACAATGTTACTGTCTAAAATTGTATCCGTTATTTTTTTACCTCTTTGCATTTGCCGCTAGTTGACTTAATGTTACTGCTAGCTGATTCAAGTAACAGCCTAACATTCTGCATACATCGCCCGCTGGCCACCTGGAGGGGAGTGTTTCCATTGAAGCCACCTTCGCTAATGTCGGCACCGCATTTGAGCAATTCTTTTATCACTTCAATATTTTCCGCTTCTACTGCATGATGTAAAGGGGTACGGCCGCTTTTACCATCCTAAAATGAAACAAAAAAGACAATTATTTGGTATAAGAGTGGTGTAACGTTGCTACTTAGTGTGACGGGGTGGGAATTGTCGTACATTTTAGGAGTGAAATTTTGTGGTTAATGGCACCGCTTAGGGTATTAAAATCTAAAATGAATGCCGTTAGAGTTATCCTGGAGCTTTTAGGGTATTGAAGCCGAAAAAAATTTCAGGAACAAAGTTTTGTTTAGAATCGGTAGTAACCTCTTAAAGATTGATGTGAAAGGGAGAATTTGTCTGTTAATATTATAGTACCTTGCAATTGACATTTCCCTCGTGGTTGATCAAACACCTCACAGCCTCAGGGCAGCTTGCAAATACAGCTTCGTGAAGAGCAGTGAATCCATTAAAGTTACGTAACTCCAGGTCAGCCAAATTAACTGCCTTTAAAAGTTCTTCTATACATTCTACACTTGACCTCTGGCAAGCCAAATGTGTTGGTGTTTGTCCATTACGATCTGGCAAGTTGACGTTTGCGCCAGCAGTTACGAGCTTTCCTACCATGTGCGCTTGTCCTGTTATCACCGCCAGGTGCAGTGGTGTTTGTTTGAGGTTGTTGTATATGTCCAGAGTTAGACATGACATGAGGTTGATAAGATATTCTACAAGTTGGGCGTTGCCATGCGCAATTGCTATGTGAAGTGGCCTGCAAGTAAACAAGACATTTAATTTGTGTTAAGGGTGGGGATGACTTTCCAGTTTTGGTGACACTTTCATTCCCTCCCCTCCCCCCTCTGCTTGCCTCCCCTCCCCTCCCTTCCCATGGCACACATTTTCAAGCTAAATTCTGATACAAAGACAATACTGAGCAGTGGGAAGAATTTTGTTATGTTATTGACCCAGTCTTGTGGGTTAGCCTGAAAAACCAAATGTCCATACCCCCTCCCCCTCCCCCACCCCACAGAAGGTTATTTGGTTTGAGCTCCACCCACCCACCCCCCTGTCCAGAAATTTCAGTTTTATTTAGCTTCATACCTTTCAAAATTTTGGCTTTTGAGACATTCCTCCCCCTCGGAATTTTCAAAATGACCTTCCTTGGGGTGGGTATGGATACTTTCTGGAAACCGTACAATCCACTGAGCTGCTTTGACAGGCTAACCTTGGTTTGACATACTATTAGCGATATAGGAAAATAAACATGTCATGACTTACGTATCTCCATCTTCATCTTGAAGAGCTGCCAGGTGGCACTCAGAAGCTGACAAGAGGCTCATCAATTTGGGTTCAGGACTGATCGGCGTTCTCTGTATTTCTACTTCTGGAACTACAGTAAAAAGAACCGGAAAGAAAGGCATGTACATTGACGAATCCTTACATTTCTAGCTCCTAGAATAAGTTTAATGTCACTCCCAAATAAACAGTTATAAATTCACTGCACGAGCTTGGGATGACTGTGGTAAGGCCACCAGGGTTGGGAGAGACCTGGGGTGAGGAAACGTGTTCATCCCCAGGTTATCCCCTAAAGGTCATTTCTATTGCCAGGAACTGGGACAGCATTATTTTATTTTTAACATTTATATCTTTAAAAAGTCTTATGTTAGGAATAATTATTGCGCTTTTTACTTCCTCAATTTATTAGCCTGTGTGCAGACGTCTCCTATTTCCTTGCTTCACGAAGTCAATCGTGGGAAGTACTAGTTGAGGGACAAATCCCGTCAAGACGGGACTGTGCCCGCGATTTTCGTCACGAAGTCCCTACCGCAATGAGAAGACGTCATGTTGCTTGCTTAGAAGAAAATTTTCGGTACTCGCGAGTGCTCGCGCTGTTTCTTGATTGGATAATAATACTGTAATCGGAGACTCGTACTTCGAGTGCTCCAACGAACAAGCCCACCGGAAGTACAGAAAATTGAGCGAAAGTCGGGACTTTCCCGGATAAGGAAGAATATAAAGAAGCACGTGAATATTCAAATCGTTCGCACAGACAGGGGCACCCCCTGTTTTAATATTAGAGGTTGTACTGTCAAAATAAAGATTATTCGTCTGATACTGCTTATAGCAAATACTAAATCTGTTAAACGAGAACAAAACTAACTTTTCACAGCCCGAATTGATTAATGAAATTTTGTCACACTTGTACAAACTCGTAACATGTATAAAACACGTCATGAAAAGTGAAAGCTTATAGTTTTTTAGCCTGATTCTCAAGACGGTCCCTAGAAATCTATGTATTTTATCATGATGTACATTATTTTATGAAAAAATAAATATATATTTTTAAAAAATATATTGGTATTTTATATGAAGAATTATTGCTTACGCATACACAATTTTACATGTTCTTACCTTGCATTGTACGTGGCAATATGGTTCGTGGCCGTTTTTGAAACGGGTTCGTCCTGTGTGTTCACAAATAAGTCCGAATTGACAGTTTTAGCGGGAATAATAACAGTTGAAGCTCTAGATTTTCGCTTCTCTGATAGTCTCGATCGAGATCTTGGTTGACTGCGGGCTACCGAAGGTGCAGTCGAGCCAACATCAAGTTCTGTTTTGATACAAGGACTGTGCGGTGAATCAAGAGTTTGTTGTCCAGAAACCAGCGGAGGAAATCTTGGATCAATACCTTTTTCAGTCTGTCGTGTCATAGGGGAAACTCTCGCGGTAAGTTTTCTTCTGATCGCATCTTTACCCTTCCCCTGAACTGACTCATCGATGCTCGTGTGCAAAGCGGAAGTGAGAACCTGCCCATTTCTTCTGAAATTCGCCGCAGCTATTTCCATTTGATATCTTTTATCCAAAGACGATCCTAAACTTGTCGCAGATACCATTTTCTTAGCAGTAAAATATCGATTCAGTCAATGCAGCATCCACGCATATAAATAACTAAAAATGTAAAACTGCAAGCCAGCCTTCCAACAGGATGGAATAAGAGATATTTTTAGCCCAGCAATTTTTTAACCAATCACAATCGAGATAGCCTGGCTGCTCCTCCGAAGGGACTTTCCCACTTTCGCTTTCGGCTTGATTATTGACTTCCTGATTTAAAAGCAAATATTTTCTACCCGTGTAGATACTTCGTCCGGTGGCCGATAGTGTATCGCTGTCACGCCCTAAGCGATATTTTGGGAAATTCCCTTCGATGGCGATCGCGTGAGCTACACAGAAACATGTTTCTTCCCGTAACTCCGTTTGTCACGCAACCTTTTGCGTGACGCATGGCACAGAATTGGAGTTTTACGTGTCCGTTCTTTTCCCACATCTTTTCCCGGTATACTGGTTATGGAGAGTCAAATCATTTTGTTTGGGTGATAATATTATCCCAAACAATTGATTTTAGAGGTTTATTTAAATTATATATTTGAAATATCCCCTTCCAGAAATTTCTTGTGTGCGTCAGTCATATTACGTGGGAGGGGAGGGTCTGGAACCGAGACTAAATGTTTTGCATGAATTTCTTTCGCTTACGGCAGCTTCTTTGTCGTTTCGCTATGCACGATTTTTTTCCTCCGCAAAACCTTTTTTGGTATTTGCCCAATGCCCCTCCCTCTCAAAAATGCAATGATCTGTACAAATCTGTACAAAATCTGTACAAATCTGTACAAATCTGTACAAAATGAACCTTTCCGGGGTGAGCTGTGGGGTACCCACAGCTCACCCCGGAAAGGTTCATTTTGTTGTTTTGTCTGGTTGCTATGACATCACAAATAAATTTCCAAGGTTAAGCTGTAGTCACGTGATCAAGCGTTATAATGGCGGTGAGCACAAACAGTTTACTACGTGAAGAAAGGCTCGTAAGTGATAAGAAAACGTCCTCATAGCAGGCTTTTTTAAGGCCGATTCGTCATTTAAATGATACACAAATGTCTTTGACAATGTCTCATCGTAGTTATGTACCTAAACCTTCATCGGATTTACAGCGAGGCTCAACTGGCGCTGTCAAAAGCCGTCCATTTGGGAATAATTCAGTTGGTACCTCTACAAGAATTATGGCGAAACAGGGACATTCCTCCACTGGTGGTAGGATTCTTCCGAGTGGACCAGGGCCTCTGCCGAATCGATCCATGCTGGACAATAAGTCTGGCACGGTGAAATTTGTCACTGCTTCTTCGTCTACTCGTGATCATGCGAAAGGTTCTTATCACGTTATAAAACCATCAAAAATCGAATGTCATGGACTCTCCTTCGGCACGGCGGAAAGTTTCAAGCGACTCTGGATATGAGAGTTCCACTGGAAGGGATAGATTAATCACGGGCAATAATAGATATGGTAATTTGAACGGCCGTATGTCGAAATCTCTCTCGCAACTGAATAGGGACGAAACGGACGATCTATCTAGTCGATCTCCTTACAGATCAAGAACAGATTCTTCTTCGCATGGAGTTAGCCCTAAAACAGGGTATTTGTACAGTCAGAATCATTTACATGTAAACTCCAAACCAACGCAAAATGGAAGCACTACTAGCACTAGTATCTATCGATCGACAACGCATTCCGATTATAAAGATCCGAAATTGGATGATAGAAAAGATCTCAGCAAGTATTCTTCTGATAAAGATTTGACTAATGGCTACACATCGGCATACAGCACAGGGAAAACTAGTTACAGTGTAATAGATGTGGAAAAAGCTCGTAAAGCGACCATAACTGCTTTACCTGGTACCGATCTGAAGTGTTCAAGAAAGTCATCGTTCAGTTCGTCGAATTCATCTCCTTCGAATTCGGTGAGTTTAGTCATGCATGTCAGCGTGGATGTAAGCTTATAATCTTTAAGATCTAATTTAAAATTGTTTTTCTTTTATTTCTTTATCACCAACAGTGATAGTACTATCGTAATCTTAGTGAATCTATAGCTATTTAGCTAGTGTTGTAGTCGTGTGTACAAGATGTACAGTAATGTTTTGATATTTGAACATTAATTAACACATTAGATATGGTGTCGCAATGTTAATTAAATTATAATATTGTTTACACATGATCTGATCGATTTCATGGACTCTGTAACTGAAATCCAAATTGAAAAAAATATAATAATTATATTGTTTTCAATTTTGATTTCTGTTATTGTTTTAGTATAACATTGATCATGATGCAGAATACAGGCAAAATTATATTACTCAGAAGATAATTTCATGTAGCCTGTGAACTTTGCTTGCCCAAACTGAGTTACATTAAGTTACAGTAAGCAAACATCAAACTAAGTAACATTGATTTAAATAATAATTACATGTATTGTTCAAAGTTACTTATTTACATGTACTTTCCCTGCTAGCAGAGTCCCCTTTTCCATTATTTTGAGGCAATT
Organism: Desmophyllum pertusum; assembly: GCA_029204205.1. Lineage (NCBI taxonomy): Eukaryota > Metazoa > Cnidaria > Anthozoa > Scleractinia > Caryophylliidae > Desmophyllum > Desmophyllum pertusum. The sequence goes on from MU826368.1 coordinate 728,490, forward strand.
CCCTGCGAAAGGAGACTCTGCTAGCAGGGAAATTTAAACTTGATCTTTGTGAGATACTGTAACTTGGCTTGAGTTTGGGATCAAGGAGAATGTACTCAGAACCTCTGATGTACAATGGCCACACTCGGGCAGGATTAAGGGACCATTGTAGCTTGGATGTTTCAATAAGATCGGTGCACGGTTAGGACGAAAAATCCTGACCTTTCCTGCCCCATCTTAACCACCTTTTTTGTGCTTCTTCTTAACTTAAGTTGTGAAATATTACGCAATGCTGCAAAATATTTTCCTGTTTCTCCAGGTTCCCAGAACCTTAGGAATCCCATGCTTCCCACCCTCTCCCCCCTGGTTTCTTCCCCCACCCCCCTCAACACAGCTGATAGGTCAAGAAAAAGTCAAAAAAAAATTCAAAAGCATCTGGTCAGTGATTCCTTGTCAAAGTCAAAAGCTACATGTACTGTAATTTTTGATGATACTGGTGAACGTTGTTGACGATGAAGTTTCATTGAAGGCAAGCTATGAGGAATTGCAATGGGTCAATAGATATCCATCATCCTCATCATCACCATTCATCCTGTGAGCGCCAAGTGTCGCACAGGGCATAACAATAGCTATTGGCCCTCGCCAAATAGTCAGAAGTTCTACTAATTTGCCGGGTCAGGTAGCTGCCCTTGTCAGCTGTTTGACTAGTGAGACCCTCTATTGTCTGGATCACTGTAATGACTGTCTTGTTAATTGGTCAATTAAAATTATTTTCTGCAAATTAGAAACAAAATTTTAAGGGCAAATTGGGTTCTTTTCATTTGATCAGTCTCGTTTACGGTCAGTGAATATTCTAATCTGAGCGATCACCAATTTTGCCTAAAGGTTCCTGTTAGTGACCCCCCAAAATGGTGGACCAACAAAGAATTAAAACTCCTTAGAGCTGATTCCACCATGGCAGAAGATTACCATGACCTTTGTGACTCCAGTGCAACCGCTCTACCGCTGAGCTATGTCAAGCCACTAGGAGCTAGTCAAACTTAATATTATTGACTCAGGAGTCATGAATGGTCCCTCAAAATTTTCAAGTGCTTACAAAATCAGGCTTCTGCTCTAATTGCTCGCAACATTTTAATGAGTGCTTGTTTGATTGTGCTCGCATATTTTTACAAGTGCTCACATGCTCGATTTTAGTGAAGCTAGTTTTTGCAAAGTGCTCATTGCGAGTGGCGCAATTAAGGCTAACTTTTATCAATGCAAATGCTCACAAAGAAAACCGCTGTGCTCTCATGGTCACAAATGCTTGCAAAGACCATTCGATACCTGTTATATTAATATTTCATAATCTTACAGTACAACAGAATGAGATACAATGTAGTCATAACATTATTTAAAATCAGATATCTAATTGTGGAATTGATTACAATAGATGTTTACAAAAAAATACAAAATTATTATTAAAGGAGCTGTCAGCAGTTGAGTAATGAGATTTTGTTCTTCAAGTAATACTTGTCAATATATGATATTATTTATTAACCTGTTTGCCGATACTCACTGTACAGACATGTATGCACATGAATATGTTCCTTAGCGGGAATGGATTGTTTAAAAAAATATCCTACCACTTGTTTTACAAACATTTTTTTCAGTGGTTAATTATTTATAGACACAATTCCTTGTCTTTAAATTAAATTCTGACAGTACTATGGGAAAATCCAAAATTATAAAAAAAATTAGTCTCGACTGATAATTATATAATTTATTATTATATTTCGGATTCACTTTTTTTATTGTGCACTTTCCGAATCTTTGAACCTGTGTATGCCAAAAAGTAATTTTCAAAGTGGGTCTTAAATAGTTTATTTATAGTTACCTGTAAAAATCATTAATTTTCAAAAGCCGGAATACATTAAATTTGTTATGGATGGAATTTTGCCAATTAATTTAGTAACAGGTACAATTTTCAACACAGATTACTTTCTGCAAACAAATTTGGTGTGCAATTTGCATTCAGTTGAAGTCAGATAAATTGTTCGTCTTTTTCAACAGATTAGCTTAGTTGAGGGTAAAGCTGTGCACAGTAGAGTTACTGACAGTAGACGAATGAACAACAATATTATGCTGTTATTGTTACATACAGTACAGTACAATACGACCAAACACGTAATTAGCATATATTGAGTGGATGTTGATTCATCGAGCAAGTGTTGGGATAAACAGTGGCTTTTGAGTGTGAATATCTCGTCACATTTGCAATTTATTTCTGTCTGTTATGGGTCTTGTTGGCTAAACGACACGTGTACTCGCAGAAAATGTAGCACGCTGTCATGTTTGTGCACATCAAAGGGCTTTCACAAGCTCCAGATATTTAGCGGTACGCTGAGTGTTTTAGAAATGAAACTGTTACATTTATTATTATTATGATTTTGTATAAATTCTATTTTTTACTGAAATTCTATTGTTTCTGTTTTTATTTTTTAGCCTACTGGTAGAAAGCAGTTCCGATGGCTTAGTTGGCCTCCGTAACTTAGGAAATACAGTAAGTAGAAAATTTGATTATATTTACTATATCACATGTTGCCTTGCCTGTAATATTAAACTAATGATTGTGGTAAATGTGGACTACAGTGTAGTAGATTTACAAAGTAATATTAATATTGTATACCTGCCAACTTTTCCTAAGTCGACTGCGTGTGATTTTCATACCATATTACCCGAATTTCCGAAAAATTTCCGACGACTTCCGAACATTGCCGAAGATGTTCCGACGACTTCCGAACATTGCCGAAGATGTTCCGACGACTTCCGAACATTGCCGAAGATTTCCCGACGACTTCCGAACATTGCCGAAGATTCCCGATGATTTCCGAAGGCTGCCGAATGTCGCGGTGCGAAGCTAAAAAATCTCGGCGCCATCTTGCCAAGATCACGCTTATCTCAAACGCGACATTTAGCGCCGTTCATTGGACTATTTTGGGTGGAAATTGAATCCAATTTTTCACGTTAATGGTTAATGAACAAGTAGTCCGGAATTGTGAGTCAGGCGTGTGAAATTGTCATGTATGCGTGTGATCGATGTTTTCGATCCGGAGGCGTGTGACACACGCATAATGCGTGTGAGTTGGCAGGTATAATATTGTAAATAACTGGCTGGGTGGCTGTCAAGATTCAGGCATTCCAAAGATATATGTCAGACTCTACCCTGAAAGGCACAGTTGCACTTGCATGGGCTCACACTGGCCCACACTGCCAGAGCTTATCCCAGTTTCCTTAGCATGAAGCCCACTCTTATTATATGCAATAATGTAAGTTAGGGTACAATTTTTCTATTAATATGGTGTGTGTGTGTGTTTTTCTATGTACTTATTTATTTTTTGTGTAATTATATAGCATTACCATACATGTATGTAAAGTCAAATGTACCAAATGAAGGGCGTGCTGGAATAAGGGCATAACGACAATAGAATTCTATTGTTAATTATGCCCTTATTCCAGCATGCCTTTCAAATGTATTTGTGAATAAAGCAGTAGACAGTTAAAAAAATGAAGCCAACTAATAGTATTGCTACTCCGGGTCCCCTGGATGGGATGCTAGTCCATCACAGGTTACCCCTCCCCCCCAGCATTTTGTCGCTGGTAATCATTTATTTTATACCACTTAGTGGAGAGAGGCACTGTGAGAGCTAAGTGTCTTGGTGTTGCCCAAGTCAAACACAACACAATGACCCAGGCCAGCACTCAAACCCAGACCGCTCGATCTGGAGTCCAACACGCTAAACCATTCGGCCACCGCGTCTCCCACATAAGGGGAAAGGATTACATTCTGTATATTAAATAAAATTAATCATTATTGTAATCTAAAATCTGACAATTTAACCTTTTCTTTGCAGTGTTTTATGAACTCCATCCTTCAATGTCTTAGTCACACACAGCCCTTAACTGATCAACTGTTGAAAGGTTCCCACATGAAGATCATCAGCAGCAGCAGTAGCATGAAAGGCAAGCTTATTCAAGGTATGTAGATTGGGATTTATAGGCATGTGAAGAGGGGAGAGGAACAGTTTAGGGACTAGAGAAAAGTGGCTGAAAAAATTAGGGAGAGGGGAGAAATGGCTGAAGAAATACAGAGGAGCTGGAGGGAGAAATAACTGAAAAAATTAGGGAGGAGGGAGAAACAAAGAGGATGGTCGACCGAGAAACAGCAGATCCAAAAAAATTCCATACTCATGACGTAGCTCAACAGAGATCCGTGTAGTGTCTCTGATTGGTTGTTGCTCAGTGTTGAATTTTTGCACACAAAGTAATAACCAATCAGAGGACACTACACAGATCTCTGTAGAGCTACGTCATTGGTATGGAATTTTGGGGGATTATTGTATCTCGGAGGTGTGTCAACAGGGGAAGGATTGAGCACGCAAAGGGAGACCTTTGTCCTTTGTAATACTCGGAGGTTTATATAAATTATAGCCATTAGGGAATCATCTAATCATTTGTTTTTGTGGAAAAAGTCTGGAAAATGAACTTAATTTCTGGAAAGCAATTTCATTAAATTTTGATTCATCTGTCGACAGCATTTGCAGATTTGATCAAATCCATGTGGAAACCAGGCAATAACGATGCTGTGTCTCCGCATTCCTTCAAGACTCAAATCCAAAGATTTGCCCCACGATTCATGGGATACAAGTAAGTTTTCTTCTTACGGTTTATCCCTTTAGTACTATTCTAAACAGTGATCAAATTATCTAGAATGTCTTTGCACGCATTGCAGGCCTATACATTGTAAGAATAGCATATGTATGGATGGAGAGAGGCTCTGTGAGAGAAAGATTTGGCTACCTCGCATCTACAAAATATTCTAGTCCCCAACACTGATTGTGAATCTCAAACTCAAATTTGAGACAAATTAATTCTCAGAGTTGTAATTAAATCAGTTAATTCATGTCAAGTATGTAAATTATGTGTTTCCGTGTTATTAATTTTTCTATGGTTTATTTGCAGTCAACAAGACGCGCAGGAGTTTTTACGCTTTCTAGTTGAAGGACTACACGATGACTTGAATCAAGTCAAATCCAAACCAAAATACACACTATGTGAATTTGATGATTCCCTCAGGTAAGAATTGGTTATGAAATTTGAACATGGCTGGTACATGCAATGCAGATAGACCCCCCCCCCCCCCCCCCCCCCCCCACTGCTGTACACTCTCTCAACCTCCATCTTAGCCTTTTCAGAATGTAATAGCTCAATATATATTTCCTAGTATAGCTTTTTAGCTGATTTAGGAGTACCTGATTAAAGATTAATAAAAGATTAAAGATAGCCCAGCTGGCTGCACTTAACTCTGGTTTCCATAGCAAGAAGCGACAACTCTGGAGTATCGCTACTCCCCTGGATGGGATGTTAGTCCATCGCAGGATAGTAATGTCCTCCTGGCCAGCATTTTAATCAGGTTACTGCCCTAACAGTTCGCCGGTATCCACTTATGCACCTTCGGGTAGAGGGAAGCACATTGGAGTGTCTTGTCCAAGAACACAACATAATGACCCTGGCCAGCCAGTGCTCAAACCCATATTGCTTGATCTAGAGTCAAATGCACTTTAACTATTGGGTCACCATATCTCCCACCATTGAGATCGTACATGTATATGCTAAGAACGGCTTATAATACATGTACATGTGCACAGTGTAGATGTTATTATTAATGTCATTTTTTGCGTGTGTGCTGAAGGTAATCTGTCGTTTCTTTTCTTTTTCTTTTTTAGTGACCAGCAGAATGCAGAGAAGACATGGGAATATTATCTTTCACGAGACAAAAGCTTGATGACTGGTAAGTCTACAAAATGTCTCGGCAAAAGGTCCGTTTGAGTAAACGGGCATCTCTTTTCTTCCCCCACTCGAGAGACTTCTGGGATTCCACCCCAAAATAACCCATACTGATGACGTAGATGTATAGAGCTCGTGTAGTGGAATTTTTCGGCTCGAATCTCAGACTTTTCTCTAGCAAGGGGAGAATTGAGCGCGCAAAGAGTGTCATCTGTTTAGTCAGGCAAGATATGTCTTATTTTATTTTGGACACTAGAAAAAAGCCAAAATTGAGTACAGATGGCGAAAATCTACTCCGTTACATTTTATTTATTAGTCCCTCTTTAGTCTTGTACCTTATTCTCACTAATTTTCGCGCGTACTTAATTTCGCGAAATCGACAGATCTGTATTTCGCGAGGCTTTATTTTCGCGATTTCTGAGAAAAAGGGCCCAAAGGCTTTAAAATTTTACGAAAATATCATATTTATTTTCGCGTTTTTTTGCTACATCGCGAAAACCGCGAAATTTAATACTCGCGAAAATAAGTGAGAATAAGGTAGTATTAAAGTACAGTTGAGTAACTCTCGCCTTGCGGATCAACCCGTTATTACGGACACCCGCTATTTAATACGCGGGACAAAATCCATCCCTCCACCCGGCGGAAGCTATAGGAGGTTTGACTGAAAACCCACTATTACGGACTCCAAACTACGTCCCGAGGGTGTCCGCTGTAACGAGAGTTGACTGTATTCATGTGGGATGTAACAGGAAATGTTTAGGAATCACAAAATAGTGCCGACAGTAACAGCGCTGGAAATGGACAAGGTATTCATGTTATTTTCTCCTCCTTCCTTTTCAGATCTTTTCGTGGGACAGTTGAAGAGTATGTTAAAATGCTGTAATTGTGGTTACACCTCGGTCACTTTTGATCCATTCTGGGATCTGTCGCTACCCATTCCAAGGGTAAGTAAATGATAACGAAATATGTTTTTACTCCATTGGGGCATTTTAAAATTTTTGTACTGGCACCTGTAGTCCGCGTATGTAGTTTATAAGCATCACGATTGTTTTTCCTACAAACGACAAAAACTACACTTTTGCAGTCTGTCATGAAACTAGGAGGGATGGGGCGGGAGAAATGGGAAAAAATTGCAACATTGCACAATATTTTGCAATAGGAAAAGCACAAAGAGGGAACCACAACAGAAGGGGAGGAAACCGGGGATACAAGGTACGGGAAGTGGGAAGCTCAGAACCCCCTGTGCCCTGTGTCCCCCCCCCCCCCCCCCCCCCTTACCAGGAGTATCAGTAGTTCGTCTAGTGTGCATTGCTAGGACCAGAGTCTTAACGCCATCGACTGACAACTAGGAAGATCGAAAGCGACTCTGCTCGCAGGTTACCGGACTATCACACTAGACGAACAACTTTTTTGTGTGTTTCAATTCGCAGAAATTCAGCAGTTCGTCTTCATCATCTTCCTGGTCTGGAAGAAGATCAAGCGGGGCAGACGACAGCGATACTAACATTAGAGACTGCATCCTGTCCTTCACTAGAGAGGAAGTTTTGGATGGCGATGAACGACCGGTAAGTTAACGAGACACGGTCGATTGTCAGCATGATTCGAGATTTTAAAAGCTTCTTGCCGGCGATCGGGCGCGCGTTATTTTGTGAGCCTGCTCGCAGGTTACTAACCTAAACATAAAAATAAAATAAATAAATAAAGATTTTTCACCAAGTTGCTAACTGTAGTTTTCATCTTGCTTCCTCAGACGTGCGACAAGTGTAAAGTCAAGAGAAAATCCACAAAGAAATTCTCGATCCAGAGATTTCCACCCATTCTTGTTCTTCGTATCCTTTTAATGCAATGTCGATATTTTCTTTGTTTTTAAATAATTTCACCTAACTGCAGCCGTTTTGGGAAAAAGCGCGGGTTTTTGGGCAAATCTTCGTTGAAGCACTCGAAGAGTTTCCGATTCTTATTATCCAATCAAAAACTAGCGCGAGCACTCACGAGTAGTCCGAAAACAGTCACGTCAGCATGACGCAATGGAATACGTCATTATGTTGCTTAGCAACGTCGGGGACAATTTCAAACCATGGGCTCAGTCCATTCTCGATCGTGAGGAAATTCATCGAACGCGATGGGAAAATAGACGGAGAAATCAGACAATTAATAAGTTATCCGTAGACCTCAAATAGCTTACTCGTCTAGTTTGAAAAGGGACGAATACAATTTTAGATGAATAACTTTAGTGTCTATAGCCTGCGAGCAGACTCACTTTTGCCCATGCGAGAGCGCCGAAAGCCGCGAGAATCACGCGCGCGAGCTATAGTATCTAAAGCTTGTCCTTTTAGTTATCCATCTAACACAACGGAAAATAATAGACGGATAAAATCAGACGAGTTATCCGTCAAAAATTGTAATCGTCCTCGCTTTTTCGCAATAAAAAGAAGGCTAACTTGCCGTTGTTCTTCGTGGATGAGTTTAGGCCCGATTTAGTTAATTTTTTCCTTGACATTTCATTAAACAGATTTGAAGCGTTTCTCTGGCTTCAGTTTTCGATCGAAGCTTCAGTCAAACGTAGATTTTCCCTTGAGTAAGCTGGATCTTGCAGAGTTCTCTGCCGATTCTCAAGGTAAGTATGACTCAATTTATACGTCGCATTTCAGTCACGTCGAATGTAATTCAAGCCGCAGAAATCTCGCTGGTATTTATACTTGATTAAACTACGTTGCAATACACCATGGAAACAACGTGTTCTACATTTCAACGAGTTTTCTGGGACTTGAATTACAGCGGATTTCAGCGCAACTGAAATGCGATGTATAAATTTGGCCTTTTGTAGGAACTAGCTTTTTTTTTCAAGTATGAAACGAGAAATACATTATTCAACCATTGACACTTGCAAGTGTACTCGTGAAAATGTTTCATCAAAATGTTGTTGTTGTTTACTTTCAGAAGGCCGGTCAGCGGTGTACTCTTTGTACGCAGTCTCCAACCACTCTGGCAGTTACGTATGGCGGCCATTACACAGCGTACTGTAAACATCCCTCAGTAATCAATGGCATTGCTTCAACGACTCACGGTAAGGTACTCCATATAAGGGGTACTGACAAGTCTCGCCATAATGCCCCATATTCTCACTAATTAGGACTCAAAGGCATTTTAAGTCATTTTTGCGAAGTGCAAAATCACCTTCAAATTGAAGAAAGCCTCAAAATAATTGTTCACTAAGGTAGAAAAACACCAAAGAGGTAATAATAAACCAAACAGGAACAAGGATGGTCGAGGATGGAGAAATATCGCCTTATTTTCGCGGGTTTTTTTTTTAATTTGGTACATCGCGAAAATCGCGCAAATTAATACTCGCGAAAATAAGTGAGAATAAGGTAGCTCAAAACTGAAGCCATGTTTAAATTTGGTTTCCATAGAAGGTTATCCCTGTACCATCTCGCCAATAATTCCCCTAGTACCCATTTTACTCCGTCTCCTAGGTGGAGAGAGGCACTGTGAGAGTAAAGTGTCCTTTCACAAGAACACAACATAGTGACCCTCCACCGCGGTCAAACGTCGAACAAAATAAACTACGCCGACAAACCTCAACATTACACCGTGTTTTAAACGCGTCTAACTTTTTGGTAAACGTCCAAAAAATGGTAATCAACAGAATGCTGGAAATATACTGAACTTTGTGTTTGAAAAGTCTAAAATTTTCCTTTTACTTACTTGTTTCCTTTCGCAAATTACTATCACGCAAATTTTGCGTGAACACCGGATTGTTGCAATAGTTTAACTTTAAAATTTTGCGCGGGAAATTGGGCGCGCGGGCGACCAGAATTTACGCCTTTGCGAGATGATTATGTTACAATAGTCTTTTTTACAGAACATAACCAAGATTTGTTTTATTTTTTTTTCAGGGTGGACACCATGTCCATCATCAAGGGTGCGCGGAGCTCAAGCGTACATCCTGTTTTACGAGAAAGTGGGAACCAAAGTCCTCGCTCTGACGTACAGTTAATCACAAATGCTGGCATTTGTATGGTGTCACGCACACCTTTTTTCATGCCTTGCGTGACATTTTTTTGGAAATTATTTTTAGGTCACGCAGAATCTTTCAAACAAATGTTTTTACTCTTTTGTAAAGTAGGTAGATATGTGACCAGGAATACAAAATGCAAACGATTGAAGCCGTGAAAGCAATTCCACTGGTCTAATAGTTTATGGGTCGTAAGAGTGTTGCAGAGGGGTAGAAAGTCTTATTTGATATCCAATGTGGATTTTCGAAAATGAAAATCATTCTTGTGCAAATATAACTTCTGGAGATAATTATTTACCTGATGGTGATCATAGGACTGAATATAAATTAATTCATGTTCGTTTTAAATTTTTGTTAAAATGAACATTTATTTCTTACTTGCAAATATTGTAAAAAGTGTGTTGTGGGAGATTTTCGAAATCATTTCGTCGACGTGTCTGTAACGTGCATTATGGCCAAGTTCTTTGATTTTAAGTTTGTGGATGATTTTCTATCTTTAAAAAAAAATGAACGATTTCCATGAATCATGGACAAGTTTTATTATGACCAATTTCCTAAAATAGCAAATATCTTTGTGGGGAAACCAATGTCTTTTTTAGTGTACATATTGTATTTATAAAAGGACGGGATGGGCACTTTTTCCTTGTACCAATAATACTGTATGCGTGAAAGGTAGCAAATTAGAAAAGAGTTTGACGATGTTTTTAGTTTATCTATGTTTTTTTCCAAGAGAATATAGTATTTATGAGAGTTTGAGTGCAGAAATTTTTGTAATATATTTACATCAGATCAACGGACTACATTTTGTGAATAAATTATTGCACATGCAAAACCATTGCCTTTGTATTTTTGTGTCAGCCTTTTTTCTGGGTGAACAAACAGTAAACGGTTGTTTTAAAACCCCGCCCCCCCCCCCCCCCCCCCCTAAAATCTGCATACAAAAAGCCTACACACTGGACAGGTGTAAAAATTGTTGTTGTTGTTTAGTAAAATAAAAGTACAGTCGAATTAACCTCCGCTAACGGACACCTCCCGAAGGCGGACACCTCCCGTAGGGAGACACCTCTCGTAAGCGGACGCTTAGTCGTGTGCCCAGCTTCATACAAATACTACATTTTTAACCTCCCATAAGCGGACACCTCTCTTAAGCGGACACATTTTTCTGGTCCCAAGGGTTTCTGCTCACGGGAGGTTCGACTGTATTTGCTAACGGAGAAAATGTTGCCCGGCTTTTTCCTCTGTTTCAAAACGAGTCTTTGATGTGAAACCATTCAAACGTGTTGGATTTGCAGTACAAATGGCTCTGTACGTGCGTTATACGGTTTGGTACATTTTCTTAGCCGTCCTCCTCTGCAAAACAACAACCTGAAATGACAAAATAATAGGTTTGTAGCAAGAGGACAATCACTCATGTAATACCCCCTACCCCCGAATGGTGTACAGTCAACTCTCTCTAAAGCGGACACCTCGGGACCAGCCAGCTATCCATGTCCGCCTTAGAGAGGTGTCCGCGTTACAGTGGTGCCCGCTTAGAGTTGACTGTACTCCCTTATTTGGCCTAACTCAGGACGGGCCCGGGGGGGACTCCCATATAAAAGGGGTCGGGAGTGGCTCGTCGGAAATTTTGAAAAGAACCCTAAAAGGTACCAAAAAATTTTTTGTGGGCGTGGCCCCAATTCATTTTCACCCCTAAGAGGTACCAATTCTAAAACAACACATAAACTGACAATATAACATTCTTTAATAGTGATAAAGACGATTCCTTCGAATACGATCTACTTGTAAACATTTAAGCGGTTCATTCTAAACGAAACGTGAAGTTATCCAAACTGAATGTATATTGTTTTATCGATAAGTCATGTCATGAATGAGACAAGAATAAAAATCAGTTGATTGACAAAATAGTTCCTGTCATATTTTTTCCGGCTCAGCAACCCTAAAAGGTACCGCGTTAACTCTAAGGGCGGTCAATTTAGATTTTACACCCTAAGCGGTACCAAATCATGAATTTTAACCCACTAAAAGGTAGCGACGAGCACCCCCGCCACTTTTATATCGAAGTCCCCCCCCCCCCCCCCCCCCACCGGGCTCGGGATCGTCTTGAGCCGGAGTACTATGTCTGGATATTTTTCACTGGAAATGATGAACTGGGTATGTGTACAGCAGGAGCATATTACCCCGGAGCTCCATCTCTGTCTATGCTTCGGCGAAGTTACACTTTGAGCTATTTTTAGAATTACTTTTGCCGCGAAAATATTATGTCATGAGCCACGCCCCCACGTTTAACCAATGAATTGTTCCTGCTACAATGCAATACAATACAATACAAAACAGTACAATACAAAACAATACAATACAACGACTTTTGTTGTTCTGCTTTGTTTCTAAAAATAGCCGAAGGTGTAACTACGCTGTTGTCCTTAACCATCATAGATAGAGGCTCCGGGGTGATATGCTCCTGGTACAGCCATCATGTCGACATTGTCAGAAGTAAAATTACCTTTGTGGTTCAATAATTAACAGAAGCGAGACGAAATTGCATGACTGAGAACCACGAATCGAAGTGTAACCCGCCAGAACGTCGAGTGAAGTAAACCTCTTCTTAGTTTAGAAAAGAAATAAGGAAGAAAATGCCACAGCACACAGGCGGTACAGAATAATGTTCTACTTGCGTGACATGTAGCGAGGTTAGTCGCGCGCGCGCGCGAAACGAGACTACCCAGCGGGCATGGGTACGAAATATTGCGCGCCCTGACTGAATTTGAGTTATCTTTGGACTTTCGTGCTCTGCTAGCCGGCCGTGTCAAATCGTGTCATTCCGATCGGATTTTCACAGTCATTTCGTCCTTGCTTTCTATTTTTCTCCAGAGCGAGTGAACAATGATTCAAATTCCTTCACCCGGCGGGTACAGCAAGCTGGTGTACACAGACCTCCCGCGAGAAGCATTATACACAAGGAGCGAATGTCAAGCTAGACGACACGATACAGGCAGAAGATCTAGTGGTCGTTAAAACCTCCGCTTGTGGCATCAACTACGCCGATGTGTGCATTCGCTGGGGCCTGTACGAATCAGCCAAGAAGTTCGTAGGGTGGCCGATTACTCCTGGCTTTGAATTCAGCGGTGAGATCGAAAGCAAAGGCGAAAATGTGACAAACTTTAAGATCGGCCAAAAGGTGTTTGGAGTGACCCTCTTTGGAGGGTATTCTAGGCGGATCAGAGTACCCAAGCATCAGATTTTTCCTCTCCCGGAAAATTTTGATACGAACGAGGCAGCGGGGTTTTTAACTGTGGCTTTGACTGCTTGGTATGGAATGTTTGAACTTGCAAGACCCAGAGCAGGGGGCTGGATACTTGTCCACTCAGCCGCAGGGGGGGTGGGAAAGTATGCTGGTGCAGCTCGCAAAGATCCATGGTTGTCACGTGGTGGGTGTTGTGGGGGCAAGTCATAAAGTTGAACTGGTGAAGCAGTTAGGTAAGTCTTAGATATTATTGAACTAGTGGAGTGACATGCATGTGGTGGTCATCTCACATTTTGAAATACCAGAATTTTTTTTTTTTTTTTTTTTTGGGGGGGGGGGGGGGGTACAGCTCAAATTCATTTTCACCCCTAGGAGGTACCAATATATTCTTACTAATAACAAAATTGGTTCCTGCCATATTTTTTTCTGGCTAACTAGTCTCCTTTGCAGTCGTTATTTGGGTCGTCACGCAACGCTTCTACCGCGCCCACTAAGAAAAATTAGAACAGGAGAAGTGTAGCGAGATGACCCAAAGAACAACTCTGCAAAGCATTATTGTTTGCATGCATTGCTTGCCTATGTGGTAATGTGCATGAGCGAAGAAGAAGCATTTGTTCAACACCACGACCAAAATGTATGTTCTTGTTGTGTTCAACTCAACCCATGTCTCTACTGTTTAAAGGAGCTACGTCATGATTGGCGCATCTTGAAAACAATTGGCCAACTATTTCAAGTTCGCTATTCACAATCCATCTTAATCTTCTCCATCCTCGACCGTCCTTCTTCCTGTTTGGTTTATTATCACCTCTTTGGTGTTTTTCTACCTTAGTAAACTGTTATTAATAATTTTTTTGAGGCTTTCTTCAATTTGAAGGCAATTTTGCACTTTGCAAAATGCCTTAAAATATCGTGACAGAGGGCTCTCCTCCCAATGCAATAAGCATTCAATAAAACAGACTTCACCATTTTTTTTACTGATTACTTATATTTTGATTGGTTTGCATGGTCAGGTTGTGACCATATCATCGACAAATCCAAGGAGGATCTATGGAAAGTGTCTGAGTCATATGCTCCTAAAGGTTATCAAGTTGTGTTTGATGCTAATGGAGTGGAGACTCTACAGGAGAGCTATGAGCACTTAGCACCAGGAGGAAAATTGGTTATTTATGGTATGTGTTCAATTAAATTTAAGGTAGAACTTATTTCTTGAAATCCACTCTATATTATGTAACCTCCTGGCAGCCGTTATTTGGGTCGTCACACAATGCTGCTCCCCACCTAACAGCTGCTTAAACCCAAACCGCATTCCCTTCTGTGGTTTTAGCAAATCACAGCTTCGCTCCCATAACCGGGTTTTTCTCTGGGTACTCTGGTTTTCCTCCCTCCACAAATTAACCAACTTTTAGAACTAAATTCCAATTTGATCTGAGATCTGAAGGCCACAGGTTTGTCAGTCTCAAGACAGTTCAAAATAATATTCCTTGCTGGAAGTGCTATATTTTCACCAAAGGGGGGGGGGATTATTCGAGAGGGCCGATTAATTGAGGGATGGCTTAGTATTAATCGAGGGAATACAGTAGATGTATTAAATTGAGTGACAGCTGTCATTACTCTTCCATATATTAGGTTTTCACACAATGCTTCCAAGATCCAGCGACAGTGGTACTGGTGAAATCAGCCTGTGGCAGTGGATAAAATTGGGATGGAATTACAAGTCTACTCCTCTGTTTAATCCAATGAAGGTAATAATAATAATATAATATTAATCATTATTATAATAAAAATTCATATTGATCAGGTATCAGGCAGTTACCACTGATTTCATTGCTACACGACCTTCGAAGTCAAACCTCTGACTGTGAAGTTGGCAATACACTTCCATCAATCATGTGTAATGATATGACAATACATGTCTAGATGTTATTATGCAAATTTGCATCGTGTAACGCAATCGTAGTCAGTGCTGTTTTCGGACGTTTCTCTGTTTGTAGACGACGATAACGGATCCCGCCAGAAAAGTTATTTTCCTTTGCAAATGGCGGTAGTGAAGTGTAAAAGTAGAAAGCAGTGGCCTTTCAGAGAAAAGCCATATAAGGTACGCATGATTGACAGAAGTCTATTGCCAAGTGAATTTTGATTTCGAAGGTCGCATAACATTGAAATCAGTGGTAATATTATTATAACTATAAAATACTCTTTAGAAGAGTAAAAAGTATGTACCGGTAAAAAGCCTTTCGGAGTCCAGTGGCTCAACAGGACAGCACTCTGGGGAGGGGGGGGGGGGGGGGGGACTCCCATGTGAAAGGGTGGGGATTCTAGTCGTCTATTTTAGGGGTGTAAATCAGGACAGAACGCCAATATTTTTAGCCATCGAGGTATCATTTAGGGTTGCACGAAAGAGACAATGAATGAAGAACTAAAGATGACAATCGTCATTTAAGACACCATAGCTCTTATTTATCTGTCTGCCTTAGAATGGTATCTTTTAGGGGTCAAATAACGCTTGAGCCACGCCCAGATTGGTCTCCTTTAGGGGTTTAATTCAAAATTTCCTACAAGCATCCCCACCGTACCCCTTTCACATTGGGATTCCCCCCACCCCTGGGCCGGTGCTTAACTCTCACTGGTTTCCGTAGCACAAAGTTAGTAGGAGTATTGTTACTCCTGAGATGGTCATGTAAGGTTCAGCACAACTATGAGCTGCACTGAGAGATTGATGGATTGATTGATGAATTGATTAATTAAATGAATGAATGGATGACTGACTGACTGACTGACTGACTGACTGACTGACTGTATGATTGATTGATTGATTGATTGATTGATTGATTGATTGGTTAATTCATCGATTCATCGATTCATCGCATCGATTCATCGATTCATCGCATCGATTCATCGATTGATTCATTGATTGATTGATTGATCATTGATTCATTGATTCATTGATTCATTGATTCATTGATTGTTCATTGATTGATTCATTGATTCATTGATTCATTGATTCATTGATTCATTGATTCATTGATTCATTGATTCATTGATTCATTGATTCATTGATTCATTGATTCATTGATTCATTGATTCATTCATTCATTCATTCATTCATTCATTCATTCATTCATTCATTCATTCATTCATTCATTCATTCATTCATTCATTCATTCATTCATTCATTCATTCATTCATTCATTCATTCATTCATTCATTCATTCATTCATTCATTCATTCATTCATTCATTCATTCATTCATTCATTCATTCATTCATTCATCATTCATTCATTCATTCATTCATTCATTCATTCATTCATTCATTCATTCATTCATTCATTCATTCATTCATTCATTCATTCATTCATTCATTCATTCATTCATTCATCATTCATTCATTCATTCATTCATTCATTCATTCATTCATTCATTCATTCATTCATTCATTCATTCAGCACACAGAATAAGCCTGACAAGGCTTAGATTAGGATGCCATGCATTACGCATACAAAACTGGAAAATATGAAAATAGTGGAGCATTAATTCCAGTAGAAGAGCGAACATGTTTGATATGCAAAGAAAATGTCATAGAACACGAACAGCATTTCTTGATGTATTGCCAGGGGTATACTGCCATAAGACGTGAACTACATTCCCTCATCCATTCGTCTTTCTCTCTTCAGATGACTGCTGACAATAAAAGTGTCATGGCATTCAACCTGAGCTTTCTGTTTGATCGCCGAGACATTTTGGAAGAAAGCATGGCACAGCTACTGCACTGGGTGAAGCGAGGATTGCTTAAAGTTAGCAAGGTGACGGCGTATCCTCTCAAAGAAGTCGGCAAAGCACACAGTGATTTAGAATCTGGTCAAACAATGGGCAAGCTGGTGCTCACTATGGATGAGTAAAATGAAGAGAAAAACTGTAGCTGTATATAAATATCCAAATAATTTGATTATTTCTGAGGACACTGGGACTTCTGACTTCAGCCGCTTCTGAAGTCCCACTTCACAGCTTTCATAGTAGAAAAAAGTTCTAAGAATTTTAAATTCAATTTTAATTTTTAGGGGGTGTCTCCAGTCTAACGGATGTAACGCTTCCCGATTATATTATTACAGATTACCCCAAACGCAAATATAAAATTAAAGCTTATAGAACTGGCTATTTATATGCCAATTGACAGGCACCCATTGACCATCTCTTCAAAATCTTAAAGAAATGTGCAAGCAAGTTTGACTGCTTAATTTACGAAATGCTGTTCATCAAGGACATTAAGCCTACTCTCAACACCCAAACGGACTCTATTCGCGCCAAACTGTTCATTAACACTTTATTGTTTTGATTATGCAGCTATAATTTTCAAGGGAAACTATACCCATAGGACTATCAAAGTTCCTATTGTTTCACTTATCTATATATATGCTTAAAAGTTTTCATTTTACTTTTGACTTGATAATGACGTGAAGTAGCGTCGAAAACGTCGTCAACTTTCAGTTTTTTCTGATGTATTTTAAAAATATCCTTGCGTTTACCTTCGCTATAAAATTGTACTCCAAATCTTGTCTCTTGTCTCATCAATAAATGAATTGTTGAGTTTTCCGCGAAGTCTATACGCGTCTAAAATTCGCCTTCAATTAATCAGTTTAGTTTACTTTAATCATTGCTTATTTTTTACCTTTATTCCTTCCAATAGTTAGCCCCCTACAATAATATAACAAGACCCTCCTCCCCTCCACCCGAAAAGTTTGGTAAGCGTACCAACTGTTGCCTAGTTCCAGTAGGGATTTTCCCCAGGTTTTGCCCGCAAATCCGTTTTCGGAAAAAATAATTTACAATAATTATAGTAAATTGATTAATTGAAGGCGAACTGTAGGGAGATACGGACACAAACTTCACATATAAGTCGGTCAGCCACAATTTTTTGCTGATCTGTCATCCGGGAATTAACTTTACAGCAGCAAGTGTTGTGTTCCCTTCACAACAAGACGTTTGATCCGGGCATTAGAAAAACCGTGGTCTCGCCGGATCTGTCCCAGATCTGGCATGCATCCAGAGATCTCACAACTGGCTACTTTGCAAACTTCTCCATCAGCCAATTGAAGCTCCGTGCAGTATTCCTTGTAATAATACAGTGAATTATCGCACTCCAGAAAGTAGACGTTTTCTGGTTGCCAGTCTCTGCTCCGTGGATTTCCACGATATAACGCCACGCACATCGACGTGGATGGATCGCAATCTGTCATTTCAGTTTCACCGGTAAAGCACTTCTCCAGGCTCACATCTGATTTGCACATCGGGCACCGAAATGCTTCTGTTAAAAGATTTGGTCAAAGATTAAGATTGCTCAAAAGCCGATTAACGCTAATCCTGTATTAAAAGTCAATCGAGGTTTTAATTTCTCTTGTATAAAAGTGTTTTCCATTGCTAATGCCGGTTTTGTAGAGTTTGAGACCACTCAAAGTCAAAACTGACCAACCCCAAACCTCGCTGAAACGTCGGTTTGGGGTTCATTGTTTGGCAAAGATATCTGGCGTTATTAATGAAGAAAAAGGTAAGTTTGTCCCGGAATTTTTATTTTGGCTAGTATTTACATTACTTCGTTTGAGACTCAAAAATATTGCACGGCGGAGATTGCGCAGTACGGACTGGAAATCAACTTTAAATAGGGGACTTGGTGGAAGTGTGGTAGCACACTACCACCCTAATCTATCCAAAACTTGAGAGCGATAATTAGTTCAGTCTCGATACTCACCTCCATTATCCAACATCAGGAAAGCCAAGCCGAGGAGGAAGATTACTTTCACCAGCATCTTGACAAACATTTGGAACACTGAAATAAAAAACACCTTTGGTTTGTATTAGTGGCAGCCTCTCGTTTGGGTTTCGCGTGAGCAGCAAATTCGCAAGCCTTCGCCGCTCGGACGAAACCCAAACCAGACTGAGAGTCTGGAATTTAACGGAGCCATGTCAAGATATTTTAAGTCATTTTTTGCGAAGTGCAAAATCACCTTCAAACTGAAGAAAGCCGTTCACCATCTTGACAAAAATTTGAAACACTTAAAAAGAAACACCCTTTGGTTTGTATCAGCGGCAGAGTCTAGTTCCCGGCTCACTTCGCTCACACTTTTCTTGTTACCCCATCCCCACCGCGGCTACAAATCCGCGAGCCATCGCGAGCAGCTCAGATCCAACATTTGCATGTTTTTGATGTACATCAAATAATGATTTCCTATTCTAAAATTTGTTACAGAAAGAGAGCGCGGGCTGCTTTGCCAGAGTTTGCGTGTTGGAAGCGAAGTATGTTAACTCACGCTAGTTTCTCTAACACAAAGGCTGCTTTCTTCTATTAAGCAACAAATCTTGACATTGTTGAAAACGTCATTGGGCATGCACCTGTGAGAAAAAACAAATTAATTTAATTAACCTGTCACTGATTTCCGATTCGGGCCTCTTAGGTTTAGCCCGCAATACTGGGCGGGGAACAAACGCGTACGAGCACGATTGATTGCCATCGTGTGGGTGGGACTCTCTAGCTTATAAGTACGGTTTTACTCAATAAAGTAAAACGTTAAGGAAAATCAACAAAGTTTTTCCAAATTAAGTATCAAATAACAGAACTCTCGTCTCTTCTTTGACTTCTTACCGGTCCCTCGTTTACAGCTTCAGCTCAATTCAGTGTCTAGTTTAAAATTGCGCAATTTTTTTAGCATACGTTTTACAGGAAGTTACCTTAAAGGAGCTACGTCACGGATGGCGCATCTTGTAAAAAAATGGCTAATTTTTCGGAAACTTTTTCGGGCCCCAACCTTAATAAACGTGTTTGGATCCGCCACTGCAAGGTTAATTCAGGGTAATATAGGTACTGAGCAGGATTATGGCTCCTGGTACTGAGGTAATAGCGTTGTTTACTGAGACACGCAAGGCGTAGGCGACGAAAATAACAGGTGGCATTAATACACGAGTAAAACTAGTATCTCAAGTCTCTCAACTTGACTTAACAAATGTTGAGGGAATGTTGAAACAAATGTTGAGACCGTGGGGGCTTTATATTCAGGTTTTACTTTTACTTTAATACTCAGAGATACAATCAGCTCTCCCAAAGCGGATACCACTGTAAGGCGGACACCTCTTTAAGGCGGACACCTCTTTAAGGCGGACATGGTTGGCTGGTCTCTTATTTTAAGGCGGACAGCCAGAGCTGGTCCCGAGGGTGTCCGCCTTAGAGAGAGTTCACTGTATTCGAAATATCTAAACCGCTCTCGGAGATATCTTCTTCAGTAATTTGCCGTTCCCACTGCGTTGAGCTATCTCATTAGCCAAATCTTTTCCTCCATTATAACTAGTCTACCGACCTTTTTAAAGTCCTTTCATACCTATATCGTCTAAAGTTTTGACAAATATAAGACAAACTTGCAAATGCGATTGTTTTTGGCGCGAAACTGATCTCTGTTACGAATTTCCATTGCAAATTATTCCAAGTGCACGTGCTGATGCTAATAATTATTCATCACAAGTTCAGTCACCTTCGTATGGTTCTTGCTTCGTCCATGTTTCTGCAAACAAGAGAACATTTTGTCATACTTTACGTTGTAAAACAGAAGGATACGATGTCAGTACAAGAACACAGATATGCGCCATGGTCTGGTATAAAGGATTGGAACGAAACAGCGATATATTTGGCGCAAACACGAGATACACGTGCAGCTTAATCGTGGACGCTCGGTCGAGCTTGCTCTGTGTGAATGCTGTGCCTGTTACGTCTCCATTTGATGTTTCCAGGTTGGTAGAATTACACAAACCACTGGTTAATCGCTTACTATATATTTATTATTTTTGTAGTTTTTATTTTAGTTTCAGGGCCGTAGCTAACTTTTTTGAACTGGCGGGGCAATGAAGCGAGCGCCAAAGGCGCAAGCCTCTAGGGGGGTCTGGGGGGGAAATTTTGAAAATTAGAGGCTCGGAAATGCTATTTTCAGCATTCTCTATGATACATTTCAATGTCGATTAAGTGTAAAATGACAGGTATTTTTAGTGCTCACAGCAACATTTCCGAGATTTTGTTAACTAAGTCTCTTCGTTCGCCGCCATCTTGACTATTAAATATGCCGAGCGAAATCTGGGAGAGTACCAAGCCCTGCTCGGCATATTTAATCAAGAAAAGCGGCTATTTGAACACGAAAAAAAAACATACGCGCAGTTTTCGTTTTTCAGAATGCATTACCCGTTTCATTGTCTTTGAATTCGAATCGCTTTCCTTTGTTTGCCATCTCAACAAGATGAGCGAATCAGTTGTGAAAACTTGCAAAGGTCAGATCACAGTAAAGTTCAAACTATTTACTTCAGAAAGTGAAAAGGTTTTGGGGGGCAGTTGCCCCCTTGCCCCCCCGCTAGCTACGGCCCTGAGTTTAGTTTTATAATGTGGTATCAAGATACGCACTAGCCTGACGCGCGAGTTGGAGTTGGAGGGGCGCGCGCGAGAGCAAGAAAACGCGCGCGTGAGAAAGAAAACGCGCGCGAGAGAAAGAAAACGCGCGAGGTATAAGTTTGTAACTTCAAAAACACTACACACAGCCCTCTATTTGTTCTCAGTTTTAAACTTCCGTCGCTTTTAGGATTCCAAATCGCCGTTAGGTAATATAGGTTCTAACTATTTTTCTTTTGCAATTCACGGTCTGTTTTCAGTTAATGTGGGACAAAAGGACGGGACTGCATGCATATCGTAATTGATTTGTGTGTCATCTGCACTGACACCAAAGGTAATGAAGAATCAGTTCATAGATGTGTTGTACTGTGATGATGTGTTTATTTGTTATTTTGGCGAGGCCCTGTTAGGTTGGGGGTGGGGGTGGTTAGTTATTCCTTGTACCTATAGTTCTGAGGACAGTTATCCAGCCTTATCCCTAAAAGTACCAACTTGAAGACTATTACCCTAAAAGTATCTCTGTTTGAATTTAGCCTATACACAACAAGTACGGAAAACCCGACAAATATTTCTCAACAGACGAACGAAATATTCCTTTGAGAAACTGATTGCATACCTCACAGGTTGATCTTGCACTTCTCAGGGTAAAAGTTTTTTATGGATAAGAACTTAATCTTCCAATGCGACTAGTGGTGGGAATCTATAACGATGGTTTTCTTAGATTATAGGGCGTTGCCAAACACGTGACCCTGTGGTCTGTTAAAAAATTCTTAGTTTGCTTCTTTTGATTATTTGACCATGTTTAGTCCCTTTATCACGATGCAAAGTATTATCTTTTAAAAATTGTCACAAAAATAGCGAACATAACCGCGGTACTGTTTCTATGGCAACCATTTATGTCATACTGTTATTATTCTTTCTGCAGTATCATGGTGCAGTGATTGCTGATCTCGCTCGCTGTTCCTGTGCTGCTGAGATGAAACGAAGGACAATTGCAATGGTAAGTTACACGAGTCTCTTTTATTTACTAAGTACTACGGGCCTATCTACATGGAGAAAAGTTGTCCCTGGTAGGAGGGTTACCCTCCATATCGAGCCACTCTGGTCGAGAGAATGTTTCATACATTTCTTTATACTGATAGCAACGAACCTTTTACATGAGAAATCGCAAAGTTGGCTCGGGGAGTAGGGTAACCCTGGGTGGAGGGTCACTCGCTTTGGAGGTAGGGTGACCCTGGGGGGCGAGCCAATTTCTTTCGTTATAATATACTCAACAAAATATACAGCTTCTGATTGGTCAATGACGAATGCATAAATAGGTTATAGAGTGCAATACGGAATTGTGATGAACGGTACCGGACAAGTAGAGACGTTTTTGCCGCTTAATGGCATTGAAATAAGCTTTCAAGTTAATGTTAAATATTTTCTAAAACTATAGTACTGTAATTCTTTCAAAAAGGTCACGGCTTGGTTTGCCTGCGCGTTTCAAATAAAACATGTGAACACTCTGGAAACTAGTGAAGCGTTTCGTGTGCAGAGTAGCGCGATGGTCGCAGCAAAATTTTTTGTTGAGAATATTTATAACAAAAAAAAAAAAAAAAAAAAATCGTATGAACTCCTCGTGCATTAGTGATTTATGGTCACTCGTGATGTTTTTGAAAGTTCTCAAATTGCACTCGCCTAAAGGCTCGTGCAATTTTGAGAACTTTCAAAACATCACTCGTGCCCATAAATCACGAATTGCACTCGCGTTCATACGATTTCCTATACATATAAACAC
The DNA here is from genome assembly GCA_029204205.1 of Desmophyllum pertusum. Taxonomy (NCBI): domain Eukaryota; kingdom Metazoa; phylum Cnidaria; class Anthozoa; order Scleractinia; family Caryophylliidae; genus Desmophyllum; species Desmophyllum pertusum. The sequence goes on from MU826368.1 coordinate 751,742, forward strand.
TTTGGCTGTTTGTGCCTCGCCTACCAGGGACAAGTCGGGACATATAGAGCATGCGCGAACCCGAGAGGGCCACGATTTGGCTCGGTCAACAGGGACAACTTTTTCATAAACGCTCGGTAAAAGATGGCTCGGGGAGGAGGGTAATCTTCTACCAGGGACAACTTTTCTACATGTAAATAGGCCCTAATTTGTATTTATTTATTTATTTATTTTCACAATTTATTCTACTTGTTTCCAAGCTTGTTTTCGTTTCTAAAGCGACCAACCATTCAGGATCTGTACGAAAACAATCTATTATAGTGATATATAGCTGAATTTATCAAAACGTGGTTGATGAAAATTGCAGCAATTTTACTGCAACAAGAGACTATGATTGACTGCAACGTACAACTACGCTAAAACCCGAGTTTTATCACTCTAATAAGACTTAAAATCACTCAAAAGAAGAACGAAATGGAGAAGGAAGAGAGAGGAGGAGAAAAAGAGACTGGCATACCTGAAATTTTTATATTGCCGACTTTAGAGAAAGGTTTTGAGCGAAAAAATGGTGCAATTTTCATCAACTACTTTTTGATAAATTCAGCTATATAATGTTTTATGTCGTCCAAGGAACGAACATGCTTATGCTTCGCCATGCATATCCGATATGACACAATTTTTATGATCTTCACAAAATAGTTACAAAGCTGTTTGAATTTTGTTTAACGTTTAGAGAAAGATGTACACGTCCTCGTACATAATTTCAATATTTGTATACAGTGGAATCCTGATTTCTCGAACCTCCAAGGAAAAGAAAATTGGTTCGAGTAATCGGGTGTTCGAAATATCGGGAGTATAAAATTACAGTGAAACAAATCCAAGCGAAACGACTTTTGGTTCGAGTAATCGGGATGTTTGAACAATTGAGGGTTCAAGAAATCGGTATTCCACTGTATTTCGGAACACGATATTTACTCGTTAAAGTTATCAATGTCTTAATCGTTTTGATATTTCTAATATGTCGATTCTATTTTTTTGCAGGAGTGAGGGAAGTCGATCTCGCCATTAAGCCGCTATTGAAGGCTGATGTTGCTTTAAGAAGCCACAAGCTCGCATCGTCGATCGTTTTTATACCTTGTTGAACACTCGTAGATATTTGCAATATTTAATAAATAACGCGAAATGTCATTGGACTTTTATTCAGTTGGAAGCATCGGGAAAAAATTGATAGTCTTTTGGATAGAAATTTATGCGCTTTTAAATGGTGCCTGGTATTTAGTCAAAATATTTCTAAGTCTTTTGGCGGGAACAATTGTCCACGTTTATTAATTATTTTTTTGTCAAAAATATTCTAAGTCTTTTGGCGGGAAAACTTTTCTGCGTTTATTAAATTTTTTGTCAAAAATATTCTAAGTCTTTTGGCGGGAAAACTTTTCTGCGTTTATTAAATTTTTTGTCAAAAATATTCTAAGTCTTTTGGCGGGAAAAAAGTCTGCGCTTTTAAGTGGAGTCTAGAAATGAGTAAAAAATAAACTAAGTCTTTTGGCGGGAAAAATCTGTTCAGGATTTGGCCCATCAAAAGGCATCCTTTATTTTTACTTGTAACTAGAGCCTGTTTAAAAGTTCAGAAAATGTTCCCGCGTCGGCCACCCTACATAGGCAATTTATATAAAAAGAGATAGCCTACATTTCTTCTAGTTTCCAGGCCCCTTTCAAAAGCGCATAATTTTCTTTGTTTTTTCTTTGACAAGAAAAAACAAAGAAAATTGTGCGTTTTTGAAAGCAATATATTGATTAAATAACACAAGTCATTGATTACAATTGTTTGTTTATTTCATTTAATAAAACATTCAAATAATAGGCGATTTACAAGTTGTAATATTTATTAAGTATATTTACAAGTACGAAAACTATGTGCAATAAATATTATTACAAAGATGAATGTAAATAAACATACAATTTTTGCGAAACTACATGAAAAATATCAGCAATAATTACAAGATCGATGTAAAAATATACACAATTTTTCCTAACGTTATCTACAAAATACATCATTACCAAAAATTGCTGAATCAAAATAAGTGCGAAACACAGCTGCGATAATTACAAACCATCGATGAAAATATAAATTGCAAACTAGAATGAAATTTTAGCGATTTACAAACTCAAATATCCACCATAAATTATTGGTAAACGTTGAAGTAAAACTTTAAAACTGCAGGATGTTTGCTTTTTGGAAAAAATTACAAATAATTTCCTGTCAGTTGATAAGTTTCTTTGCAAAAATATAACGTGTAAAAAACTTTCAGTGCGCTAAATACAAATTAAACGCGGACCCATGTGATAAGATATTGTAGCCAGAAATTTGGTGTTGACTGTAGGATATTCAAACATCAATTTGTACAATGGTAATATTTTATAATTTGAGTTGTTTGCTGTAGAATATAGTAAATTCAGTCACACTGGCGTAATTTAATGTTGAATCAGAAAAGCCTGGTTTTCACTAGCGACGGCAAGCACAACGGCAAGCAACATACGCAGACGCAGTAACGTGTTGATTGCGCTTGTGCTTGCTGTCGCTAGTGAAAACCAGGCTTAAAGCAGAGAAATACGGCGAGTTTTTTTTTAGAAACAATCACAATTAATTGCGCCGTAAAATGAGAAACGAAATTACGTCAACAAATTAAATAGAGTTTTCAATAACCTGGATAACATGGGTCCGCGTTTACTAACATTTTCATCTCAAGCTCGATTGAAAAGTGAATTCTCCTTACTCGTTGTCATACGTTTCTTTACCGCAAGTTTTGAGAATTTGATTGTACATCAAGACAATACTCCAAAGTTGAAGAACTTCTCGTCATCTTAGTGAATTTGTGATGAGAAATTTGATGTTGATAGCTTGGAAATAAAAGGCTTAAATATTTCTATCGATTTACCTAACGAAGCAAAAACCATCCATCGTTCGGAGTCTTCTTCTTGTCTTTAGGCATCTGTCGTCCATGAAAATCCATGAAAATCCACAAGAATTCGGAGCAAGGAGTAGTCATGCAGTCTACGAAAAATAAAGAACACACAACCATGTCAACAACTTATTACGTTTTAATTCAATTGCTGTTGCCGTTGTATTGTACTAAAGCAATCCTAACAAAATGTAAATAAACATTCAAATTTGCACAGTAACTAGTTTGTATTCCATCGAAAGCTACAATTTTTGTGGCCAAATAATTAATTACAGTTTTTTCACGTAAATATATCCATGGAATAAACATTGGAAAAAGTATATGTGCCAAATCGTGTTTGAGAGCCGCTGAATAATTGTCACTCTAAACATTGACGTCAATTTATTCAAATTTTCCAAACTTTAAAAATTTTGGTTAGCACATTTATGACAATTGCTGGTTTGCAACAGAGACCCTGGCGGCCATGTTGGATAACAAACAATAAATGCTAATAAGAAACATGGCGGCAATGACGTCATGAATACGTGACGTAATACGTGACGTAACGCTCAGTACTTGTTATATCCCGTCTTATTGTTTAATTCTTACATTTTTGACAAAAAACGTTGAAAACATCGCAAATTCAAGTGTATTGACTTTTAGAATACTGTGAGCATGACTGAATAATTATAAATCCTCGATTTCAAGTTGTTTACCTCTTCAGAAATCACGTGGCTAATAATTTGCATTATAATGAAAATCCAACATGGCGGCTACTGTGAATTCAGTCTGTTGAAGGTCATTCAAGGTCAGCCAAACTGGTAAGGAGCGTTTAGAGGCAGTCGTCCAAATCAACGTGAATTTGTATCAAGGTTTTTGTCTTTCAATATACAAGAGAGGTTTCAGTCTTTCGATATAAATACAATTTCACATTACCCGTTTCAACTAGAGTGGTTTTCAATTGAGTATCGAAAGTAATCGCTGAATTGCTTTGGTTTGCTTTACTACGCTCCGTGATTGGTTTTTAAAAAAACTCGCGCCTATTCAACCAATCAGATGAAAAACTAAAACCAATCGCGACTTGGTCACACGCGTTTTCCCCGCGCTTGGCGCCGGTCACGTGTATTTGCTTCGAGTCCTCATTGGTTCATTGTGTTGTTCGCGTTTGTTGTGATTATGGCCATTGTGATTACTTTGGTTTTGGTTTTATGACACCATAGTTAATAGATCGAGGGAAATGGTTATGAAGCCCGGCAAACTTCAAAGGAGCAAACAAAGACGCCAAGATTTATGTTGGAAGGTCCAAGACCCTGCACAATCTTTTGTTTTGCGCTCATACACTATGCATGAATTACGTAATCGAAACGTTTCTATTGGTTAGTTGCTTGAACACACGTAAACACCTATTGTATTTGTCAGGTTTGTGCAGGGTCAAGGCCAAAAAAAGCGAACAAAAACATATAACAAAGACTTTTGTTGGGCTTCATAACCATTCCTTTTATTAACTATGATGACACTCAACTGAAAACCGGAAATTAAATAGTACATTACTCACCATTGAGCTGAGCAGGGCATTTTCGGACGAGTTTAGTTCATCAGGCGCCACACCGTACAGCAATTCCAATCTATAAAGAGATAGGATCAAACAACGTAAATATTAAAGTTCTTACGTTCCTCAACAACAACGATGCTCTTAAATTGTTTTTTAGAGAATTGTTTCTCTAGATTTGAACGGTAGCATATGTGAACACAAACAGCTTTAACGGTTATACCGTAAAAGCTTGTTAGCCCCCCCCCCCCCCCCCCCCCTTCCTTTGGAAGTCAGATTTGTAATACGCCTGGGATTGAAAAGGTTATTTTAATAAATTAAATTATATTTTATTAAAAGTTACCTGAAGTAATCTTGTCATGTATGGCCTCTTGAATCTTTGTTTATCTTCATTTCGTTCCTGAAAATAAAAGAATCAGAAGAAATTTAGTATTCAAATGTCTCAAGAATACCGTATTTACAATTTTTTTAAACGTTTCATTGTTATGTGAAATAAGGAATTTGGGAGCGAATTGAACAAACTGGACTGGAGAAGCGACCGGTTTAGCATATAACTTAGTGGGAATTAATAAATTTATGATCAAATTCTCAGTTTAGCCGATAAATATTATCGCTAATTCTTTGGAATTATTTTTGCTAAAAAATACTAAGCTCTGTGAAATAAATTCCTAGATGGTCAGAATTAAATGTCGGAATAATTAACACTTGATATCGACAATTCCTAGCGAGTTGTTGACCATCTCTACCAGATTTTGTACAACGCTTTTACAGAGACAAAAAGCAAAGGTTCCCCTGCCAAATACAATTAAAATAACTTTTGTGTCTAGTTCTTACCTTCAAGAGAACTCAGAAAACATTTACTGAGGATAGAATGTGACATCTTTGCTTCACACTGAAGCACGTGCTCGCAAAGTTTGCTTCAGTGAAGTAAACGGGTTCTTGTTGCAGGTATTTGCGTTTCATAACAGCTCCAAACACAAGGACAACCTCCAACGGCAGCCTGATATATTTTTGTAGCAACAAGCGAGAACAACGGTAGACTTCTGCCAGTTGAAACCTTGAGCGTGGATGGCAAACGTACGACCGACGAACTCAACGCGACAACTGTTTCATCGCATGTATAATTTGCAATTTAAATTTTCAAACCGTTTACGACCACGCAACAGCGTGCGATTATTTGATTGGCTGATCTTCTTATTGTAATTAAGTGCGGGAAATTTAAACTTTATTCTCGGAAGCAGAGGATGTCTGTGGCCTTTAAATTCAAGAGTAGGGATAACCAAACCAGCGATCAGGCCAATTTTTCGCGCTCCTTATTGGAACCTTATTCTCTTTAAAAGGTGAAGAGTAAATGAGAGCGCGGAAAAATTTGCCTGGTCGCACGTTAGAGTAAGGATGGTGTTTTATGCAACCGAAAAAATAATATTTTAAGTGGTAGCCTGGGTTGAGGGAGTTGTAAGTCTTGTAACCCTTCCCACTTTGTGAATTGTCTGAGCTGGAACACGTCAAAAGACCCCTTAGCAGTCGGGGGAACATTAAGTGTCGGTTTTGGCAAATCTTGGAAGCACTCGAAGAGTTTCCGAATCTTTTTTTATATACCGTAAAAGCTCTATTTAGCCCCCCCTCTCTATTATGCCTCCCCCCTCCTTCCGTCAGGCTGATGTAAATGACTTTTCAGCAATATTTTCTGGCGTATCAGTCACTTTGTATTGAAACGTGGTCTTTAATTTCCAGAACTATCGTCGAGTTAGGGTATAAATGACGTTTCCTTTGTAAGACGGTCATACATAACCCATTTCTTGTTCTGTTTTAGTTAGTGGTCTAATAGTAAAATTTGAAAAATTAATGTGAATTTTCTTTAAAATTTATGATTTGAAATAAGCCCCACCCCCTCTCTATTTCTCTATTAAGCCCCCCTCTCTAATAATCCCCCCCCCCCCTCCCCCCTTCTTGAGGCCTGAAATTAAATAAGCCCCCGGGGGCATAATAGAGCTTTTACGGTATTCTTCGGGTAATTGCTTTGTTTTTGAGTGCTTTTGTAGAGATTTTAATTTAAAAAATAATTATATGATCACATTATCGCCCGCCTTACTTCCAAGACAATATACAGGAATACAATTAGTGACAGGTGTAACCAGAACATCTGATCTAACAGTAGCACGCGAAATGTTTTCATTAACTTCAAGTAAGCTACGGGGGTTAAATTGAGTTTGATTTGTACAAACGTCAATTTTAAAAGTTCAATTACTTGTCCTTGAGTGACGGGAGATATTTATGTAACTGTAAACTTTTAATTATGTACTGTGACTTAAATAATATGACTTTTAATATTAACATAGAAGTTTTAAATGATTGTTGATTTTATTTCGTGTTAATGAAGATTTTGTTTTTAAACGAGACTGAAAATGTCCAATGGCGCGCTTGTCGTTCTGACGGCATTGTTAGCTTTCTAAGTATAATTCAGTCAAATTTCAATAGCTTATATATATTTAAAAAAAATAATTATTTGATGCTCTTTATACACTGGCAGATGTTTATTTAAATGAGATCGATGTTTTTAGTTTCGTTTATGTATTGTAGAGATCTTCGATAAAAACTTGAGTGTCCATTGCGTCGTTGGGTTCTGTACAGAAGAGAAAATAAGGTTTCTGATATATCTGCAGCAGTTTGGGGATCGAAATCACTTTGAGATATTCTCGCGAAATTATCGAGCACAGTGAGAAAGTATGAATGATGTCTTCTTTCAATAACGCTACAATTTACAGCAATTTTTCATCTATCCCGCAAGGCGTGCCGAACTGTTTTACAGAGAACTCTCTGCCAGTTAAAATCAGCAAAATGGTGGTTTTCTCCATCATTTTGCTGTCCAGCCTGGTTGGAAACGCTCTCATTGTCACTATTGTGTATAAGCGCCAAGAACTGAGAAAGACGATCAATTACTTTATTGTAAATATGGCGATTTCCGACTTCGCCTTTCCATTAACGGTTCTACCTGAAGGCTTAGTAGCGACAGCAACCGGTTCTTGGGAGTGGCCCATCGCTGGTACAGCAGGATTAATCGCCTGCAAGCTGAAAAACTTTCTGCAGCGTGTGTCAGTTGCAGTATCTACAGGCAGTCTTGTTTGGATCGCTTTAGAACGCTTTGTGGCGGTGGTGTTGCCAATGAAAACCCCATCTTATCTCACCCAGAATGCGCGCCTTTGCTATCGCTTCCACGTGGTTCGTGGCCGCGGTAGCAAATTGTTTAGATTTGTACGCGTTCGAATTGGTGGAATATCATCAAGAGCTTTTCTGCACAGACGACTTCAACACTGCTTATTCGAATATAACTTATTTCAGGGTGCGTACCGCCCTTACTTTAATTGCACCACTGGTTGCCATGACGATTTTATATTGCGTCATAGCAGTAACTCTACGAAGACAAGACAAAGCTCTTCAATGCAGAGCAGTGCATCAGAAAGATCAAAGAAAACGGCGAGCGATTAAGATGGCCGTCTGTGTTATGGCAGCGTTCTACATCTGCAACCTTCCATTACTTATAGCATATATCGTGTTTGAATCCGGTATTACAGTGTCATGTTTGGCTTGGTTTCTTACTTATGTTTTGTTTTACTTATCCTCCGCAATCAACCCCATTATTTGTATGGCATTCGTGCAAAGTTATCGTCGTGGCTTGAGAGAAATTTTTGATCCGTGTTGCAGTAAACTGATGACAACATACAGCATGGAAACTACTTCTGAACCAGAGCAAATAACCCTTCAAGAAATCAGAGAAATTGGGATGAATGAGAATCTCGCATTCAGCGAGACCTAACGTAAGGAAAAGCGGTGAAACTTGTGCAACTAAAACGAATAAAGAAACAGACGGTGTTGTCGTGTAGAGCGGTTTACAACGACCAATCAAAACTAAAGTAAACGACACAACGAACCAATGAGAACTCGAAGTAAATACACGTGACCGACGCCAAGCGCGGGAAAACGCGAGCGACCAAGTCACGATTGGTTTTGGTTTTGCATCTGATTGGTTGATTATGAGGCAAGAGTTTTCTACACCAATCACCGAGCGTAGTAAAGCAAAAAAGCAAAACCAAAGCAATTCCGGACCTTACTTTCGACACTCAATTGAAAACCGCTCTATATGTTTTAGCAAATTTCTGGCAGTGTGTAACTTATATTTAGCCTGTATTCAACTCTTGATTGCTTAAATATACCAAATTGGTTCTCGCTATCCAAAGCCGTATACTAGGGAATGGAAAATGTTATTATAAGTCGTAAATTTGCAGACTAACCCTCGGCTTACCTAGTTCCCAGTCTCTTTTATTTCACCGCGGTCAATCCGTTTCGGGTGGGGGTCTTATTATAAGTGTAGGGTACTATTAATATTCAATACACTATCAAACGTTACACTAGGGACAATAACAATAATTATACAGTACATTCGTGCCACAATGCACCTACTGGTGGGGGTGATGGGGTAGGAGGTCAGGGGGGAGAGGGGGAGAGGGGGAGAGGGGGAGAGGGGGAGAGGGGGAGAGGGGGAGAGGGGGAGAGGGGGGAGGGGCGTCAGGGGCACCCGGGTGTAAGGTGGCGGGAAAGGTAAAAAAGAGTCGCAATATTTCGTAACATTTCGCAATGGGAAAAAGAATAAAGAGGCAAAAGCCTATGGAAGGGGCGGGAACCGGTAGTAAAATGCACGGGAAGCGGGAAATTCAGACCCCCCCCCCCCCCAACTTACTGTCGACATGTAAATATGCAAATAAGGCTAACAAAGATGAATTTTATTTCAAATCAATGCTAGACAACGTATAATCTACATCTCCGGAGGCATCAAACTATAGAAATTCACGACTTCCCGCGGAACTATTCTCATTCCGGATTCGTTTAGCGTTCATTTCCCAGCCAGGGACTCTAAAACCATGAGACAAACCATCTTTTGCTGGAGGGTCGTAATAAAGGTCTTCCAGCGACCCCAGTCTCTTATAAAAACACGACAACAGTCCATTGTCTTTACTAGCCTGGAAAACGAACGGTTGTCCTATATACGCGATGACAATCTCTAATGGACTGCTCGAGGATCGCAGTCGTAATGTATTTCCATCTGTTGCTATGGTTACTAATGTCGTCGATGTTTCTCTTGTAAACGGATTAGTTTCGTTCAAGAGGAATAACCCCGTGTACGGGGACGGGGGATTGGGAATGGTGCCTTTTTCTGTTCTTCAGTAAGTGTAGAGTTCAATTCTGGTAATAATAGCTGGTATGTTAATTCGCCGATGGAGAAAGGTAGATCTGGGGTACCTGATGATTCCAAAAAGGACGTGGCACTGACAAGAAGGTTTACACCAAGTTGAAGCTCGGGAATCACGCTGAAATAAGCTAAGTAACTGTCCATGTAGCCTAGTTTGCCACGAACAAGGAGTCCTTCCTTGAGGGAGAGCATCTCAAATGGTGAGCCCCAGACGATGTCCCTATCAGGCGCGATTTCTACAGGTGTCAACATCTCGCGGAGAGTTGCTGGCTTGAAGAGATTCTGTTTGTCTGGTTGAGCGAGAAACATTCCTAGTTTGGCCATGTCGTTGATCGTGGAGTACATCTGACCCGCAGGGGCGAGCCATCCTACATCCATGAAGGGTATCCTAGTGCCATCCTTACCGTAAGGGAATGCCATGTTGCGCTGTACATCGTCAGTGATTTCAAACCCAGTGTTGTTCATCCCCAGTGGTTTGAGTATGTTCTCGGTTGTCCAATTTTCGAAAGTCTGGTTAAGACTATTCTCAGTCAGAAGCCTCCCAAGCAGTGCGTAACCAAGGTTACTGTAAGATGGCATGGTCCAGGGAGGAAGCACTAGAGTTCTGTTCCTCAGCAAAGCCAACTGGTCAGCGGAGGTGGTGTTGCAGGTGAACATACAAGGTGCTTCCCGAGGTAGCCCGGACATTTGACTTGCAATCTCGCGAAGTGTGATGTGCTCATCGGTAAACGGGTTCGTGATGTCGAAATCAGGAGCATATTTGTTAAGAGGGTCATCAATCGAAGATATCTTCCCTTCCTCGTACAACTTCCACATTAAGAGCACGGCGAATATTTTAGTGACACTGCCGATCCTGTACACGGTGTTGTCATCTGGGATGTCCTGTGTTTGTTTGTATACCTTGCTTCCAAAATGGCCGCTCCACAGAACATCATCTTGGTAGAACACATTCATGGAGATCGCTGGAAGCTTGTGTTCCTTGTCCACCAAGGACTTCACCTTGTTTTCGAGTTGTTCAAAGACCTCCTTGATCTTGTTCGGCAAGGGTTTTGGCAAAGGAAGTGTGGGTGGCAGTCGAGGACAAGGCTTTGTAAGAACACTTTGCTGTGCTGTCGGTTCTATCCTCGTGGTAATCACGCTGCGATGAAAATTTTGCCAAATAACAAGGCCCGCCATGCTGATGGCAAGAATGGACGCAACGATGGCAACTATCTTCCATATTTTAAGCGAACGAAGGATAGCTTGTTGGTCTTTAGACATTGGTTTTTGCGTGTTATCCATGTTGAAATGCGTGATTTTACACTTATACTAAGATTGCGTGACTTGTCAGTTTCAGTTTCAGACATAAACCGGTTACAGTTGATTGACGGCTGGTAATTATGCAAATTGTCGTTGTCACGCAAACGTTTTGTAGCCTTAAAAACTTATAAACAAACAACACTGAACAACTGTTTATCACAGTGGAACCCGGTTAATACGGACACCAAAGGGACATGAAAACGTGTCCGTATTATCCGGGTGTCCGTATTAAGCGGGCTGATATAAGAGAAAATATGTGTCGTCGGGACAAACAAAACTGTCCCAGTAATAAGCGGGTGTCCGTATTAACGAGTGTCCGTAAAGCGGGGTTCCACTGTATTATAAACAAACGGCGACACGATGTTTGTAAAAAGAAGAGTAGTTTTGTCTTTGGTCAAGTTTACTTTTCAGAAACCAAATTAATTTTCAGCGACGACGACAAATATTTGACATCGGATTTCGTTTTCGCTCTGTTTACATTATTTCGCCCCATTTCCGACACTCTTGCCTCTGTTTGTACAAAACCATTGATTTGCATGAAAATGAACGTGTGTGTAAAACTCATTTTCATATGAAACGCTTTAAGCCTGGTTTTCACTAGCGACGCAAGCACACGAGAGCTATGTGGCAAGTGAAACCATTAGCGTAAGCATGAAAGATTCGTGTGACTTCTCAGGAAATTATTAGTTTCCAATTTTCTCTGTTTAAAAATGCACGGTCTCTGGTTTTCTTGTATGGATACCGTGTACATATCAATAGCTATCGAACAATTATCAAACTTACCCTTGTTAATCCCCATTTCCTCCGTTCGATCCACGCTTGAAGTTTTTCCATTCTTTGTCGTATAGAACGGTATAGAACCCGGTAGTTAAATGCACAACCTCGGCAAACTTTTCGTCAAAGTGGACCTTCCGCCATTTTGAATTTCCCGCGACAGCCCGCGCTTACGCGAGAGGGACCTAGAACTAGTGTTTTAACTGGCCAAAGATATAAGACTCCCTGGTGCTTTTGCACTGGAATAATGCGAACACAAGCCTAAGCGCAAGCGCAGAAAACAGGAATTATTTTTTATCCTAGCGCTTGAGCTTGCGTCGCCCCCGTTTTCACGCTGAAATAAGGGCTCTTCTGCTGGCGCAAAATACTCGGGTTTTTTTTCTTTATTTTACCAACCAATCGGATTTGCTGAAAAATTGTGGCTGCCCAGAGGTCGTGATTCTTGGTGCCTCTGGGGTTAATATGACGAATCACATAAGTCAGGTGCCAAAGCATCCTCGTTCCCAGAGCTCCTCGAATTTTTCCTCGAATCGAATTTTTTCATTGGCTGATAAAAAATGAATGCGCAACACGAATTAATGAATGGATGTCCGTAATTTTCGAACATCCGGTAACGGCTGAGACCAGAGCCTCCGTTTCGCCAATCACGTGACCAAAAGAAACAGAGGATCTGGGAACGAGAATGGTGCCAAAGTTACACAACAGCGATTCCGGGCAATAACTACATTTATTAATTCATTTCGATGTTACTTTACATATGACGTCTACTGACTGTATACAAGTCCAACGTAGGTGTCGAAGGCCAGATGATAGAGCTGTTTTCAATCGAATGTCGTAACATCAAAATCAAAACCAAAGCAATTACAATGGCCAATCACAACAAACGTAACAACGCAATGAACCAATGAGAACTCAAAGCAAATACACGTGACCGGAGCTAAGCGCGGGAAAACGCGTGTGGCCAAGTCGCGATTGGCCTAATTTTGCATCCGATTGGCTGCGAAGGTGGCGCGAGTTTTTTTAAACCAATCACAGAGCGTAGTAAAGCAAAACCAAAACAATCTCGACTACTTTCGACACTAAATTGAAAACCGCGCGCTCTGTCGTGGTGTATTCTCAGTTCAGCTTTCAAATTTGACTCATACTAATCTCTTCAACAGTGATTCTCGGATTCGAATCAACTCTTATAAATGGAACTTTTGGTGCCCTTTGATGACCGAGGCAATCCTCTAACCACAATTCCACGGCCACTTGTCCAGCGGGGAGTGCGCAGTAGCCCTCTAGTCTCACGTGACGAAACTCCATTCCAGCAAATACCTTGTTGCCTTGTAGCCTGGCCTCTATGTTGACGTTTTGACACTCGAGGCCATCAAAAGCAAAGAACCACCGCTTGCAACAGGAGGTGCAAAACCCAACGCGCATGCTCCCTTCGAAGATCACGTGTAAGACACTCCTTTCGTTTTGTTTGTTAAAAACACACTCCTGATAAAAAAAATAATGAGGGAAAGTTTCACCTGGTTTTCACTAGGGACGAGAGCATTATAAACGCAAGCGGAAGCCCAGAGGTCCCTTGCTCGTATTTTTGTGGGAGCCGCGGTGTCCTATACTAATGCAAATGATCCAGGTCGTTGCGTTGTGTTCTTGGGTAAGACAGTTTTAAAACTCTCACAGTACCTCTCTCCACCCAGGAGTATAAATGGCAGGCGCGGATACAGGGCAAAATATGAACGTTTTCCAATTGTGCGCTAGGGGAGTCTGTGTGCAAGGTTCCCCGGAAAACCTTTCAGATTTGATTCTATAAAACAACAAACCCCTTAGTTCTTGATGCTAACAATCAGTTTGTTCGATAAAAAACGTGTGTCACATAACTTTTTCACTGTCGCACGCGCAATATCCTGCTATGAACTCGGCAGTTTACCCTTTCACTCCCTGGAAAAAAGAAATCTGACCGATTTCCGTAAAACGTTGGAAACCGGTCTGGATCCGCGCCTGAATGGCTACTGACAAACGTATAGCTAGGGCAAAATGCTGTGGTGTAATTAACCTGCGATGGACTAGCATCCCATCCAGGGGGAGTGGCAATACTCCTAGTCGCTTCATGCTACAGAAACCGGAGTTGAGCGCAGAACTCACCACCTGGCTGTCATTCTCGTCCCCAGAGGCCACAATCTTTTGGGTCAGCACCCAGAATCGAGACCTCTGGCCGGTTCCAACACCGGAAGTCCGCGAATCTTGGACTTCCCATCAAATCTGACAAATCTGATTGGCTGAAAATATAGAACGAGTACTCTGCGCATGTTCAACAAATTGGTTCCGGCCAGAGGTCTCGATTCTTGGTGCTGACCAAAAGGATCGTGGCCTCTGGGAACGAGAATGCCTGGCTGTCAATCCCTGGGATTATTTTGCCTTACGGGTTGAAAAATCAAAACTCACCTTCAGCAATCCATATTGCTGTAGAGGATCATGTTTCCAGGAACACATTTTCCAGCTGTGTATGGACCCAGAGGCTCCTTGCTGACCTGGAGCTCCAAGGAAACCAGGAAACCCCGGGGACCCCCTTTCTCCCTTAGGCCCCCTGACTCCCCCCTCTCCCTGGGCTCCGTTGGGTCCATTCCTTCCGGGGAGCCCTTTGGGCCCCAGTGCTCCTGGGAAACCTGCGGAGAAATAGAACGTTTATAGTTGCAGAACAGAATGTAATAATTTTCCATGTGTATATGTTCAAATGCGCTTTACAATTTGAACTCACGGAGAGATCGGACGTCAGCTTGTAAAGGCACCTATGGCAGCAGCCGCTGTCAGTCCATTCATGATCTCACCACACCCACCCAATACATGTGAGTAGGACAGACCACAGCATTAACACCGGGGACTACGTCCCCTACTCTTTTCAAACGGTGATGTAGATTCTTTAACGTCCCCTAACCTACTAACTTTAGTATGGGTAGGTGCGGTCCAATGACGCGACCATCTGAACTGAGACAAGGTGTCGAACACAGCCAGCATGACTGACCTTTACCAGTTATTTTAAGACCCTGGTTGGTCATCCGGCCAGGATTCGAACCCGCGACTTCCCGCTCTTTAGTCTGGCGCCCTAACAACTGAGCCCGGGGGGATACTCCCTAAAATTTTGGTGGGGGTGTGCGGCCTGCTTCTTGAAACCCTTACCCTATTTCAGACCAAGATATGTGATTTTCCATACCCTATTTCAGACCTGACCCAAAAATCGATACCCTATTTCAGACCTATAAAATTAGTACACGTGTCTAATACATGACTTCAGCTACCCAGGAATCGGTTCCATTTGCGCAAACATTTGAAAAGGGCTTCAAATTCCCTGATGTTAATGGAAAAAAATAGTTTCGTCTAAAAGCCAGACCAAATTCCATGCCAGAGTGCACAAAACATACCCTATTTCAGACCAAAACGGCTCAAAAACCATACCCTATATAGCTTCTATAAGAGAGTACCCCCCCCCCCCCCCCGCCACCCCGGGAAACTGAGCTAACCAGGCTTACTGAACGAACGTAAATTCAGTATACCTGGTTGGCCTTTCCTTCCTTTAAGTCCATGGAGCGGAAAAGGTTCCACGCTATAACTATATCCTTTAGGTCCTCTGTCGCCTCTGATTCCCTTGCTCCCGGGTGCGCCTGTAGGCCCCGGAACTCCCCGGGGGCCTATTAGCCCAGGGGAACCGATGAAGTCTTGTTTACATTTTCCTTCTACCTGAAAAATAAATTAAAGGAGTTCAATTATGATAAAACGCCAGCATCTTGAAGCGGACGTTAAAAAAAAGTAAAATGAAACAAACCTCGAATTTCACTCATAGAGCTGTTTTCAATCCACCGTACGGAAAAAGATGGCGACTGGTACATTTACCCATAACTCTTAGCGCACGAAAACCCTAAAAACGCTCATAAAAACGGACAGAAAAGTTCTAAAAACTTCAAACCTAGCATACACAATGTTGTTAGTACAGGTACGAATTTCGCCAAAAAAAATATGGCCTTCTATGTGCCTATTGGGTGTGTTAGGTTCGCAAGGTATTGTGGTAAAATGTACAGCCGCCATCTTTTTCCGTACGGTGGATTGAGTGTTGAAAGTAATCCGCAATATTGCTTTGGTTTTGCTTCACTACGCTCTGTGATTGGTTTAAAAAACTCGCGCCACCTTCTCAACCAATGAGATGCAAAACCAAACCCAGTCGCACGCGTTTTCCCGCGCTTGGCGCCGGCTACGTGTATTTGCTTTGAGTTCTCATTGGTTCGTTGTATTGTTTTCGTTTGTTGTGATTGGTCATTGTAATTGCTTTGGTTTTGGTTTTACGACACCGGCTCAATTAAAAAGCGCTCTGATAACTCTCGTTCTTATCGCTTACCTGGTCACATAGCAATTTTCCCCAACGAATTATGCGTTGTGTTTGCACTGCTTGGTAAAAGGCTAACAAGATAAACAATCCTAGAATTCGTGTCATTGTGGTAGAAGCTAGTTAAACTCTGAAAATCAAAATAAGACAATCAGTGGTGAATATGGTGAATATGGAGACTAAACCAATATGAAAAGTGATTTTTAGCATCCCTTCTCTCTATAGGGAAAATTACCCGCGCTGTTGGACAACGCGTACTCCAGTCTGTATCGCGCGCGTGGGTGGAATGCGCGCGTGTAGGACACAAGCGCGCGGGACTGCGTGTTCTGTCACATTCGTGGGCGCATGACACTCCGCTGTATTGAAGCGACAGAAGGAAACTTCGGACTTTTGCAACTGCACAATGGAACGGGTGAACGATTATAACGCTGAGCGCAACGATATAAGTTAAATAAAGGTCTGAATATGTGAGACACATTTGAAGATTGAAGATAGATCAAGCTCCGCTTGAAGAACTCAAATATAGGAGCAATTTACAAGCGCGAAAAGACGTCACATTAACGGGTATTAAAAAAAGAAAAAAACGTTAGCGTAAAGACACTCACCCGTTAAGGTTGTTTCCCGGTGAAAATATTGATTATCTGAATGAAATTTGTAAACCACGCCGCATCTTTCGTGTTGAGCACTGTGTGAGCTGGTTTGTGAGTGCTGCCTTGTTGTTGACGCGTATATCGAGTGTCTGTGTTGGAGTTAATCATTTGTTATTTGAACCTAATTCTTTCAGACATTAATACTTCCTGTCCCAGTCACGAAACATGTTGTGTGGAGTGGGTGGGCTAGGAGGGGTGTGGTGGGGGGGGGGGGGGGGGGAGGGGGGGGGGGAGGTGGTGAGGTTGAAATAGAGGAAAAGCCCGGCTTATTAAACGTATAGGGAGTTTGCTGTGTCTGAGATTAACTCTTTTAGAACGCTGTTCTTATCTTTTATATAAATTAAACCCGAGCCGCAGGCGGGGATTTACATAAGCTTTCGAATGCTGCCAAATTTTCTCTCATGTTTACATCAGGCTATGTAAACAAGAAATGGCCGTTTCTCATAATACGTCATAACCGTGTTTACGTCATAAGCTGACTACACAGCCACGCCGGCGCGTCATATGACCAGATATTTATAAAAAAGATATACAGGGTTGCAGAGCATATAACTAAAAGCTGATAAATTGGCTCAAACAACTGAAGTTGGAATTATGCACTCCATTATATTGACCAAGCATGTCACAACCTCCAGTATATGCTCTTTTAATAAGTATACAAGGTATTTTAGTTTTACAGAAAGGAAAAAAGTAAATTCATTTCACGTGGAGAAATAGAAAGAGTATCATCTTGGCTAATCTCGTATGCAGATTTCATTTTGCGCAGAATCGGGCGAAGATCTCTTTCCCATGTAAAGAGTTTATTATGCTGTACAAGGTGGTGCTAACTTTTAAGTCTGTGGATGAAACCCTAGTGTGTGACCATTCAAATGAAAGCTATTGAGCAGTATTTTCATGTGGTACAAGGTGGCTCTAACTTTTAAGTCTAGATGTAACCCTAGCGTACTTTTTCAACATTGGCAGTGAAAGGGTTAATAACAATTGCATAATTAAACTTGCGGAGCGGGAACTTCTTGGATGATTAACCGACTGTTGGGCTGAATTACTGCGGGAATAATCTCCCGGACTTTGGGATATCCGGGACAATCATCCAGTGATATTCCCACGCGAACTAATCCCCCAGGGACAGAGCTGCAGTAGCCGGAGATGCTGCCATGCATAAACACGGGGAGAGTGTTCCTCTCCGCGTCATTTCCCGCCAAATGTAAGGCGCTGAATGCGGCATTGATGCTCCCAGGATCGGTACACGTCAGTTTGTCAAACGTGAAGTACCAAGTCTTGCAGCAGCTTTTGCATAAACCGATATGCGTCTCTCCTTGGTAGGTGACATGTAGCGAGGTCTCGTTGCGCGTTTTAACAAACGTACAAGACTAGAGAAAAGGATACAAAAAAAGATGGAGACGAGTTACTTTCTTTGTTAATGAAATGAAATGAAATCAAGTTTCCAAGGGATTCAACGAGGGCTTTCGCTCGTCTGCTCTGACAGGCAGATGATTTCAACATTCCCCACTAAGGAGCCTGATCTCAGGATAGTACAGTCGAGGGAACAACATCCTCGTCCCCAGGGCCCCTCGTTTTTTTTCTTTCCGCCGGACCAAAAGAAACGGAGGATCTGGGAACGAGAATGAGGGAACAAGTGCCAGTTCTCCAGACGCGAGACGCTATGCTGGCCAATCTCGTAATTCTCGTTCCAGAGGCCACGATCACGCTGACCGAAAGCGCGCGGGCTCTGGGGACGATATTGCATGCCTGCACGATTATTGCATCCTGAGTACTCGCGAGTGCTCCCGCTGTTTTCGACTGTTTCTTGATTGGATAATAAGAAACGTTATTAACTCTTCGATTGCTTTATCGAAGATTTGCCAAAAACGACACAACTGAGTAGATGAGAGTAGACCTTTCCTTTCTGCCTGTCTATTTCCTCAGATAGTGCAGCGGGAACTGACTCGTCCCCAGTCGTCTCTCATGAGGAACTTGTTAGACGCGGAGGATGATGGGAAGGAGGAAAGAGCGGAGACGACCAGTCGTTCTCTCTCCCTTCTTTGTTCTGGTTCCTTCCCATCATCCACCACGTCTAACAAGTTGGGGGACGAGTAAGCAGCGGGCAAAGAATTTTCACAAACACCTCCTCGATCGCGCGGTTGGAGCCGGTGAAGCGATCTGGCGCTTATGATCTGAGAAACTAGTGAACAGGAATAGTCTAAGCCCGGGGGGGGGGGGGGACTTCTATATAAAAGTGACCGGGGTGATCGTCGTACCTTTTAGGGGTTAAAATTCGTGGTTTGGTACCGCTTAGGGTGTTAAAATCTAAAATGACTGCCGTTAGAGTTATTCCGGTACCTTTTTCGGGTATTAAGCTGGAAAAAATATAACAGGGACTAGTTTTGTTTTAGAATTGGTACCTCTTCGGGGTGAAAATGAATTCGAGCCACACCCACAAAACGAGATTTTGGTACCTTTTAGGGGTTCTTTTCAAAATTTCCGACGTTCACCCCCGTCACTTTTATATGGGAGTTCTCCCCCCGGGAGTCTAAGATGAGAGTTAAGAAACCTGTCGTCCAATTTGTCATCCCTAAACTCTCATCGACTAGATCTTTCTTGTTTGATCCTGGTTTTACAAACAACAGGAAACGATCCATCTAATCTATCGCCACATAGACTACGAGCAGTCCCTCTTTCCCAGCTTAGTCCGTCGAGCGAGATCGCCCCCAGTTTTTCGCGCGGCCATTTTCCGATCGCGAATTTTTATCGTTCTCGCTCGACGGACTAAGCTGGGAAAGAGGGACTGCTCGTAGTCTATTAAAGCTTCCGTCCTGGGTCTGTCAGGACGGGTACTGCGTCAATTCGATGACGAATTTTAATAGGATGATGCTATTTTTAGGAACAAAGCTAGCCTTGTTGTTTTTCCCTGCTTCAATTAAAATTTCCGGCTTGGGAAATTACATCAAGATAATATATCAAAAAAAGTAACTTTTCCGGGAAAGACCTGTCTGTGGCGAACAAAATATGGTTTCCGAGGTTTCAACAACCTCGCCAACCAATCAATTCGTATTGTGTATTTCGCTGAATTGCCAGTATAGCTATATATTTTATGTGGGTTGTCAAGATGAAATGGCCGTTTCACCGCTTATTAACATCAGTACAGTTTGGAAGATACGCTTGACCATTGATGCCCGGGACTAGCCCCATTTTTTTTTTTTACCATCGCTTCAATTACTCAATCGATACCTTTTAGAAAAATAATAAAGGCTTCGCGGTGTTGGACACGCGTCGCGAAGCATGCTGGGAGAAAATCGATCGCGAGCTCATTTGCAACATGTCGGCGATCAGTAAACATCTCAGCTCTCCGCTGTCCGATGCATTTCTTGAAGAAATCTGCCCGCTGTTTCATCCCATATATTTATCTACTTTCTTCACGACTACAACTGCTTCATTTGTGCTCAAGGAACGGACTTTAGCGATGAATATTCGACCGGATAAGTTCTTTTCGGCGATGTCGTAATAGTCCATTTTACAGTTGTGTGCTTAATGGCTCCGTCAATTCCAAGCCCGCTCATCCCACCCCCCCGGGCATTTGTCGGGCATTTGTCATTTTTTTGTCAGAAGGCTGAAAATGCCCCACGGTGGGGTCAGCTTACATGCACAAAATCCCCACGGTGGGGCTTCAGGAGCAGTGCAAATGCCCGACCCACGGGACAAGTTCAAAAACGTTTTTGAGAGGATCGAGGAATTTAAAAATCTAAATTCCAAGCAGAACTATTAATGATGGACACTATAATTGTTCACAAATACATATAGCTCTTTGCGGGTCTCAAACAAGGTTTAATATCAACTCAGTTTTTATATTTTTCTATCGGGGCAATCAGGAAATTTTAAATAAACAACAAAACGTGTACGTCTTTTAAAATACGAAAGATCGCGTTGCCTTTGACAATGCCCCACCCCCGGGCTGCCCGGTTATAGCAAATGCCCCACCCTAGGGATGGAAAAGTTGTAAAATGCCCGACAAATGCCCGGGGGGGGGGCATGGTCGGGCTTGGAATTGACGGAGCCATTAGAATCCAGGCCTTTGAACAGAAGTGAGGCTGGAGGTGACTTTGTTGTGATACAAACCTTCCTTCTTTTCAAATGTAAATTATTCTATTCTTATGTAAACTAGTTTCTGATCTCTATCATCTCATCATTCTCGTCCCCAGAGTCCCTCATGGTCACCCCTAACCTCGCTTTCATACAGAGGCTTGGTTACATTTCACAGAACTGTAAAATGGTCTATTCGTTCATCGAATGTTCGAATCTTGTAGCTTTTTGTCGAAACCAAGTTTTAACTCGTCCTATAGTTTTCTCCTTCTAGTTGTGTGAACGTGTACATGGAAATAAATTGAGTTAAATCTCGAGAATTGAACGATGTTTTGCTGAATGTAAATTTGGATCGATGTCTGTCACTAAGGTATATTAAGCTTACAATGAAAATATATCTTTTCACCTAAATAATAGTTGTACTACTTCACTCGGTGTGGAATTGGAATTATGGTACTGCAATATATTGGACAGTTTCTGTCTTTCATGAAATATCGAAAGCTACATGTATGCATTGTTCACACTGCACAGGATCCATATTTTTTAATTACCCTGGGTGCCAGAGGTTTATGTTTTATCTAGTAAGTTTAATTGCACCATTGTACCTGCTCAAAAGCAGGTCCTGACCAGCAATTTTGGATTGTTTTTTTTTTGTGTCATTTTGTGTATGCAAGTTTTGTGCCGGTACAATAATATTTCAAATTGGCATATCAAGTATGAACAAATATAACCTAAATTAAAATCTGCTTCGGCCTCCTTTCTCAATATCCTCAAGGTTGGCAGACACGAGGGGACTATAGTCACACTTGCACACACACAAAAGGACTAGTCGAACATGAGGGGGACAGTCCGGTGACTAGTCACAGGGACCAGTCGCATGAACAGTACACACAAGGGTACAAGCACAATTTGAGGGGATAGTCCCTTCAATTCAACCAGTTTGAATTATTTTATTTACCATTACAATATACCCCTCATAATTCGTGGGACAAGTCATAGGGTTGTTCACACGAAGGGACTTGGTGCCCGGAACTAGTCGGTCCCTGCGACTAGTCCCCTCATGTGTGCCAACCTTAAGATGTAGCATCCATAGAGGGATAAAATGAAGGTGTGACATCTTCAATCATAAGGCTATAAAAGCAACATTCTATTATTGTTGCAGACCCCATGCTCAAGGGTTCAGTCATTTACTTTATAGGGACCATTTTTCCATTTTATTTCACTAAAATGGCCTGCAAGAAGGCTCAGGCTCATGTTGCCAGGTTTGCACATGAGTGGATGAACTACCGGTGAAGCTCACAGGCTATCACATGTTAGAGAAACTTGTGTCATACTTGCACTAAACCCTTGCAGTAACAGTGCAAATCAGAAAGTGTGACTGTAACCAAAAATTCTGGAAATACAGTGGAACCCGGTTAATATGGACACCAAAGGGACATGAAAAAGTGTCCGTAATATCCGGGTGTCTGTATTAAGCGGGCTGATATAAGAGAAAATATGTGTCGTCGGGACAAACAAAACTGTCCATAAAGCGGGGTTCCACTGTAATTTGACTGCCATGCAGGAAAACCAATGAGATCCAAGATATATAAATTGCAAACCCTAATAATGGTATTATCCCTGTGGTTTTATTTCTTGTCTGATTGGACAGCAAAATAAAAGTGTTCACCCCTGTGAATGGCCAGGTGACCACTAACCCAATTTCACTCTTGGAACACAGAAAGCACTATGCAAGTGTGCCTGAATTAAATTTTGGTTAAGAAAACAGGAGATGAAATTACAGGTGGCTGAGAGATCCTGAGAAACCAGCTTCTTCTGTCGAGCAGCCAAATTTTGTAGAAAAGTATACCTTTATTATGTTCATTGAAGCAAAGCTTTTTTTAAGACTCGACTGTGAACTTTTTTAGTTTTAGTTTTTTTCCAAAATTTGAGCTTCTAAACTTGGGGTGCGGCTTATCTGCGAGTGCGGCTTATACGCCAGTGTTTACGGTATGCTTATTTGAAGCACTTGAAACCTCAGTGCAAGCTACTAAATAAACCTTGCTGTATATTCAATATATTCAATCTGAACTCAGGCTATTTGTTATTGTTTTTCATTTCCACAATCTAATGGATTTAATAAATGGCATGCTACATGTAGTCTCTCACAACTCAGCCTCCAGAGATATTATCCACAGATTATCAGCAACAGTTTATGAACACATATAAACATAATCACAATCAAAGTTGGCTAAAGTTGGACACTGAGTTGGAGGAAGAGGTCCCAAGTGGAGCAGTGTTTTGAATAACAATACAAGTAATATAAAGAAATAGCAACATATTTTGGCATCATGGCAATGATCCTCTGTTGTCACGAAGGGCATTTAGGCTGCTAAAACCTATCAAAACAAATGGAGAAAAAAAACATGATTAAACATGTGAAAAGAAACGAATATAACTCGAAAAAAGTAGTGTGAACTCGTGCTGATCACTCCCGCGAAATCAAAAGTACATGTCACGAAACACGAAAAAAGCTACAACTTCAAGTCCAATTTTGACCGTTAAAACGGCGGGGCCCGCCTGGGCCCGCCGACCTTTTCATAAAACGTAACTATCCAACTACATTTCTGTGTAAAAATAATCTAAGATACTGATCACCAGTAGCAAAGAAAACGCCATTACACACGAATGATAAACAAAGGTTTCCAAGACAGCTCGGTTTTCATTGACAAATTTTGATACGAAAAATGCTTACCTGAACTTATAGCTTGAACCATAGCTTGCTGAGGTAATCCTCTAACAGATCCCCGAAAATGATGAACTGAATCGCTCGATAACAGAAGAAATCCACCGAAAAAGGACGAGCTATCCTCACTCACGACACAAAAACACGTCCGCCATAAGTATCGCCCAGCTGACGCGTGATTGGACGAATTTAGTCACGTGAACCGTGTCCAACACCGCCTGGGCTTCTAGTCAGCCCACAATGTAGTCAGTAGCGTCAATAGTAAACAATTTGTAGGGAACGGTTTCTGGAAATATTTTAAGGAGGGGGGCGTAAGGGGGGTCCGAAAACCGCAAAACCGCGCAGAAAAACGTAAAAAACCGCAATACCGCATCGAAATTTACCAAAATACCGAAACCGCAGTTACAAATGTGAAAGATGCCGTCATCAAGACTTTAGGTCCGCCATTCCATTAGAAATATGACCTAATGTATCCCGATAATCAGTGTATAATACTGTAATATTATAACTGACCTTAATACCGAGTAACTGAATCATGCACTCTGACGAGTATCGACGACTCCCATGACTTTGTAAAATGCTAATAATTGACGCAGTTCTGTGGGACTGACTACGTTCGGTCCGTTAGGCTGCCTGTGGAACGGCTGAGTTAGCGTAATATCGGCAATAAAGAAACCTCAATGTTTACAACTTCAACACGGCAAATCACTCAAATGTTGTACAAAGCATGCTTTTCGCGATTTTTCTGTGAAAATTCGTCAACATGCTAGTTTTCAAGCTCAAATATCCCGAAAACGAGCTCGGGACACCCAATTTTTCTTGTCGCAATTCGAATCAGCATTTCATTTAATATATTTCCAAGAATAATTTTTAATAGCTAGAAGTCAAACGTAGTCAGTCCCCTTAAACAGTCCCATGGATTGGTCAGTAGAGCAGACGATTGTTAAAACGTATAACTCTCCCGTTGCGAGTTCTTGCTCCCAGGAGAAACGTCGCCGAGCTTCCAATCTCTCCTTGAATTAACGTGGTATCTCCCCGACCATCCTCAACCACCTCTTCATCACTGCTTTCGTCAAACTCGTCCGATCCGTCCGCTTCGTCTTCCTCCGACTCGTTTTCTGTGGCAACGTCTGCCGTATTGCCCTGCTCGTCAAAGGCAATGGACACAGGCTTCTCTGAGATCTCGTATTGCCTTTGGTACATAAACTCAGGGAGTGTGCCATGTCGCGCCATGGTGGTCTCCTGGCGTACCGTTCGTTGTCTTGCAGCAGCTCCATAGGAGGACGCCCAGTCCCTGAACGCATCGCAGTCAGCTGAACGCATATTGACGATTGGTAGAGGTTTCATGACAGACAGCCCTTTTATCTCTTTAAGCCCGAGATCGTCATGATGGGGGCTCTAAAGAGGGCGGCAAATGCGCGCGCCTCAAGGGGTGTCTGGGGGCATGCCCCCCCAGAAAATTTTGAAATCTAGAGGCTCGGAAATGCTATTTTCAGCAATCTCCACGAGATATTTCATCAAAAAATTGATCTCGATCAAATGACAGGTATTTTTAGTGCTTACAGTAATATTATGAATAAACTAGATTTGCCGGCGTGAACAAAACTATTTCAAGTTTTAGACCAACGTCTTTGCTTTCTTCAGAGCACAACCTTTGAGCATTTTTTTTATACATATTGTTTTGAAAGTCAGTTTTATTTTTCAAAATCAAAACATTGAATAGTGAGCAAAGAAACAGTAGAAGAACTTACGGCCTTTCGGCTACTGAAAAAAAACATCACGGAAATTCCTGTTAATCCCGGGCTTAAGCGGCTTTTAAAGTGATAAACCAAAATAATTCAGAAATAGTGGTAACTTTCCACATGCATTTCACGAGTATCGCATAATTTCAAGAAATCTGGGTCAATTCTGTAATTTTGCAAAGCTCTAAAGAGAAAACAAGATTTACGCCAAAACGAGGCTAAAGTACGCGTAGCGTACTTTACGCCTCCCACATGGGAGGGAAATTCTAAGACGGGACATATATATATGTAAATGAACACAACTAGTGTTTATGAGCCACCATGCGGGAGGACCGGTATGGGTGGGAACTCTGCAGAGACTCTGCTCCGCAATCCTACAGCCCGTGAGGGGGTAGGGGGAGCAGAGATGGGGGCACATTTTTTCGAAATTTTTTTTCACATTTTTCCATGTTTATAACTATAGTGAAATCAGCGCATTTTCACTTGATTTGCTTTCTTATGAATCAAGTTGGCTATGTATTTTCGGTTTAAATCTAGTATATTCTGATAAATACATGTCCTTAAGGGGGGACTTAACCTAAATTCTAATGAAATTTTAAGAGGTTTAAAGAAGGGTTGGAAGAAAGAAAATAATTTTTGGAACACCAACAGACAGTTGATACCCACGCGGGTGCTCTTGCGTGGTTATCAACTGTCAATCTACTAATTTTTAACTTCAAATTCTAATTTTAAAACTACATTAAATCTTCAATATTTCTTATTTCCCTAAATTTTACAACTCCTTTGAGAAAAACTATTTCCTCCCCAAAATACCCAAAAATCACCCAAAAATTTACAAAACACCCCATAACATAGATTCATGGGATGAGTGGAGAGTTTTTGGATTGCTTGAAACGTGAACGAGATATTTCCATTAAACCCATGTTAAATGGCGGAGAAATGGCATTCAGGTAGAATCCCGCCTTAATGGCTTAAAGGCTGGCTACGCCCCTGATAGTACTTACCAAATTGTTTCTCGTAATTTGACGAGACGCTTCTCGCTCTTGCTAACTTTACACCGTAATTTATTTTTCTTCCGGAAATTCTCTCCTCCCTTCCCTTCCTCGTAGAAAATGGCCACACAGTTGATTATTTCTTCTTCCCCTTCTTGCTCGCTTGACATCGTCCCGCACGCGGTCTCGGCAAATACTGTAGATAAGACATCCGAGCCGAAGATTCCCAGCCCGGAAAGTCAACAAGTCGACGTATTATTGGATAAAACGGTTAATCTTATCAAATATTAACTGGAAAATGCTTAAATTACAAACCGCAAGGCTTGCTTGCACAATAACGGTCCCTGACTGTGCAAGCTGATGCGCTGAAAGACGAAAAATTTAGCTCAACCTTGTAAAATGTAAACAAAACAACCGGAAGTGAGAGGATCCGAGTGAAAACGTAACACTGCAGAGGTCCGCACACTTTTTTCACCGATTACCGCGACCTAAAATTTAGGAAAACCGCAAACCGCTTAGTCTTATAAAACCGCAATACCGCAGGTTAAAATAAAAATTTCCGCAAAACCGCACCAAAAATAACGCAAAACCGCATCACCGCAAACCCTTACGCCCCCCTCTTTAAGGCCATCCCCATAAAATGTTTCGTTTCCTATCGCCCTCTCTCTCGTGAAAGTGGGTCGGTCGTCGGTCGACGGTCGACGGTCGACGGTCGACGGTCGACGGTCGACGGTCGACGGTCGACGGTCGACGGTCAAAAAAAAAAGCCGAGAAACTTTTTTATTTTTACTTTTTGAAAAAATTGGATCGATCGGGCAATGGGAAACAAAACATTTTATGGGAATCAGCATGGCCAACTGAACGCACACTGTAGAACTCAGAGTCCCAAAGGGCAGCACAGAGTGACGTCAGCCCCGAAAGCCCTGGTCAAACGGCACATGATAGTCGATGTCCACGATAGTGAAGCTCGCGCTCCCGTTTGACCACCAACTATCATGCACTAGCATCGACTATCATTCACTTTGAACATGTTCAAATTCTCCATGATAGTCGATGATAGTGTTTCCCATTTGACCACGCGGCGCATGACAGTTGATGATAGTTGATTATAGTTTATAGGTCATGTTAAACTGTCATCGACTATCATGCGCCGTTTCGACCAGGGCTTAACATTCCATCCCAACCTAAAGTAGTGGTGAGAGTACAAACCCTGAATGTGTGTGAATGTTCCAGCAAATAATCATACCCCCATCACGGAGGGAATTGTTCCAGAGAGGTGGGGGGTTAAAGGCCCAGGAAACCCGAAATATTTAAAGAAAATAATACTTTATTCTTTCACGAAAAGCAATTTAAAACAAACCTAGCAAAAACGTCAGCGAACACACGCATGAAAGGTTTCGCCTGCTGTTTGTTTATTTTCCACAAGATTGTAATCAGTGTGTAAATATATATCATTTTATAAGACGTTTGAAAGTTGCAACAAGGAAAAACGAACATTAAACATTTTTGGGCTAAAGCTATAGTTCAGTGTCCGTTCACGCCTTTAGCAGCCACTCAGAAATCGACATGGTCGATTTTTTTTCGCAATCTAGTTCATTTGAGATTATAAATTTGGTGCCTAATATAAACAATACAGTTGAACCTCTCTAATACGGACACCGAAGGGATGGAGCAAAGTGTCCGTATTAGAGAGGTGTCCGTATTATAGAGGTCATGAATATGACGTCACTTGAAATGCTCCACTGACGATAAGAAATCTCGATGATAAATGGGACCAAATTATAGCATGTCGATAAACTGATTGAAAACAAATGCTACTTTTATTGTATGGGCAATGGGACACTAGATTAACTTTGATCTGTAACCACAAACAGGAAATTGTATTGAATAGGAACTGTTATCACTGGAGTGTCAGTAATAAGGCAGTTAAATTTGTATGAATTTGCTCTCTGGGGCCGATATTTAGTTTCCGTTGTCCGTATATATTAGAGAGGATCCGTAATATAGAGGTTTTCTTTATAGAGAATATATGGGCATTTTGCCGGGACCAAGGGAACTGTCTGTAATAGAGAGGTCAGAGAGGTGTCCGTATTAGAGAGGTGTCCGCAAGGAGAGGTTTGACTGTACATACAGCTGTTTCGAGAAAGGTTGTCGGAACAAAACGCACGCGACACTCCCGAAAGGTATTGTGGGTAGTTTTAAGTTCACGGTTCCTTGACTTCAGCGTTTCAGGAAAATCTGAGAAAATGGCAAGAGACGCCATGGACGTATGTTTGCGAGTGCTAAAAGAAAGAAAGAAAAGTAGGCATCGCGGGTTTGATGTATTTATTTGACTTATGAAAATTCATTGATCATATCTCAGATTACCTTTCGGGATTGTCGCGTGCGCTTTTTTCCGACAACCTTTCTCGAAACAGCTGTATATTGCCCGGATGTTACTAAAACGGGGAATGGGGAATGGGGAATGGGGAATGGGGAATGGGGAATGGGGAATGGGGAATGGGGAATGGGGAATGGGGAATGGGGAATGGGGAATGGGGAATGGGGAATGGGGAATGGGGAATGGGGAATGGGGAATGGGGAATGGGATATGGGGAATGGGAAATTGAAAATGAAAAATGAAAAATCGGAAAGGCTGAATCAGATTTAAAAGATAGGAAAAGATAAAAGGAAATGAAGGGAAAAATTTTAACAGAAGCATATCACCCTATTCTGGGTGATAGGCTTCTGATTTTAATTACTGCGCCTTTCAATAACATGCGAACTCTCGGGAACTCTGCTCAATCAACGGTTTCGTTTTTCGCTGCCGTCAATCATTTAGTAATCCATTCAAAAGTTCACGTTAGTGGATTGTGATTGGCAGATTTCCTTCACGGTCCGTTGGTTCGAGTTGTTTGTCGTCGTAATTTTATGATCGATGGCAGCGAAAAACGCAATTGTAAGTTGGGTTTTGAACTTCAGAGTCCGCGTGTTAGAGTTTCACTGCCATTACCGGAAGTGACTGTATTCTCAACATGGCTCAAGCTACCGTAGAGTTCCGATAGTAGCGACCCTCATTACTTTCTTGGGGCTCGCTACTTTCGTGGGGTCGTTACTATCGGAACTCTACGGTATTTATACGAGTAAGTAACAAGGAGAATATGGAGAGGAAAAGTTTAGCGCTTGCCGGTGACCTCGTATGGGATTTTGCATCGCTCTAGCTCGCTGCCGATGATTATGCCAATTTTCGGGATTCGAGTCATTCGACCTGTCAAATTCTTACGTGCATGGCGCGTCTGATCTGGCGTGTGTGAAACCAACAATTTAGAATAATTAATACAAATGCTTCGAACGCACAGCCTTTTCATTCGACCAAAAAAAACAGGTTTGAATTTAAAAACTGATCAGGTGGAGAAAGAAACAGAACATGGAATTTTCTAATTAAGGGACAATCTCGGACGCGTTCCATTCAATCAAAAATTAATCGCTTTCCATATCGAAAAATTTCAGGCGGCAGAGGATAGAACACATTTTCCGGTTGACTGCACCCGTCAGAAAATAGAACCTGTTCACATTCAGAAGTTTCTTGCCATTCCTTAATCCTTGCCACTTTTATTTGCCTTGCAGTAAGAAAGATAATGGAGCAGACCTTTTCTGTTTCCAGATAAAGAGGACAACATTTATATTTCATTAATTCTTCTTATCTTTTTGCATCGTGAATAAATAAATGTTATGCGTATGTTAACATCGCGATGTACACCCTGATTTCAATTCCCGGAAATATGAAAGAATGGAAGCGCTCTTCGAGAGGTAATCAGTTTCTTACTGAAACTTTCTCTTCCATTTGATTTACTCCCCGTAAATATTTGATATTTTTCGTCGGGTTTCGGAATTCTCGAGTGATTTACAGGGAGATTTGCTACAGCGCCCAAGTTGGGAAGGCTATTATGATGCTGTGAACCATTATTATTTTAAAAGAGGACACCTCGGATGTTGTCAACAATTTTAAAATTCGTTTATATATCCGAGTTACGGTTGTAAAGAATATTTACCGTACACTGACATTTCTTGAACGCGGCGAGATAATTATATCCGGGTTTATATTCATATCACATAATAAAGTGCGTGGCCAACTGTGGGCTCATTTGGAGTTGATCGTTGATGGGCACAATAATAATCACCACTGACGTCACCATCTTCTAAATCTGATTCAACATTCCCGATTTCTCATTTCCCATTTTCAATTTCCCATTCCCCATATCCCATTTCCCATTCCCCATTCCCCATTCCCCATTCCCCATTCCCCATTCCCCATTCCCCATTCCCCATTCCCCATTCCCCATTCCCCATTCCCCATTCCCCATTCCCCATTCCCCATTCCCCATTCCCCATTCCCCGTTTTAGTAACATCCCTGGGCAAGCTGTGTTGTCTTCACGGAATATATGATTTTATTTATGCAAGATACCGATGAGGTTAGGATTCCCAACATCTTCAAAAACTAGCTGAAATTTGCTCAAAATATTAAAACCAGAAATGACAAGTTCTTATCTCTTGGTCTTATCTATTTCCGGTTTTCCTTCAGCTTGAAAGACCTTGAAAGATCCGAGGATTTCAACTAGAGTTGAGTTATTTGTGGAACGTTAACACCGATCTTTACAACTACACTGCAAACAAATACTTATTACATATGAATATTTTCAACAACTGTGTGTTCTACGCTTCTCTTTTCCCCAAAAGTAAAGTTAGCGTACTCTAACGTATGATGCAATAAAAGAAAACGCAAGCGCCGGTCATGCACGCTTATTATTGTTTTGATGTCGCTCAGTTCGAAATGGTTTTTATCTGATGTCCCCCGGTTTCAAGTAGTAATTAGTGGTCATTAGTCATTATAAAGGAATACCGCAAAGACTTCACGCCGCCAGCTCACTCTCGTCTGGTGTCTCACCGTTAGAAAATAAACCTTAATAGTTACTTAGTTCTTCAGAAAAAATATTACGAGGAAATTATTCCACTTATTAGTTCATAGAACTATGAAAGAGTTTTCATTCACTGGGCATGCATGAATAGACTTGCAAATGTTCAATGCGTGACAGACATAATGTTACGTGACAATCAAATTGGAAACTTTCGCTCGCATTACTCATGTTTTAAAAAAGTAAACTTTTAATACTTGGTTTTCCAACCCCGTGTCTTTAGACATGTGTTATTTTAGAAGTTTTCCCTGTCAAGATAAGAAAGATTTGCGATACCCGGATGATCGAAAACGTCGCGAAATTTGACTACGGCAGTTTCTGAATTTGCATATTTTAAAATTACGCAGTGAAGACTGACAATACAAGCCGCCTTTCCTTCGAAAAACGTTTTCAATGCATAGTCTATTTCACTCATGGAACCCGAAAGATTAAAAGAAAAGAATAATTTCTTCTTTCACGAAAAGCAATTTACCTTTAAATAAAACTTAAATCAGCAAAAAAAGTCCGCGAACACGCACGTTAAAGTTTGTTTACATTCCACAAGATTGTAATCACTAATCAGTGCGTAAAATACAGTGAAACTTCGATTTCTCGAACCCTCTGTTTGTCAAACCTCCCGATAACTCGAACCAAAAGCCGTTTCCCTTGCATTCACTCAAACCCTATAATTTTACTCCCGATTTCTCGAAACTCCCGCAAACTCTTACCAATTCATGGCTTGATTAATCAATATCGATTGATTATCGATTAGTTTACACCATAGATACCATATTGCCTTAGTGAATGTAATCTCCCTAAACCATTCAAATAACCCAGAGTTACACTTCGTTCCACTCTGTGCTAATAAAACGAGTTCTTAAAAGCCAGTATATATATTATTAACCAAACAAACACTTGAAACTCTACAAACAAGCCGTATGACCGCTATATATTTCATGTTTCACATCAATCTTGTTCAACAACGTAGTTTAATAATTAACACAAGTTTCTTAAAAAATTTCAGTAAAAGTTGAAGCCTAAAGTACACTCGTCGAAAAGCTATAAAAAGCCCGCTTAATTATTCTTCAAAAGACTGAGCAGTCACGACACTAAAGCCATTTGACGACTGTTTTCCGGTTCCACCTGTTCCACATCAGCAGCTTCAATGGTCGTATATAAAACGTTATGACATTTATAAACAGTCGTACGCCAAAGATGTTCAACATTTTTAAAAATCTAGTTATCTCAGTAGCCAGTTATAAAGCAAGCCAGTAAAATTCGCTATGTATATTTACTCCATAAAACGATCGTCTCAGTATTGGTGCTGAGTTCCCGCAAAATGTTTCTAGCTGCCAAAACAGTTCTCAGTTCTCGCAGAACTAAATGCCACGTACATCCAAAGCGACCCGGGAGTGCCGTGACACACTTCGTTTGCCCTAGACATGGTAAAAAACGATTTAAAAAACTAGTTCAGAATGTGGCTACGTACTCAATGAACCCAGTCGACATAAAAATAAAATACAGTGCGATATAGGGAGTATTATGGGAAGAGAGGGACGGGAGGAAGTGGCTCAATTTTGGCACTTTTGATTAAATATTAATATATTAAATAAATCACTGAAATAAACTGAGATAGAAATTCACGACATAAAACAAAACAGTGAAAACAAAAACAAGAGTGAAGTTTGATAAATGCGCCGTTCATTAAAATAAAACTAAAAAAGAAAATTAGAACCAGCATGAACACTTACCTAACTTTGACGTTCATCATGTTCTATTGCTTGGCGATTACACTTTTGGTTCTCCTCGTTAGTTCTTCTTCGCGTTGGACGATCAGTCGACTGACAATTCGTTACAATCTTGTACATTCTGATCACGTAGCACAAGATGAAAAACAGTAAAATAACACACGCCAGGCTGGAACAATCTTGAATGGGAAACATGGTTTCGCAATCCGTACTTCAGAATAATTTCAGGTAAGAAGCTGTAAGCCAACCTTTTATAGCGTATACACCAGTATACTTAGGAAGCTTCAGGTCATACCTACTTATTATAGTCGCGATTATAGTACTCGAACCTGTCAGTAGCTGGCGGTCCGTCTGATGAATTACACATGTATTTCAACAGTGTTACAATGAATTTGAAATATTTTTTTATTTTATTTTATTTTATGAATTTGAAATATGATACAGTATATAAATAGCTCAACCCTTGGTGCTTCAAAACGTGTATGTACATAAAGTCGAACGCGTTCCCGAGTCTTATAAAATACTGAATTATTTTCATTTCTAATACTTCATCACTTTTTAAATTCTGCAAAATAGCAGTTTCAGCGAAATGCAAAATTAACAATTTTTGTTTGAAATTATTTTCAGTTTCACAGGTAAAAGCGGATACAGTACCACAATGCGCATTGATTGGTTGGCGACGTTGTTGAAACCTCGGAAACCATATTTTGTTCGCCACAGACAGGTCTTTCCCGGAAAAGTTACTTTTTTGATATATTATCTTGGTGTAATTTTCCAAGCCGGAAATTTTAATTGAAGCAGGGAAAAACAACAAGTCTTTGTTCCTAAAATAGCATTATCCTATTAAAATTCGTCATC
The DNA here is from genome assembly GCA_029204205.1 of Desmophyllum pertusum. NCBI lineage: Eukaryota > Metazoa > Cnidaria > Anthozoa > Scleractinia > Caryophylliidae > Desmophyllum > Desmophyllum pertusum. The sequence continues at coordinate 785,614 of MU826368.1, forward strand.
GAATTGACGTAGTACCCGTCCTGACAGACCCAGGGCGGAACCAGCTTAGTCCGTCGAGCTAGCGAGAACGATAAAAATTCGCGATCGGAAAATGGCCGCGCGAAAAACTGGGGGCGAGTCAAGCGCGCGGCCCCCAGTTTTTCGCGTGGCCATTTTCCGATCGCGAATTTTTATCGCTCTCGCTCGACGGACTAAGAGGGACTGCTCGTAGTCTAATCGCCACATTCAGAGTAGAAATTCCTAATAATAATATACTTACATTCAACTCTCCTCTGGGCGTATTGATGTCGGGTTTGAACATACATTGTTTCCAGTTCAATTCGCTTACTCCAGGTTCCCCTTTAATCCCGCGCAGCCCGGTCTCCCCTCTGTCTCCTCGATCCCCCTGCATTCCCGTAGTTCCCCATGATCCTAGACTTCCCAGACCTCCGCGTCTACCGGCGGCTCCTTTCCAACCCTGTGCTCCTTTTCTTCCGATGACTCCACGTTCTCCCTTCTGTCCTTTGACTGGAAAACCTCCGCCTCCCACCGGGGACTTACCGGGTTCCCCCGGGAGCCCCTTGTCTCCGCGTAGGCCCGGTATCCCCGGTGCCCCGGTGATGCCTTTCGGTCCAACTGGCCCCGGAGGTCCCGGCAGACCGGAAAGCAACTCGCATGTTTCCATCATCTTAATTAAAATGACAAAACAATGTTCAGTGAGTTTTTAGTCTCCTTCGCAGCCATTCGCGCTCGTCACGCAACGCTGGGAGAAGCGCTGCGCGAGATGAGTGTGGTGGGGGTGGGGGGGGGGGGGGCGGGAGAGGGGGGGAGGGGAGAGAAGGAATGAAGGATTAATTTTGCTTGTCGTTCTTTCTACTCATTCTACATTACAATGAGAACTACTCGGCTTAGATTTTCTGTTCAGGTGTCCTCAATACAGTTAAAAGCGTTCGGTGACAAGATCAAACAATACTTTAACTACAGTACAACTAACTGGGTTGTTTTGCAATGCGAGTTTATAGCCATACGAGCTCGGTGTTTATCGGACCATGTCAGCTAAAAATGTCGGTAAATAAACAAGTATAGAAATGATTCCTCACCTCGCGACACTCCGGTTGCGTCCACACGATGTCACCTTGAGCAACAATCGTCTTAAAGATGGCAAAATACAGAAAGAGAAGCGGCAAGGTTGCTGCCATTTTTGATCACTTTCTGGTCTCACGCGCGCGTCGGGAGAAAACACAACACGGATTGTTTCTTCTAATAGATTGCGTGACGCGCATAAGTAAAGCGCACCGAAACTATGAGGGGTCATCTCCGCCAAAATCCTGTTTCAAATTCTGTTATGGAGAACCTGCATATTTTGTTACTTTTCAGCAAATTCTTTTCTCAAGACGTTAGAACTGAAATTGAACAAACGGAATAGAATTTAGGAAAACAGAACTGAAATTGAACCAACAGAACGGAATTTGAAACAACGGAACAGAAATTGGAGCAACAGAACAGAAATTGACGTCGTTCCAATTTCTGTTCTGTTGTTCAACGAACCGAGTGGAACCTGGGAAAGAACCAGTTGCACATTATAATTTATGAAGATTAATTCGAAAACAAAACTCCGGCAACTGATGAGATCCATATGGAGGATCGAAACCATGGTCTTGCCTGCCTGGACATCACCAAATAGTGGCATATGCTACACGCAAAACAGTCGACCTGCGCCAGAACTCAAACATCTCATGGGAGAGCAAAAATATTCCGGCGCACTTAAATACAATAGCATCAACTCCATTTTAAGAGGTGTTTGCGAGAAGAGCATGTGCGTTCCAATCTACATAACTCCACGCTCTAACTAAAACATAGAGTGCCCAGAAAACCAGAAGAAACTACCTATACAAAACGCAAAACAGTCGACTTGCGTGAGATATTTATATTTCTATCGTGTGGTGCTAGAAGGTCACACAACGAACAAAGGAGGATACATCGAGCTCAGGCTCGGTCAAATTGATGCAAGAGATCAGGAGAGATCATACTACATCTCTCTAAACAAATTATTGTAGCTCCGTATTGGGAATTGTGTTAATGAACAATGCAGTGAGTTTTCGAGGTCTGAGTTTTCGAGGTCTGAGTTTTCGAGGTCTGAGTTTTCGAGGTCTGATGTTTCGAGGTCTGATGTTTCGAGGTCTGAGCTTTCGAGGTCTGAGGTCTGAGGTCTGATGTTTCGAGGTCTGAGCTTTCGTTACACCCATATTCGAAGGGTAGTACAGGAAAATCCTCCTCAAATAAACATATACTGCCCGTTTAGAAACACACTTGAAGCAGACTACATTTAATAGAGAACGGCAAATATACTAATGTCACGAACTGTGGGAGTCGTGTAGGCCTGTCACCTTTTTTTTAGAGCGTGGAGTTATGTAGATTGGAACGCACATGCTCTTCTCGCAAACACCTCTTAAAATGGAGTTGATGCTATTGTATTTAAGTGCGCCGGAATATTTTTGCTCTCCCATGAGATGTTTGAGTTCTGGCGCAGGTCGACTGTTTTGCGTGTAGCATATGCCACTATTTGGTGATGTCCAGGCAGGCAAGACCATGGTTTCGATCCTCCATATGGATCTCATCAGTTGCCGGAGTTTTGTTTTCGAATTAATCTTCATAAATTATAATGTGCAACTGGTTCTTTCCCAGGTTCCACTCGGTTCGTTGAACAACAGAACAGAAATTGGAACAACGTCAATTTCTGTTCTGTTGCTCCAATTTCTGTTCCGTTGTTTCAAATTCCGTTCTGTTGGTTCAATTTCAGTTCTGTTTTCCTAAATTCTATTCCGTTTGTTCAATTTCAGTTCTAACGTCTTGAGAAAAGAATTTGCTGAAAAGTAATAAAATATGCAGGTTCTACATAACAGAATTTGAAACAGGATTTTGGCGGAGATGACCCCTCATACCGAAACAGGACGTCTTTGATCATTCACTCAGCTCATCAGACGAGGATTTCCGGATTAACTGAAGAGTCCTGCGTGCAAACAATCTATTTTTTTTTTGGCAAATCCACGAAATATTCTGAATATCAGACGCATCAAAAACGCCTTGTACAGTATAGTATATTACAAAACATGACTCGAATGAAGCAAACGAAGTAAACATTTCAAATCTTTCGTCGATGTCGCGTATATCCTCTTTGTTTCCCTCAGTGAAGCGGAGCCGCGCGACCTGCAAGAGTCGCGCGTGAGACGAGATTCCTTACTCGCGCGATCAACACGCGAGTCGATCCCCCAGCTCGGAAAAAATGAGCCCGCGCTCTTTCCCCGGGGAGGAACGAAGAGAGAGCTTGCGGAAACCTAGATTTGAGACTGATGTGCATATTTTCAGCCTGTATATTTCCGTTCGATTTCTTGTCCAAATTGCGGGACAGACCGTAACGGGCAATATACGAGCGCGAAGCGACTTCTCCGAATTTCAAATGGAGACTGGGGACGAGTTTTTAAATTTTAATTTAATTAAAAATTGGAGCCATCACAAGAAAGATCACATTAAAATTAGTCAGTTTACCAAGTTAAAGGTTGTTTCGTTAGATTGCAACCCATGTAGAAGGCTTTCAGAAATCAGAAAAATGAGAGACTTTGTATGGATTTGGGGGATGCCATCTCTGAATTAGAGACATTTGTATGGAGTTTGGGCGACCTTTGACAGCTCACCGCCTGGTTACTATGCAATGTAACATAACCAAACTTGGTGAACTTACTCATTTTCATGCGATGTTTCATTTCCTAATATGACGCAATTTCGAACTTCGGAACGGGCAATTGCGCTTCGCACTCTACGACCCCCACTAAACCGCATGTCGTCCCGCAGCATCAGAGCTAGAATAGGATCTCTCAGATTCCCGCAGTTAGCTGTTCTTCGAGAAGCACACGAGATAGAATAAGGAAAAGAACGATGACAAGAGAGAGGAAAGATAATTTAGGTGGCTGGTACTGTCCAAGGAGTAAATTCGGGAGTAGATAAGTGTACCGAAACTGACGGTGTGGGGGTTGGGGGCGTGGTTGCCCTTCACTCTAACCCCTGAATCCCCGAGCGGAGAGGCTGATCACAGGCTAGTTGCAGGCTAGACGGGGTTAAAGAGAGCCAAAGTACAAAGATGACAAATTTTCTTACAATTCTAGCTGGGGAAAATTGAAAAACAAAACAACAATGAAAGTACTGTTCAATAGCTTTCATTTGAATGGCTACACACAAGGGCTTCGCCTGGCTACTGTCATGTCTTAGACCGTAAGCAGTATATATCGTCTGTATCTATTTTTCTCGACCCCCAAACTGTACCCTGGGGTCCAGAAGAGGGTATTTTTCCTTTGCGCTAAATGAACCACCGAGTCAGTCATTGCGTATTTTATATTTATTGCGATGGCGATACTTCTTGGATTAATATGTTCCCATAACGCTGGTGTAGTTGTACATTATACGGTATCAGCGAGCTTGAAAACGTTGGACAATCTTCCATCTGCAGTCCGATTCTAATCGGTCCTGAAGGGAATCTCATTTCGCAAAACCCTTCGATTCTGCCGTTGGAGTAGAATGGATAATCAATACCCAGACCTCCCGACATTACTGCGTCGATTGGGCCTGGGTTCTTACACTCGACGTCATCAAATATGAAGTACCAGCGCTTGCAGCAGTCTTTGCAGAGACCAATCTGAAGATTGCCCTCGTAGACCACATGTAGTACAGAGTTAGAATCTTGCTTGGTGTAGATACACTCCTATAAAAGGAAATAAACTCAGTTTAATACTGGAGATCGAAAACAGATTCACAAAATTCTGTTCGCCAGAATCTTCTTCGCACCCACCCGCCATCTTGAAAGCGGAGATGGCCCTGGGGACGAGGCTGCGAGTAAAATTCACTTCATATGCAATGTAAACAAACGAAGAAACAAACAAACAAACAAACAAACAAACAACAAACAAACAACAGCTACTGTACCTTCAGAAGGCCGTTATCTTTATTGCGGTTCAACTCCCATGAACAGCGCGACCAGCTTCCCATGGTACCGGGTGACCCCACAGTACCGGGGGGACCGGAGTCTCCGGAGTCCCCCTCTTCACCTTTGATCCCCTGATCTCCCGGAAACCCCTGATATCCCTTTCTTCCAATCTCCCCCGGGGCTCCAGCATCTCCACGATCACCATCAGAGCCAGATGTTCCGCGTTCACCGGTATCCCCTCGGGGACCGGGTCGTGCTCGACCAGACGGGGGTCCCGGGAGCCCGGGCGGCCCGGGTCTAGATCTTCCTGGGGGTCCTCTAACTCCAGTCGGACCTTGTGGCGCTGCGGGGCCCGGGGCCCCCTGACTCCCAGGGAGCCCCGGGGGCCCGGGAACTCCTTGAACACCACGCGTTATTTGATCACACTCGCGTGTCATCTGAAAGAGAATATTATTGGTAAAAACCACAGTCATTCTTTTCTATATAGAACTGTCAAAGAGCCAAAGTAAAAATTCACGATACGCGCAAGCCTGCGAGCAGGACTCGCGCGCCCGCGAGAGAGGCGAAAGCCCCCAGAACAAACTGGAGAGAAACTTTCTCGCGGCTTTCGCCGCTCGCTCGCGTAGATACGCGCGTGTTGATCTCGCGTGGAAATATTTGACTCTTCAAGAAACGGCTTGAAGTAATTAAGAGCGAAGGAATAGGCTAAAAAGAGGTTTCTTAATTTAGCACTGCTTGTAATGTAAGACGGCGACTAAATCGGATTTACTGAGTAACAATATAATGGATCTATTAAAGATTGGGAAAATATTGGATGAAAATAAGGGAAAATTGTTTTGAAGCGAATTAATTAAAAAGTTTACATTAGCTCTAAAAAATTCCATACGCTACATATCCAGCGCGTCCCCGGGCATTTTTACGTCTAAGGGAGAAATATATCCTACCCACGGGTATTTATCCTTCCTTTTCCTCTCTTCCTGTCCCCCACTCCACTCAGTTACCTTTTTGTCCTCTGTACTAATCTCTCACTCGTGCCTTTATGTAAGAGTTGCCTGCGGAGGAGGCGGGGGGGGGGGGGGGTGTTATCCCAGGGTGGAGGTCACGGAGATCATTCTTACCCTTCGGCAATCCCTGTCAGTCCACGGTCTAATTCTCTGTCCACAAACAAACAACAGGAAAACATTTTGCAGGATGAATGCAACAGTGAACTTCATGTTCTGATTGTCTCGCAACAGTCACCTAAATCGAGGGCAAAAAAAAAAGATGTATACAATGTGAAGAGCGCAAATATATCGGAGGAATGTCGAGTAATTTCAGTAAAATTATAGTTTTATTAATTAACGCAGCAATGCTGAGCAAAGCTTTGCTATCCTCTCCCCGCTGCTGTACGGAGCTGCGACGGGAAATTCGCCTTTGTGAAATTGTATTTCAGTTTGCAAAATATTATTGGAAAGCCAGTTGAAAGGTCTTGAAACCCCGAAAGACAAAATTCAAAGGGAAAATCATGAAATTTGTGGGAGTGGAGGGTGGGGAGGGGGAGGGAGGGGGTTTACCCTGGGTGCATTTCGAGAACGGACCTCTGGAGCCGGGGGAGGGTACTACAGGGATATAAAATCGAGATGGGAGATGGGGAGAAGAGCGAATGGTACATCGCGGTGATCGAACCAGCGATACGGATAAATAGCTACAAATGCAAGGTCTAACTAAAAAGTTGGCAATTTATCTTGAAACAAAACAGTTAAACACATGATTTCGTCGAAATATCGACGTTTAGCGCAAATAATATAAAGCGCTTTACACTATTCCGCCGTCAAAGGTTCTTTTGGAAATTAATGGCTGGCGGAGTGAAAATCAAACTTTGGCGTGACTCAATTATTAATTCCCTAACTGGCAATTCTAACACAACGTTTCTAAGTGTATATATTGAAGCATAGCTTGTTTACTTACCTAAAACGACGCATAAATTGTCAAAATACGTGATATGTTTTGAAACCTTGCGTGTTGCGTCCAAATAACCTTTGACGTTTTGGAGTGGAATCAGATACCCGCGTTTCCTGCAGGGCTCAAGTGTCTGGTTTTCGACTGCCCGCTGCTCCGACAAACTCGCGCGCGCGAGTGATGCATGCGAGATCATCGCACAAAGTTCGTATTGCGTGCGAGATAAACGGAAGAATTCGTTGGGTTGGGGATACCACAAATGAATAGAGACTTGAAACCAGAAACCGCGCAAGAAAAGCCTCTGGCACCCAGGGTAGGTTGGGGATAAAGAAATCAAAATTCACGGCCTTGAAAAGTAAATTTTTTTTATCATCTCTCGAAGTCTGGCATGGTTATGTCTGGCATGGTAATATCATCAACAAAATAGGTCCTTGAAAGTTTGGTCCGCAAAACGCAGCTAGTCCAGAAACGGTGTGAGCGCGTTTCAAAACTTTTTTTATAGCCTGTTCTGGCGGTTCTCGAGTGCAAAAAAAGGCGAGTGGACTCGGTTGAAGGGCCTTGAAGGTGGCGGATAGGCAAGACAGACTGGCAAGTGGCAAGACTTTCTAGTGGTCCTGAAATCATGCTACTACGGACCTTATAAGCAACCACGACAGCGACGCAATGGAAAACGTCACTTGAAAAGTGAATTCACGTTCCTATAAACTATTTCGCGATTATTCCAACACGGTCTAATGTGGCCGAACTGTCCAGGAGCTGAATTCGTAGGGACGGAGTTCAAGTCCAGATATAGAAAGGAAAATTCACCGTCGTGTGTTCACGTTCTCCATACCGTGAATTTGGTCATTTGACGTTGTTGTTTTGCAGGGCAAAGAAATGTAATAGAATGCAAAACGCACGTGCAGGGCAATTGTACTACTAATTAAACCTATTGGAGCGAGGAGGCGGCTGACACTTCAGACTAACATGCGAGTGGCTCGCGCGCTTTTTACGTTATTTGCTTCAAGTTCTGATTGGTTTATTGCACTTTTGCAGCAGGAATTCAAAATTGTACGTTTTCTCAACGTTTTGCTTGTGGAAAACTGCAAAAGCGCCTAAAATTCTCAAAAATTTCAATTTTTTTCTAAAATTCTTTTCGATGTCTAAAATTCTCAAAAAAATTCCGGAATTATGTAGCTAGGCCTACTTTTGCTGCTAACGTGATTGACAGGTGCATTTCCCTTGGGGCTGCTGGAGAAGTACTGAAAAAAGAGAGGGTGGGTGGGGTGGGGACCAGGAAGGGTACTCCCCTATAATATAAACTAGATAGATTGTTTTTTTGAGCCGTTTGATCTGAAAATGGGTTTACATTTTTAACAGTTTGGTCTCAAATTGAGTATGTTTTACCTGCTTGTCTGAAATAGGGTATAGATGCTCGCCATTTCGGCTTGAAAAGGGGGAGGGAATATCACAAATTTTGGTCTGAAAACGGTTAAGGGTTGCGGGCGACACCCCCCACCCCCCCCCCCCCCCCCCACCACCACCACAAACTTCGAGGAGTACCCCAGGGGTGGGGAATTTACAAAGAAATACCAGTAATCACGCATTTTCCCCTCAATCATATAGTTGCCATTGTCAGTATGTAGACAGAAAAAGTTATCCGTCGATCACTGTAAAACAGATCTCTTTATTTTTTGTTGAAATTTTACATGTTTTGGCTTTGGTTTAAGCACTTGACATAACCTGTGGAAAAAGAACAAAGGAAACATGTTAGGATCAAATAATTTATTGTACCGACCCACTCAGGCTGCATGTATCAACATCAAATCTCTGCTTAAAATACCAGCACATTTCCAAGCAAATGTGGACACTCTGTTGCCAAATTCTCAGAACTAGCGTAAACTAAGTACAGTTGAACCTCCGCAAACAGACACCTCCCATAGGCGCCGGGACACCTAGCCCTAAACGGACACTACGTCATGTTCCCAGTTACATACAAACACTACATTTTAACCTCTCGTAAGTAGACACCTCTCCTAAGTGACACTTTTTGTGGTCCAAAGTGTGTCCGCTTATGGGAGGTTCAACTGTAATTCATACATGCAGTTGGGACCAACAGGGTTGATTATTCACTAGTGACACTTAACAGTCCTTATGCATGTTTACGTCAGACTAGCTAATTTCGCCACCAAGCCTCGCTTTCAAAGTGTAAACTTGTAAATTTGATCATGAACAAATTCCCAAAGCATGAAAGATGAAAAGAATACTCACATGTAAACAGTATGCACATGCCAGAGGGTTGACAATAATTGTGTGTAAACATTGAACACTTAGTGGTGAATTTTGACCTACATTTTACATTAAAGGAGCTATGTCACGATATTTTAAGTCATTTTTGCGAAGTGCAAAATCACCTTTAAATTGAAGAAGGCCTCGAAATAGTTGCTTACTAAGGTAGAAAAACACCAAAGAGGTGATAATAAACCAAACTGGAACAAGGATGGACAAGATTAAGACGGATTGCGAATGGCGAACTTGAAAAAAATTGCCAATTTTTTCAAGATGCGCCATCCGTGACGTAGCTCCTTCAAGGTATTAAAGCACTCATAGTGCATAGAAGGCGGGGGACGGATTGAAAAGTACCACACTGAACCCTTTAGGTCTCACTGACGCTTTGAGACCCGTCAGGTCTCACTTTTAGGCTGAAACGCCCCCTGGAAATTTGTAGCGACTGCTGTAATTCTTGGTTTTCACGTGACGTCATCAAATTCTAAAATTCAAAACCGCGAGGCCTACAGAATTTTTACCTTCATTCAAGGAAAGATTACCTAAATATATATATTTTCACAATTTCTTAGCTCGATATCATGCTTCCTTTTGAAAATAGAACAGTTTAAATTTCCGAGTTTTCATCGTATGTGACATCAGGAGGACGGCCGTGACAGAGCTGTTCCATATCTTAAATATGACTCTTCGGGTGATTTTCAGCATTCTAATTTACAGTAAGTTTAAGGAGAAATATTTATCTGAATATTCGAAAGTTCACAAGAGAGGGACACCAACATGGCGTCTCCATACTGAGTTCTATAAATTTGCGTGGAACATTTTGACAAATAACTCGAGTACGGAATACCGCAGACTTGGACTGATTCCTTATTTATTTATTTATTTATTTTTAATTTTATTTATGGCGTGACAGTGAAAACCGAGAATAATATAGAAATCAGGCTTAACAGCACTACAGTTTACCTGGCAAGCAATACGGTCCAAGTCCCGTTGTCCTTGACTGGTGAGTGATCGGCCACTGAAAAACAGAAAGCAGTTTTGTTGTCAGACTAAACAAAGAAATATCAAGAAATGTTCTGTTGTTCTAACTTTTGAGTTTACGCATGGAATCATAAAGTGTAGTGCCCATTCATATGAAAGATGAAAGCTACAGAGCAGTACATGTACTTTCAAGTGGTACTGTTTATTATGCTGTGGTTCTAACTTTTAAGTCTGTGGATGAAACCCTAGTGTGTGATCATTCAAATGAAAGCTATTGAGCAGTGCTTTCATGTGGTACTGTTTATTATGCTGTACAAGGTGGTTCTAACTTTTAAGTCTGTGGATGAAACCCTAGTGTGTGACCATTCAAATGAAAGCTATTGAGCAGCACTGTGTCGTCAGCTGTACCATTATTCTTTACATTTACGCAAGTAAAAATTTTATTTACTAGCTGGTGATGTAGGAGCTGTGCACATCAACTTACCCGGTGTTATCCTTCTCAATCAATTTCAATTGTTCCAGGCCTTTCAAAATGTTGCGAGCAACTGATGATGAACTACGCTCAAAGTGGCTTGGTCTGACACCACGTCGCTTGCGTCCTGCACAAACAACAACAAGCACAGCAGTTAAGAATATAAGTTGACGACTTGTACAAAATTCTGGTAAAAGTAAAAATGTAAAGGCTTTGTTTTTTGGAGCCCTTTCACCACCACCGATGCATTTTGGAGAAAAAGTGCCTCAGTGGGACACCGAACACTTAAAAATGGAAGCTTTTTGCCAACAAATTATAATAATATTGATATTTCAAATGAAGCTAGTGCATATCAACTAAAGAGAACATAACTTCAAAGAGAATTTCACAAATAATGAATGAGATTTATTTCATTTATAAAACTGACAAAAAGCTACTCTTACCAAATTTTGTCAAGATCATCTAAATACGTCTGCGTTGCAGTCAAGCAAATGTATTGTCCTTGACATTTCGCAATTGGCTTCAAACATCTTCTACGGCTTCAGCGGTTATCGATCGTCAAATGTGAAGATATATTCTTTCAATATCACATCAAAATTTGCTCGTGACTATACACTTCTCTTCTGGTTGTTGTTGAAAATGGCGAAAAAAATCACGCGTCTCTTTTTTAACACTTTCTACATCACTCAGTTCATAAAGACAGGCTGGCATTTTGTTTTCAAAGCATGTGCTTATTTCACCTACATAAATTAATGTAGTGCCCAGTTTTCATTTGTTTTAGATTGGCTGTTACATGTAATTTGGCCGGTTTTCCGGCCATTGGTGGGACAAATAATTTACTGCTTGGCCAGAAAACCGGGCATCGGTGGTGAAAGGGTTAAGAAATAAAGGTTCACTAAATCTCTTATAAATGTTATTACCACCACTTCAGTGACTTTCAACTTATTAGTAAACTATTATGTTTACATGTAGGTTTCTTTCTATTTCAAGAAAACCTTTTACGTCATAGAAAGACTTTGCAGAGCGTTGAAAGAACTGTGACTGGACTTTCATAACTCTACAATGTACTTCTTCAATTGACGACAAATCACAGATCATCTGTGAATTAAATACAAACAGAATGATAGCTACAGTAATCCATACCTCCATAGACACGAGTCAGGTGACCAACACCAATACCATTGCGAAGGTACACGTGACGGAGGATTGAGGCTGAAAATGTCAAAACAAAATGTAAGTAAACAAGAGAATGAAATCTTTGCAGTGAATTCTTAAGGATTTTTGGCAACTTCTCTGTATTTCAAAACAACACGATTTGAAAATAAATTATGTGCACAGTGCTAAAATGTATACAGTCGAACCCCGATTAAGCGGCCAGCTATTAAGCGGCCAACCCCGATGAAGTGGCCAGCTATCAAAGTCCCAATATCAGTATAATACTGTAAATAAAACCCTGATTAAGCGGCCAACCCCTATTAAGCAGCAATTTGCCATTTCCCCGAGGGTGGCCGCTTAATCAGGGTTTGACTGTAGTTCTTTCTACTGTACAGTGCTCAGCTCACCTGATCTGATGTAGTACCAGTCTGGATCGTAAGGAGCAAGTTCCCTGCTTTTGGCTGTTTTCACCAGGTCAACCCATTCTGGTACCTTAAGCTTGCCACCCCTAATCAGAAAAAAAAATCTTAAATGAGGGCTGTCCATGGCAATGAAACCTTAGTTTGACAACCTCAAATACTATTAACAAATGTTGTGAGCATTCGCAAGCTCCCGTGCTTTGTACTCTCATAAAGCATGCACGTACATGCTGTTTAACCAATCAGAGCGTGTGTTATATTCGCACTCTGGAGCGATTTTAGAATACCTGGCAACTCATTTAAATATCGGCTGAACGTTTGTACAACGAGGCACATAAAAACAAAAGGATCAATTCTTATTCAGTGACATGCAAATAAGTTGTCAGGTATTCTACAATTTAGCCTTAACTTATATATAGCTATCATGTATTGAATATTTAAATATTTATGATCCAACTTGAGTGTGACAGTTGTCGTAAAGATTTTGATGTGCTACTGACGAGGTTTTTCGAGGATTTACTACAATATCTACTGTAGTTTCTATAAATTATAAAGACAATGTTCTATTTTATACTGTACTTCGAATATTTCGAAATTTATATGTTACAATACAAGCAAGAAGTTGATTTAAGTATGGTATATTCTAGAGTAAATTACAGTTAATTGCTCGAAAGGAAAACAACATTTCCATCAACTTTAAGCGATCTACAAAACCATGATTACAAACACTCACTTCTTCAAATGGGCCGCCAAAGCCTTGATGAATTCGTGAGGACAAACGTCTTTTACTGTCACACCACCGGGCATCTAACACCAAAAAAACACATACAGTTACTTTGTGCTACGCAACTGACGAGTTAGATCGCCTCCTTATGCCCTGTAAAAGTCGTATAACACGAATACACGTGGTTACTGCAGAGAAAATCATGTCCGCCATCTTACCTTGCTGGAAGAGAAGAGAAAGAATGCGGGGCGGACCGCGCGCCATAAGGGGCGCTTAGCTTTCTCCAGTCTTTCCCGGTCCGTCGCGAAAGGGAGTGGAAAATTTAAAAAGGGAGGACTGCGGGAATCGGGGATTGTGATTTAAAGGTACAAAGTATGTTAATTTTCCTATAAATGAGAATATTATTATTATTATGGGCTCCTGTTATTATCTTTTTTAGATAAAAAGATTAGGAAATAACCCTCGAATTGTGGCTGGGACACTTTTGGTTTACGTTTGGTTTACTTTTGGTTTGCTTCAGCTTTCTTGTATCCATGTAATTAAATAATTTGTACTTAGAAAAGTAATTATGAATAAAGATAATTAAAAACCAGGGGAAGTATAGTTCTCTTTGTATAATTTTTTTGGGCAAATACACAAAACGTGTTGAAACTGAATGAATGAACGAACGAACGAACTAACGAACGAACGAACGAACGAACGAACGAATGAACGAACGAACGAATGAATGAATGAATGAATGAATGAATGAATGAATGAATGAATGAATGAATGAATGAATGAATGAATGAATGAATGAATGAATGAATGAATGAATGAATGAATGAATGAATAGCGACATTTCGCACAGATCGCACGATGGACAAATGCTAAATGCTTTCTACATGATTTCAATTACGCAGTGGGTAGAAATAGTCTGTTTACACTGATGATTTTTTGGTCTCATATTACTGAAAATTAACTTCTCAAACTGGAACCGGATTGAAAACCATTAAAGGTCAATACTATGATTAAAATTTATAGAATAAGATATATTTATTTTTTTATTAAATTCATGGCGTGAACTTGAACTAATAACAGGTAACTTTTCGGTTATTTTTATACCAATAATTAAATATGTTTTATTTGGTTTTCATAGCAATATGGCGACTTCATGACAAGATATGACAAGAGATCAATCAGTTCCAATAGAGCTAATTAAGCAGTACATTTTTAAGTTACGCCTAATTTTTATCTTGCATTATTTATATCAACAAAGATAATCTTATCACTCTGCACTCACTGACCACAACTTAACTCGACATACATATAAGATTATTTTCCTATTCCCACTCAGAGTTACACTGTAACTAACTAACGCATGTTCGGTTCGTTGCCGCATGCTACAAAACTAACTTTACTTTTAATTATTTATGTTTTCATGTATATATAAGTTACAGTATTTATATTACGTACTTAATAAATTAAAATATCTTGCTCACATCAGTGTGACAATAAACTAGAAAGTGAAAATGAATCTGAATATAAAAAACTCTGAGTACAACATTGTTATTGGCAATAGCAATTTCTCGATTCGATGTATTCTTATATGATCTTTTCAGTTAGTTAATTAAGTTCGGGGTATTATAGCTACGTGATGCTTGCCGATTTCCTGACGCGGCTGATTCAACAACCACTGTAAATTAAACAGGTCTAAACACGTATGAAGCCAAATCAAGAAAATTGGTTTTTCAATTTTGATTTTTAATTTACAAACGACATTGACGTTTAGTTTACCTTCAACTGAAAAAGGTCTCGTAATTTCTAAGGGTTTGCCGCTTCGTATAACTGGATCACGTTTTATGTAGCCGACAGAACCTAAAATACATTCAGCTCCATATAAGATATGTTATTTTTAGTGGCCTGTACATTTTAACGTGTATATAGTGCCTGTTTTCAGTTTTGTTGATGTTAAAGTTCAATAAAAGTCACTTAATGCACAGAGTTCGTTTAAAAGAAGCTCTAAACTCGCGAATTCTCATCGCATAGATCCATGGATCCACTGCCGAGCTTGTAAGTGATAGCGAAGCGGCCCACATCCATGCTCGATTGTAATGCCTGCGACGACACAAATCACTCGTTGCAATCTGCAAAACGCTTACAACGCTTACTGGCATGGAGAGGGCAATTGCTATAAGAATAACAATTGCAACTGTCCAGGCTGTTTTCTTGGTTCTTTTGGCCTCCATTGTGGGCGTCGACGTTTTCTGCATCGGGAGCCACGCTTTCCTCGCCTCGTGAAACAGCCGATACACTGTTCTCTGTAACGGCAATTCTTCTCGACTGTTCACGCGCTGTTTGTAAAATCTTCCCATAGCAGACGGAAATAATTAGCATGGGAACTAGTCCAGTGAGCATGCCACAGATAATCCAAAGTTTTGGCAAGTCTTCATTGCTGAGCGCAAAGAAAAACGCATTAAGTGTGAAGCCGAATGCCCAGACGATTACGATTGCGATGGAGTTGCCGCTTGACCGTAACAATACTGTAGTACCGCAACGGGTAGATGACTGCAATGTATCGCTCGATGCTCATAACACACAGAGTGTGCATGATAATCATAGAGCTGGACATGGCAAAAAAGCTTTCCAGCTGCAGAAGATGCTCTTCTCTGTATTGCCACGGGACAACGTTAGTTAACACGATGTATAACGGGTTCACCGCCAAGCCGACGAAGAGATCGATGGCGGATAAGGATGCCACGAGATAATAACACGGCTGTTGTAATGCCTGGTTTTTGAAAAAGGTTATCAGTACCATAAGATTTCCACTTATGGCTGCTAATCCGGAAACTGTATTCAATATTGCCAGGATTATAGCGGAGATTGAGGATATTTCTCCTGTACACTGCGGTTGGTCAGCCATAGGGACACCTATATTTCTTTGCCAGCGAAAAGCAATCTGAAAACAGGTTCAAATTACAGGCGACTAAATTAAGGCCAAAAAACCCCGATTCAATGATATTGCCCTTTTTAAAACTTGTGAATTAACCTACTGCTTTTTAGAATGATTGATGACTAAGAAACTAAATTGTTTGGAAATGTGTGAATTTATAGTTAAAAAGCAGATGGTATGGAGTGAATATTCATTAAAGGATATATTGAATTCGGATGTTTAGTTAGGTGTGGTCAGATGTATTCCATACCGACGACTCGGCGGTTTACACTTCTTAGCATTTCCGATTTGAGTTTGTTTTTTATAAAGAAACCAAATAATAAAATGTTTAATATAACTGAAACAGATGATATTCAAACTGATACTAAGCCACACATATATATCTTCTAGCAGACATAGTTAATAGAGGGAAATGGTTATGAAGCCCGGCAAACTTCAAAGGAGCAAACAAAGAGGCCAAAATTTATGTTGGAAGGTCCACGACCGTGCACATCTTTTGTTTTGCGCTCATACACTATGCATGAATTACGTAATCGCAACGTTTCTATTGGTTAGTTGCTTGAACACACGTAACCACCTATTGTATTTTGTCAGGTTTTGTGCACGGTCAACCCCCCAAAATAGCGAATAAAAACATATAACAAAGAACTTTGCCGGGCTTCATAACCATTTCCCTCTACTAACTATGTACCAGATGACAGTTCAATCAATCATTGCCTTTTTTCTTTCGGAAATGAGTCACATTTAGCCGCGCGCAATTTGTTTTGAAATATTTAAAAAAATCTGGTATTCGAATGCTTTGCTACTCATTTTATAGCTACTCGGTGAATTGAAATATTTTTGCGAATCCAAGGTTTCGTTAGCTGGTTTAGTATTTTAAAATTTTTAAAATCTTGTGTCCAATGACAATAAATTTAACCTCGCCGTCGACCGCGACTAATCGATATCAGTAATGATACTTTTTTACATTACTGTCAACAGTCAACGAAATGATGTTGCCAAATAGATGGAAAATTACAAATACGTCAACCGATAAACACATTAAATTTTCAGCAGTAATTTTTATCGTCGATTTTCTGAAGAAGTTTTGTGAATACTTTACGGCAATGGATAAAATTGAGCCTTGCACGGATGCAATGCTAATATTTCTAATATGAATTCGGCTATTGGTGGTTTTCATCAACATTACAAAAACTGTTTGCTTGCATGAACAACATCAGAAAATTAACAGCTTATAGAGCAGGCAGAAAGAAACGTTTTGTCCAAATTATAGCTTTGTAGCGTTTTTTCATAACCGAGTTATTGGCAAACGACTTTTCAGAAAATTACAGTATTTAGTATGCCGCCGCCATGTTTGTGTCTTTCAGAGGGGCACAAATATGGCCGCCACAAAATTGCACAAGAAGTAGAGTAGATTCTACCATCAATATCATTAGCTTTCACTTCAAATCTGTTTAGACATCAATTCTAAATTATTATCACGTCTGAAAATTTAAAAATGATATTAAAATATTCGTTTTTTGTGAAGTTCAAAAACACGTTCATACGGGACATCACAAATTTCAAATAGCTTTATTTCCAAAAGGAATCACTGGATCGATACCAAACTTTGCAGAGATTAATGATTTCCATGTCTAGATGATATAAAAAGAAGAGCTTTGTCGATTAACAGTTTAGATTTTAGAATGTTCATGACGTCAGATGAAAACAAAGAATTGGAGTCACCAAATGAATAACACAGCCTTATTTCGCGCCCTAAATGTTGGCACCCAGTTTTTCATACACGTGCAATATATAATGGCGGACAAAAGAAAATCACGTACTGATCTATTTTATGTATAAAACTGAGCACATTCTTGATGAACTGAGTGAAATTCAATGGCGCAAAATTTCACATAATCATTACATACAATATTTAGCGGCTGGGTTTAGGTCAATCGAGGCACACACCCAAAATGAAAAGTAAAATTAAAATGGCTATCGCATGCATATATTCATAAAAAATACCGGGTTTAAACACACCAAGAGTGGCAGTTTTAGTTGAAAGCATTTGACAGTTTCATTTTTTCCCGCAGATTCAACAAGCGCTATAATTTATATTTCAGTCCTAACAGGACACGGTTCCGCAAATAAAATAAAACCAACGCTAATGTGATGAGTCTTATTAGCATCGCCATGTTTACTCACGACCCACCGAACAACAAACGTTTCTAAGAAGGTCTTGAAACCGAGCTGCCTTAATTATTGTCAGTTTCCGAGTATAATTAAAAGTGGAAGTTCTTCTTAAGCCATTTAAAGCTCCCTATAGCTCTTTTTCATTGAACGTCAAGTTGTCAGGGAAAAGCTTTGGACTATATTAAAACCTGAATAGACAAGCTAGAATTTTCGGTTTGTTTATAATTTGAAGACGGCCACAAGTGAAATAATCGTCCCTGGCCATAATTGCTGTATTTTGAATCAGCGAAACTAGGCTAGTCTCGAACGATAGTTAAACGTTGTTGCTGGATTAAAAGGGACTTCTAACAACCTTACTGATTAGATTTACACAGTGAGAAGGACTAAATGCAGCACACAATATGATGATCTTAGTTTGCTTCTGTAGGGGATAAACACACATAATATATATTTTTTCATTAAAACTGTGGTGTAATAGCTGGTTATTCGAAATGATATGTCAAGGATAGTTTTTGATCTGAATGCACGCATTCAATTGTTTTAAAATAAAACTTGATAAACGTTAACTCATGTTTAAAGAATGTTTCAAGGAGTCATTCTACAGTCAGTATCAGCTCAGAAAATACAGTGCGTGCCGCAACAGAATCACCTTGAGAATCACCATAGCTCTGCAAATCAATAATCTACATATATGAAAAAAATGATTGCTTTTTACAGAACGGAAATACTTTAATTGCATGTCTTGAAAGAAATTATATTTGGCAACTAACTTGATCACTTTCTAATCCATTTAGAAACGCAATTTTAAATTTATCTCATCCCAGCCTGTTGTGGTCGATAATCATTTCTGTTAAAAATCTCCTCGTAACAGTGTGACAACTGGTACTATAATGTAGGCACCGCACGCAATCCTTTGTTGATTGCATCAGTTCCACTAGCTTGTTAACCTCTGCTGGACGCGTTTTCAATCAAGCACCGTTTCGTAATAATAATAACAGTTGTTTGTGGCAACCAATGAGCATATGTTCAGCTGGATGCAGTTTCTAGCGAGGTTGGCACGTAGAGGTTAAACAGTGAATGGTCCGAAGCGTTCGTTTTGCGTTTAAAAAAGCGCATTGAAGCTAGCTCACTGGCTCGGCAAACGTAAACGGAAATCACCAGCATCAACAGCGAGAGTTATTTGAGATGTCGTCGGAAGAGTGCACTGGAGAACTTGAATACATTACGTCCATTTTTCTGGCTGTTCTTCATTCCATATCTGGTGTTGTGTCAATTGTTGGCAATGCTGTAGTCCTTGTCTCGGTGTATCAGACACCAGCCTTACACACAGTGTCAAACTATTACATCGCCTCGCTGGCGGTTGGAGATTTCCTCGTTGGCGCACTCATCAGTCCATTGTGGGTCGCTAAAAGCGTACTAAACGTCTGGCAGAATCAACACCCTTTGACGGTAGCTGCTGAATTAATGTCCATGCAGACATTGATAACGACTACGTTCAACCTGGCCGCGGTTAGCTTAGACCGGTATTTAGCCATAACGAATGCGTTTTACTATATTCGAGTCATGACACTGTTCCGTTGTATCCTTTCCATCGTGTTAATGTGGGTGTTCTCCGTGGCATTTTCCTTCCTTCGTTTGGTAGTGACTAAGCCGGTGGACCTTCCAAAGTTGTGGATAGCCGTGGCAATCGTTGGTTACACTCTTCCATTCGCCGTCATCAGTTACAGCTACTATCACATCTACAAAGCAGCCAAGAGCCAGTCCAGAAGGATCGAGGCCGAGGTTCGAGCCGTGTCCACGGTTGCACCAGAGGGCGCGTTGGACTCTACGAGCTCCCAAACGAAGCGCAATAGAAAAGCCGCGAATACTATCGGCATAATAATCGGGATTTATCTTCTCTTCGCTTTTCCGAGCATGGTTATTACTGGAATTCAACTCATAACAACGAACAATTGCTTGAAGATCCGCATAATTCGGTTTTGGTTCTGGGGCGCGCTGTGCTCGTTCAGCAGTTCCGCCGTGAATCCGTGGATTTACGCGGCGCGTAATAAGGACTACAGGCAAGCGTTCAAACGCGTTTTTAAATGCTGGTTCTCAAAAATACCAAGGATTGGAACTGTGGGTTCGTTTCGCGCTCCCATGACTCAGGTTAATGAACTACCTAGCTCGATCTGAGCGCACGAACTGCACTGTTTTGTAAAATAACACGGAGTCTTTTGGTCAGGAAAATGACAACAACAACTGTCAGTTTATATTAAGTAACCTGGAGAAAATTTGAACTAGTAAAAATGTATATTGAAATTAGATATTTATCGCTCAATAAGCAATCTTATTTTATTTGTACTGACTTTGTAGGGCGCAGTGTGCAGTCAATAATTGTAAAATTGTAAAATAAAGATTCAGAATAAAATTCTGGTTAAACTGGTGCTAACAACATTCGATACTTTTCAACATGCGTGCAATTTTGTCATTAAGACTCAGGACTTGTTTAACGACTTTTAACACCTTCACCAACGGTTACCTCTAAATATTCCAATTGCTGTGCATGCATTTGCTGTTGAAAGCACGGATTATCTCAGTACTAAAAGAAGCGCGAACGTCTTTCATTCATTTGATATTTTGCCTCGTTAGTAATCATGGATCGTTAACGGTTTTTAAGCCCGGCATTACGTTTTCAGATTTTGTGTTCATCAAGACAATTGTAAATGGATCGTTAGAAAGAGAAAATAAATTAAACCTCCCCGTTTACGCTGTTTTGGGGACTAATTTGAAGTTGCAATTAATACTCGCTCGCGATTTCCAGGCATTTTTTTGTGTTAAGCCTGTAGTTGTTCGAAGAAAAGCATTTGTACTGTGCATGGCAACAATTTTAAAACACGTTGGAGTCTTCAGATGTTTTATTTTTCGTTATTGCATGTCTTCGTTAGGTAGCTTTTTTTAAATAAATAATAACACACTGTCACAGACACAGCGGGAGTTTTGTCCAATTAATATGTTAATTTTATTGTTGTACATTGCCAAAGGAAAAAAGACGCATTTAAAATTAGTTGTTTTTAAAAATGGTCGCTTGTACGTTTTGCCAACTTTTCACAAATATAGCTGGTTCCTTTAAATATAACACACGGGAGTTTTAGACATTTCACAGAAAAGGAACAAATTTCCGAAATTAATCCGTTAAAAAAAAAGTTCGAGTTTTAATTGTTTGTCCCATGGGCGAAGGGAAATACTGATAAAAAGTCCACTTTCGAATCTCGCGATTACTGAATTATCTTTCAGTTTGTCATATCGTTGCCAGAACTAGCTTTCCTTCAGCTAAAAGTGAGAGATAAGTTTTCAGTCCAAATGGAAACATAAGCTGCACGCGATCTGATAATTATTTTTTCCATATTCATGGACCAAGACATTTTTTCAACTTTCAAGCCAGCTCCAGCTCAATTTAGGTGTATATATCGTCAAATATCGAGTAATCTGAGTTAGGTCGTAACGGACAGGAAAATATCTGGCTCTCGCCGGACTCGCTGGTCTGTAAGTACTACAAGTTGTGATATCGAGCCATGCAAATATTTTCCCGCCCTAACGTACTCAGTAAATATAGGTGCATATCTTTTACAACAGATCTAGATTACAAATTTTTTCTCATTTTATTTCCGGATTTAATCTTCAGTGAGTTCTTAGTTCAAGACAAGACTGCAATTCAGTCACTGCGGGGTAAGATACCTGCTGTACTGTAAAATACTTTTTTATTAATTCGTAATATATCTCCTTCTCTGGCCGCCGGATATTTTCCATCACGTTTTAGAACATCAAGAGGATCAACAAAGGAGCCAGGAATGGCAGGCAGACCTTAATTAAGCGAGAGCCAGATATTTTCCTGTCCGGTACGACCTAACTCAGATTACTCGATATTTGACGATATATACACCTAAATTGAGCTGGAGCTGGCTTGATAGTTGACAAAATGTCTCGGGCCATGAATATGGAAAAAATAATTATCAGATCGCGTGTGCAGCTTATGTTTCCATTTGGACTGAAAACTTATCTCTCACTTTTAGCTGAAGGATAGCTAGTTCTGGCAGCGATATGACAAACTGAAAGATAATTCAGACCTTAATTAAGCGATAAAAATAAAAAAAATAAAACAAAATAAAATCTCAAAATAGTCTTGGATGCAACTGATAAGCACCGACTATTTGGCTGCACTATTGAATATAAATTATCTTTATGGACATATATGCGTCGGCAGCAAAACTATTTTTGAAATATACTTGAGTAGCATGTTCTTGCTTCCACGATTCAAGTTTTCCTATTAAAACAGGGCTGTAAATAATTTTGTTTTCTTGAAAGGACATGTGTCTGACTAAGTCACCATTTTGGTCGGACAAAACAAAAATGAGGTCGGCCATCATACAGTACTGCTTCAGTGATAAGTGAACCTGCTAATCTAACGCGTTGTCAATGCAGAGTAAACTATAGTTTGCGTTTAGAACAAAATGTGGTATAACGCGTTAACATTTGCGTTGGAAGGCGAACAAATTTGTCCGGACATCAGCTAGGATTTCATCGGACATTGGCAAATTTGGGTCGGCCATTGTCCGATGACCGACTGTTATTTGCAGCCCTGTAAAACATATGTTTTTCGCGCAGCTAAACGTCAAAACATTTGTGTCCGCAACATTGATATTAAATTATTGTTTCCTCGTTGCATAAGACAGACACTAAAAATTGTAATCACAAAAGTGAACAGTGTGTTCTATCGCACTATGAATTTTAGAATTAATTTATATTTCTACGTAGCTGGTTATTTATTCATTTAAAAGTTAGAACAAAAATAACTTCAAACTAGTAATTTGTTTTCAAATTGCCGCAGGGAAATTAAGAGTTACCAAAAGCGCGGTTTTTCATTTTTGCCCAAGGCTCTTGTCCGTATGTAAATGACTTGAGCTGACTATAATACACTGACACTAAGCAACAGAAGTTTCTCACTAAAAGAACATCTATTACTTGTTCCGTTGCTTGGCAGTTTTTTCTATTTATTTAGAGGCATTAGATAGATATATACTTTATTTAACCACGTATCACTCAGGAGCTAAAAGAAGCTCGTTAAAACGTGAACGTGAAATTATAAATAAGTAAAATGGTAAAAATTATAACATACATTAAATATAAAATATTAAAAACCTTTTCTATATCGTATCTTCCATGATAAAATATTATAAAATGACTAAAAATATCGTTCGACTAACGTTACCCTCCCCTCCTACTTTATCGCAAGATCGAATCAATATAAAATTTAATTGAAAATTGAAAAATGTCCTCACATTACAAGATCTAAAACGTATGCCCTCTTAATGACCGTTTAAAAGTTGTTATGTCTTTGGATTCTCTTATTTAAATAATAAATTCTGCTCAGTCGACAATAAATGAAATTGCAATTTTAATTACTGGTAAAAATGACTTTGGCCGATTCAGCTTGCCGGGCATGTGTCTCTCGTAGACGAATCTACTCAAGATTCCTTTAAATTCTCTGGTCTGGTCTTTGATAGTTTTATTTATTATCAATTATTAAAATTACATTCGAACCTCTCCATACAGTCACCTCTATATAATATGGACATCTCCCTATTACGGACAATACACCCGTCAACATTCGATGCCAGAGTGAATTATCTGTATGCTCTCAGCCAATGGGAATAGGGATAGTGAGAAAAATGTATCTTTTGATATCAGTTCAGGGTTTATGTTGAAATCCATTGTAAGTTTCGGAATAATAGGTCGTTTTGAGCATGAGCCTTTAAGCCCCTCAAATGTTTGAGAGCCGATGTTGAGGCCGTAACATTTAGTTTGTTATCTATAGCTAAATGTTGAAGCCGTTTGACACTCTCTCTCAACTCCTCTCAACATTGTTCTCAGTCCCAGACCTCACGCATCTCACTTGTTGAGCATTTCTAGCTTTTGAGGCCGCTTGACAGCATGGCCTCAACATCTCTCAACATGACAATGTTGAGAGAATGTCGAGACAAAGAGAACTAGCCTCCTCCGCAGGCAACTCTTACATAAAGATACGAGCGAGAGACTGGTACGGAGGCCAAAAAGGTGACTGAGTGGGGTGGGGGACAGGAAGAGAGGAAAAGGAAGGAAGAGTTGCAACTCCGCTTTTCGCTCGCCTCGGCCCCAGTGCCCGCTCTTTTGCCACTTTCTTGCCCCAGACCCCGGAGACCCAGGCGTTGCCTGTGGAGGAGGCTAGTTGAGACCATTAATGTTGACAGGGGTTTTAGGAACTGAACGAAAGGGAGCGACTGAACGAATTCAAATTAACACCAACAGTTAACGTAGCTTTGCAACTGATATTCTATAACAAAACACGCCAGTACTATATTGTTGAAAATTTATATTGTTGATTGAAATTATTTGCTGCATGAATAGAGGCTTGAAACCAAGTTGTATGGGTCTTTAGAAATGAATTCTTTGGAACCAACTAAAAAGCTTGCAGATAGCACAAGGGACGTCATTCTTACGTAAGCAATGTCGTCATCATGTATTGTTATAATAATACGTTCGTGAAAGAGTGCATATTAGGCAATATATGAAGCTTGAATTGCATTCTACGGGCCCGTGCCTCGTCCACACGAAAACGACATGTTGCATAACTTGAAATATGTACAATTATTTAACCCTTTCACTCCCAGAGTCAAACTTTAAGTCAATAAATGTGCTTGTACCTTTTCAGTCTGTGGATGAAACCCAACCCTTGTGTGTGACCATTCAAATGAAAGCTATTGAGCAGTACCGGTGCTGTTTGTTTTGGACAATTTTGCAAATTGAAATTTAAGGTTTTTTCCTCAATTTTGCCAGAACTTATTAGCACTCTTGGGAGTGAAAGGGTACTAAAAAAAAGAGTGAGTGTGTAGTATGGTTGTTTCGTTTATGTAGCTGAGTCTTTAATTTCTCAGCTTTTCGCCCCATTCTACCATACCAGTGCCGAGCCGAATGCAAATGAGTCGTGCGTGTCTACCGGTTCACTCTTTGCACGCACCCGTGAAAAGCTTAAATGTGTCTTTACTGAGTATTTCGCAAACGACGATAATAAGTTTGCAATTTCCAGCTAAAAAACGCATTTTCGTTCGTCTGGTCAATAATTGCTAAAGCAATTACTTTTAATCTTCCAGTTACGTTTTTTTTGAGTAGGTCAGATATGAAGGAAAAACTTATTTGGTTAATATCATGCTTTATTAATATAAAACATTCATGAATTCTGCGACTACAATATACTCTATAGGCCACAGGGTTGATTTAAACCACGAACTTAAAAAAATTTAAAAGTACCACTGACTGAAGTATGCATACTGTAGCTACAAATCAAGAATCTTCGATTGTGAGGAGTTTTTTTAGTAGATGTTCAATTGAGTTTTTAGAGCGCCCTTCATAAAATGTTTACAAATTTAAAACTGAACTGTATGTGGGCATGCATACAGATTTTAAAGCACATTACAATAATAAAAGGCAAATGAGGTTGCGTGTGTAAGCTCTCATGCTATTTTTTTTAACGATCGTTTGATTTTAAACTGTAAAAACTTAAGTATCCGCCTAAAAAGTCATAATATTGTATAGATGTGTTTCGAAATTCTGCCTGTTTCTTCAAATTCCGCGTCAACTTGTGGCTCACTTGTCCAATATAACTGACCCAAGCTAACACAAACTCATTTAAATTCCCAGGACAAAATCGCACCCATTTTTCATATTGTCTTTTTAACAATGGATTGTACTTCAGTCGGAACACCGCATTTTTAACACAAAGTGTTTATTGTGTACCATAAGCACTAAACGTGATGATAGACGCGTTGCTCAAATCACAATTTTTGAGCACAGTTGCTCCTAATATCTGTTGCACACCGAACAAAGTATCAATTTACAACACCGGGAACGCGTTTTCACGGACACCCAAAATCTCATGTTGACATAGAACGGCGAGTAAATCGTCCACGTTCCCTCATTAAGTAATAAAATACTCCAGGGACTACACAAATGGGACTATACATTGTTATTCTCGAAATTGCACAGCCAATAGTGATCGAGAAAGATTATTTCGAAATATAATTCATTGATCTATTTAAGTTGGCGTCCCTTTAAAATAATTTTAGTCTCGCCTTCTTCACGCTTAAAGAGACGCTGTACTCAAGACGCCTGACCCGATATCTCCTGCTCTGCACGCGAGATTTGCTGCTATTTATCACCTGATTTGATCGAGTTTTCCAAGATGTGTGACCTTCACGAAGCCACCGGTGTCAATTTTGAGATTGTTCTCGAGAAGTTTCAACAAGATCTGGAAGATATAACGAGAAATCGCAAGGAAGAGGTAAGAACGGTTCCATGTTCCTGTACAGGTCTGAACCAGTTTTAATTTTGCTTTAATCTAAAGGACGGAAGGCATTTAGACACTCTTTAAATATTTGCAGCTACAAGCAGTATGATTAAGTGTATGTACATTGGACGTAGAATATCAAATCTTGTTGTATTTGAGGGTGTGGTTCGTTTTGCAAACTTAACCTCTGGCTTCGATACTGGCGTAATCAATTGTTGTATTTCTTTGATTGCTCTTTTTATTTTTTGCTTTCAATAATTAGACAAATGTTTACCGGGATGTTATCAGTGTACATTTAAGGAATTCAAACCATATTTGTTCTATTTGCATGCGAGATTCTCATTTGTGTGTTTAGATTTGTAAATAAATGTTTTGAATGTTTATCTTGCGCAACTTTAAAAAATTCCAGAAATGTTTTTTTCTAGGTTGCAAAATTACGTACTTCAGTTGCATTTTACAACAGTGTTACTGGAATAGTTAAACCGATGACTTTTTACAGTACAACTGACAATCTTCGCTCTTTTGCAAAAGCTAGTAGTTAATCAGTTCGGATGTCTCAATGCAAATATCGTGTTTAGATTTGCAAACAACTGAGTTCTATTTGTCAAGCGTAACTTCAAAGAATTACAGGAACTTTTGCCTGGTTGTAGAATTATTTTAAACGTCTTAAAAGTTGTTGCTCGGAACTTGTTAAATCCATGAATTTCTACAACATTCTTCGTTCTTTTGCGAGAAGTAACTGGAGTTAATTGGGTTGAATATGTTTTTTTAAATGCAAATATGTGTGTTTTTGGTTTGGAACGAACATAAGATCTTTGTCTTGCACAACTCTTTAAAGAATTCCAGGAACTTTTCCCTGAATCCCGTAATGAGTTTTTCGAAATATTCCGGCGTTCTTTAGCCGGCGAGAAGTAATAAGATCAGAGTTGATTTACTCTAGATATGCCTGTAATTATGGCTAAGTTTTCATAGAATATTGATGTAGGTGGAGTTTAGTTTAGAAGTATACTCCACAGCTCAAGAAAATTAAGGCAATTCTCGTTACCATCGTAATGGAAAAAACGCCGATTGAATATTGAAGGTTGTAGCAACCGGGCTCCCACATAATTACCTTGGTGTGTGCGTGGAAATATATAACAGAAACGTTTTATAAACGATGAACAAACCCTCCTAATTAGAAAGGAATGGAATTTGAAAAACGTACATTGTAGACCCAAATGAAATGATTCTTGACAAAATTGATAGTTTTATACTGAAAGATAATATCCTGGGTTTCTATGTCAGTTTTCTATAAATGTGTTCATGTATGAATCAAACTTCAAAGTAAGTATGATGCAAAGTGATTGTGTTTAAATGCTAAAACATGTGAATACGAAAGGCAAACGTATCATTCGAATTCACATAGATTTGTATTACTTTTTGATACTTTGGCAATGTGAATTAGTTGATTTGTTGGAGCTGAATACATGTACATGAGTTGTAATGCCGCTGTGCATGGATTGGGTTTTTAAAAACTTTCTGAACGAGCATTAGAAAAGCTGGTGAGCGTCGTTTATAATTGCTATTGAATTCACTGAATTGCTCACGATCGATTAAACAATTAACCACTGCTTGAATTTAGCTCGTTTCAAAACTGTCCCAATAAATAAGGGAAATGTTACGCGTAAATCAATGATTTCTCAACATCTACGAAATTGTCGAAATTCGGTAATATTATAATTTTATAAAGCATAAACTGAAATATTTTTGGGATGGAAAGGGACTAAACAATGCATAAGTTGTGTTGTACTGTCGTGGAATGTTGCTTTTGTCTTAAGTAAGATCGGCCGTTATCAGATTTTCGACGAAGGAGTTGGATCAAAATTAAAATTTTTGAACGATAAAATATTACATATAGTAGAAAGCCTGGTTATCAAAATAAACGCAAACGTTTCAAGAATAACAGAAAGCATTAAACACTTTTGAAAAACTCTTAAGCTTTAGTGGTGAAATCTCAAGGGATGTATATACGTTTGTTTTGATTGTTTTTAAGCCGTAAACAAAATGGGAAAAACGAAGACAGAATATAATCCTAACTCAAAGTGCATCAACTAATTTGCTGTGCCTCTGAAAAAGTTAAACATCGCAGAAACAGAATCTAAAGGCCCGATCTCAACAGTGTCTCAACATTTGTTGAGAGCCGATGTTGAGGCCGTTTGACACCCCCCTTTGTCTCAATATCTTCTCAACATTTCTTTTGTTCTCAAAATGTTGAAGCCGTTTCACACGGCATGGTCTCAACATCTTTCAACATTACTCAACAAATGTTGAAAGAACGTTGAGACGACATAGACGATGAACGAGAGTCAAAACCGTTTAAATTGTTTTTGAAAATATTTGCCGTTTACTGGGTTTACTCATTGTGTAGAACAAATACTTTAGTTGTCTTTAAAATAAGTTTAAATTAGCATGAAAGCGGTGATTAAATATTCAGCTGAGCGCGTGAAAATATTACACAAATGTTACACGCCCATTTTGTTTTTGTAAGAACCTCTTCTTATAAGAATGTTGAGGCTGAAATGCTACGAAAGTCACCTAAGAGCATTCTAAGAACGCACCAAAGGCTGAGATTTGGATAATAATTTTTTTCAATGTTGGGAAAATGAATAAATACGTGAAGAATATGATTCAAACCTTTGTTCACAATCCAACCTGGAAGCGACATTCGCCACGTTAGGAAACGAGAACCAATCTCGGACGAGTCGCATCTCGCAGTCGCTTGTGGGACCGTTACTGGGGATGCGTCGTCAAGCTGGCCGCCATTTTGTCCCCAGTAACGGCCCACAAGCGACTGCGAGATGCGACTCGCCCCAGATTGCGTCTCGTTTCTAAAGTGGCGAATTGTCATCACCTGCCGAGTGACGTGGACGTGTACCTGTACAATTGGAAATTCCTGAGTTCCTATTGCCTCGGTCTCAAAACCGTTTTGAGACTAGAACTAGAACTCGGCGAGTTCTAGTGCAGAACCTTTCATATGGAAATACGTTTTACTTCATACAAGTTCATTTTCGATCCCACCAGGACTCGTCTTGAAACAGAGGCAAAATGAAATGGCCTATTTGAATGTGTTTCAGAGTGGCTTATCCCGCAGTACTAACTTGTTTTCAAAACTGACACAATTATGCTGAAATATAGAACAGTTTTCAACTGAGTGTCGTAAAATCGAAACCAAAGCAATTACAATGGCCAATCACAACAGACGTAAACAACAAAACCAACCAATGAGCACTCGAAGCAAATACACGTAACCAGCGCAAAGCGCGGGAAAACGCGTGTGACCAAGTCAGTCGTGATTGGTTTTGGTTTTGCATCTGATTGGTTGAGTAGGTGGCGCGAGGTTTTTAAACCAATCACAGAGCGTAGTGAAACCAAAGCAATTTCGAATGAGTTTCGACACTCAATTGAAAACCGCTCTAATGATGTTGATCGTCCAACAGCCGGGTTACAAGTAATGTTTAAAAAATATTTCTGTTTGAAGGATGTTTTGTCAAACATGGAGAAGAATGAACTGATCAAAGAAGTCATCAGCTTAAACGGGCAAGTCAACTCCCTGGCAGACACCTTCAGCTGTGTAAACCTGGAGAAAGGAAAGATCGACGAGGCTTTTGCTAGTTTGAGGAAGAACGTCGCCGCCAAAGGAGATGACAGCGGAAGATTCGACAATCTTGACCTGGCCACTCAACGAATCGAAGAGCTACAGGCGGAACTCAAACGTATGAAAGCTGACCACAAAGAAGGAGATAAAGGAACCTCCGTTAGTCAATTTTCGTCGATGGAAACCGCCCTCAAACGGAGCCAAGAAAGAGAATCTGAGCTGCAACGCGAGGTGGTGAATGCTGAAAAGAAGCTCTCCAACTTGGAATACCAGCTAAAGACAACGAAGGAAAAGTTGGATACTGCAGAATTGTCCATCAAGGATTCTGAAAAACAAGTTCTTTCTCTGAAAGAAGAGCTCCTGGTTTTCACAAAGAAGGAAACAACACTGGCGGGCAGCAACAAGCAGAATGAAAACCTGCAGAAAGAAATCAGAGATCTGAAGTTGCGTATCAACTCATGTCAGCAGGAGACTTCAGACAAGGATGGTGACATCAAGAGACTTCGGGCTTCCATAGCAGACAAGCAAGCCATCATGGAGGGGTACGTCGCCGAGATTACCCGGATGAAGGGCATAGCAAAGACTGAACGGTCTTCGAACAAAGATCACGAGTCCATGAAGCTTAAATTTGATGATGTTTGCAAGGAGAGGGATTCCTTGCAGCGTGAAGTCGCTCGGTTGGCTGCCAAGAAGCAAACAGAGGTCTCTATACAGTTGGAGAGTCAGACGGTCGGATACCGCAAACAACTTCGGGATAAAGACGACACCATTGATCGACTGCGTACTAAGAGTATGTCCTTAAAGTCCGAGAACGAGTCACTGAAGGACAGAGCTGTATCTACTGCTTCTCAGGTCGAAGGGAGGGAATACGACATACTGCAACGCCGCTATGATGGCCTTTGGGGAGAAAAGGAAACGCTGAGAAAGGAACTGGATGAGATGAAGACAAGAACCCGCAAATCCTCCGTGAACATTGAAAGCTATCGACAAGAGATCAGGGAAAAGGAGATCGCCGTCGACAGGCTCCGCTCCGAGAATATCACATTGCAGGCTCAACTTGAGTCGCTGAAGAAGGATGCGGCTGATATCAGCACTAGTTCCGATTACACCATGAGGGTACATTCCACGTCAGTCCAGTTGGACAGCAATGAAGAATTCTATCGTCAGGAGATCAAAGACAGGGATGCCGTTATCGACAGGCTACGAGCTGATACGATGACTCTGCATGCTGAAATAGATGGGCTGAAGCGTGACATGCGGTCTTACTACAGCAGGACCGAGTTTGACGCTTTAAAGTTGAAGTACGACGAGTTATTGAAGGAGAGAGATACCCTCCGTGAGCAAGTGATGGAAGTCAGGTCAACGAGCGAGAGAGATATGTCTATCCACATTGAAAGCCGCATGGGAGGCTTTCAACAAGATGTACGGGACAGGGAAGCCCTGATTGACAAGTTGCGCTCAGAGAACTTGATTATCATGAACGAACTGGAAACGCTGAAGAGAGAAGTTAGTGGAAGATCCTCTGTTACTGATGGTTATCTTGGAGAAATCGAACGCCTCAGGCAAGAGATCTTGAGCCTGAAGACCAGCAGTACTGACTACGAGACCCTGAAGAGAACATATGAAGAGGTATGCAAGGAGAGGGACTTTGTAAGGAACCAGCTGATGGAGGTCAAGACCCAAAGCGAGACCGAGATTACAACTCACCTCGAGAGTTATTATCAAGCCTATCGTCATGACGTCAGAGAGAAAGAAATCGCCATTGACAGGATGCGTTCTGAAAACACAACTTTGAGGGCTGAGTTGGAGGGAATACGAAGAGAAATGTCGTCGTTCTACAAGAGGACAGAATACGAATCCCTGAAGCTGCAATTTGATGAGATGTGGAAGGAAAGAGATGCCCTACGAGAGGAGCTGATAGTTTTGAAGGCAAAGGGTGAGCGCGATATGCTGATTCTAGTGGAAAACAAGACCGTAATCTTCCAGAAAGAGATCAGAGAAAAGGAAATGGAGTGTGCTAAACTTCGCTCTGAAATGATGTCGATCCAGATGAACTTCGATGGATTCAAACGAGATTTCGAGAGCAAGCAGCACTTGATCGAAGGATACCAATCCGAGATTGAGCGACTAAAAGGCGACTTCACCACTCTCAAATCGACAACTGTCACCACCACCGAGTACGAGTCGCTGAGAAGAATGTACGAGGACGTGTTGAAGGAGAGAGATGGCATGAGAATGGAGCTGTTTGAAGTAAGATCCAACAGCGAGCGCGAACTTACTGTCCAAGTGGAGAATCAAGTCAGAATCTACCGAGAAGAAATCCGGGAGAAGGAAGTCATCATCAACAACTTCCGGTCTGACTCCATGAAGTTTCAGGCTGAGACTGAGATGCTCAGGAGGGAGATTGATAGCAAGCAGTACATGGTGGAAGGATACTTGACGGAGATTGACCGCCTCAAGAGTGAGATCAACGGTTACAGCAAACGCATTGTGGAGTTCGACACCATAAAGCGATCTTACGAAGAAGTCTGCAGGGAGAGAGATTACATCCAAAGACAGTTTACAGATTTCAAGACAAGAAGCGAGCAAGATGTCACGCTTCAAATTCAAATCCAAACTGATGGTTTCCGACAGGAGATCAAAGAGAAAGACATGGCCATAGAGCGATTCTCATCACAGAGCAAGCTTCTTATAGAGGAGCTTGATGGATTGAAGAGGGAGCGAAGCAGTTTCTACAGTAAGTCAGAGTACGATTCCTTGAGGCAGCAGTACGAAGAAATGTGGAAGGAAAGAGACGCACTCCGTGGACAGATTGCTGACTTCAAGTCCAAAGGTGAAAGAGAGCTGATTGTACAGATAGAAAGTCGCACCGAGACATTCCGCACTGAGATAAGAGAGAAAGAAAACATCATCGGTCGCCTGCAGTCTGAGAGCCTGAAATACCAAACAGAAATAGATGGACTGAGGAGACAGCTGGGTAATCAAGAGGCCTATCTGGTTGAAATAGAACGACTGAAGAAGGAGGTCAGCGTACTGAGATTCCCTGACATCCGTGGCAGCTCAGAGTTCATCTCCTTACAGCGAACGTATGAAGAGGTTTGCAAAGAACGAGATGGACTGAGGGGCCAAGTGGTAGAGATCAAGATGAAGGGAGAGCAGAACCTTGAAAACCAAGTGCTAATCTACCGAGAAGAGATCCGAGAGAAGGAAATGACAATTAATGGACTTCGATCAGAGAGCATGACATTCAAGGCCGAAATTGACGGATTGAAGAGAGACCTGGGTAGCCAAGATTCCTATCTGCTTGAAATAGAACGCCTCAAGAAAGAAGTTAGCACACTGAGATTCCCTGACATCCGTGGCAGCTCGGAGTTCATCTCCTTACAGCGAACGTATGAAGAGGTTTGCAAGGAACGAGATGGACTCAGAGGGCAAGTTATCGACATTAAGATGAAGGGAGATCAAAATCTTGAAAACCAAGTGCAAATCTACCGAGAAGAAATCAGAGAGAAAGAAATGACAATCAACGGACTTCGATCAGAGACCATAACATTCAAGGCTGAAATTGACGGACTGAAGAGAGACCTGGGTAGCCAAGATTCCTATCTGCTTGAAATAGAACGCCTCAAGAAAGAAGTTAGCACACTGAGATTCCCTGACATCCGTGGTAGCTCAGAGTTCATCTCCTTACAGCGAACGTATGAAGAGGTTTGCAAGGAACGAGATGCATTGAGAGGCCAAGTTATCGACATCAAGATGAAGGGAGAGCAGAACCTTGAAAATCAAGTGCAAATCTACCGAGAAGGAATCAGAGAGAGAGAGATAGCAATGAACGGAGTTCGAACAGAGACCATGACATTCAAGGCCGAAATTGAAGGTTTGAAGAGGCAGCTGGGCAATCAAGAAGCTTATCTGATTGAAATAGAACGACTGAAGAAGGAAGTTACCACATTGAGGTTCCCTGACATCCGTGGCAGCTCAGAGTTCATCTCCTTACAGCGAACGTATGAAGAGGTTTGCAAGGAACGAGATGCATTGAGAGGCCAAGTTATCGACATCAAGATGAAGGGAGATCAAAACCTTGAAAACCAAGTGCACATCTACCGAGAAGAAATCAGAGAGAAAGAAATGACAATCAACGGACTTCGATCAGAAACCATGACATTCAAGGCCGAAATTGAAGGTTTCAAGAGAGACCTGGGTAATCAAGAAGCTTATCTGATTGAAATAGAACGGCTGACAAAGGAGGTCAACACATTGAGGTTCCCTGACATCCGTGGCAGCTCAGAGTTCATTTCCTTACAGCGAACGTATGAAGAGATTTGCAAGGAGCGAGATGCATTGAGAGGCCAAGTTATCGACATCAAGATGAAGGGAGAGCAGAACCTTGAAAATCAAGTGCAAATCTACCGAGAAGAAATCAGAGAGAGAGAGATAGCAATGAACGGAGTTCGAACAGAGACCATGACATTCAAGGCCGAAATTGAAGGTTTGAAGAGGCAGCTGGGCAATCAAGAAGCTTATCTGATTGAAATAGAACGACTGAAGAAGGAAGTTACCACATTGAGGTTCCCTGACATCCGTGGCAGCTCAGAGTTCATCTCCTTACAGCGAACGTATGAAGAGGTTTGCAAGGAACGAGATGCATTGAGAGGCCAAGTTATCGACATCAAGATGAAGGGAGATCAAAACCTTGAAAACCAAGTGCACATCTACCGAGAAGAAATCAGAGAGAAAGAAATGACAATCAACGGACTTCGATCAGAAACCATGACATTCAAGGCCGAAATTGAAGGTTTCAAGAGAGACCTGGGTAATCAAGAAGCTTATCTGATTGAAATAGAACGGCTGACAAAGGAGGTCAACACATTGAGGTTCCCTGACATCCGTGGCAGCTCAGAGTTCATTTCCTTACAGCGAACGTATGAAGAGGTTTGCAAGGAACGAGATGCATTGAGAGGCCAAGTTATCGACATCAAGATGAAGGGAGAACAAAACCTCGAAAACCAAGTGCACATCTACCGAGAAGAAATCAGAGAGAAAGAAATGGCAATGGAAAAAGTTCGTGTAGAGAGCATGGGATTCAGAGCTGAAATTGATGGTTTCAAGAGACAGCTGGGCAATCAAGAAGCTTATCTGATTGAAATAGAACGGCTGAAGAAAGAAGTTGGTACACTGAGGTTCCCTGACATCCGTGGCAGCTCAGAGTTCATCTCCTTACAGCGAACGTATGAAGAAGTTTGCAAGGAACGAGATGCATTGAGAGGCCAAGTTATCGACATCAAGATGAAGGGAGATCAAAACCTTGAAAACCAAGTGCACATCTACCGAGAAGAAATCAGAGAGAAAGAAATGGCAATGGAAAAAGTTCGTGTAGAGAGCATGGGATTCAGAGCTGAAATTGATGGTTTCAAGAGACAGCTGGGCAATCAAGAAGCTTATCTGATTGAAATAGAACGACTGAAGAAAGAAGTTGGTACACTGAGGTTCCCTGACATCCGTGGAAGCTCAGAGTTCATCTCCTTGCAGCGAACGTATGAAGAAGTTTGCAAGGAACGAGATGGACTCAGGGGACAAGTGGTAGAGATCAAGATGAAGGGTGAGCAGAACTTTGAAAGCCAAGTGAAAATGTACCGTGAAGAAATCAGGGAGAAGGAGATGGCGTTGGACAAACTTCGCTCAGAGAACATGACATTCAGAGCTGAAATTGACGGATTGAAGAGAGAGTTGACGACCACTAAACAGCGAAGTCTGGTGGAGGTGGAACGCGTGAGAAAAGAATCAACAATAATCAACCCTTCAGTAATCCGTTCCAGTGCTGAATTTGTCACTCTACAACGATCATATGAAACCATCTGCCAAGAGAGGGACAACCTACGTCAGCAGATGATGGACAGCAGAACAAAGAACGAGCGCGAAGTGTCAATTCAAATCGACAATCAAGTAAGAGTGTACCGTGACGAACTGAAGGAGAAAGATCGGGCTTTGGAGATGCTTCGCTCAGAATCTATCACACTGCGAACTGAAGTGGAGACGCTGAGACGTGACCTGCGCATCGCAAAGGAGACCCCAGTTCACGACACCAAGATGGAACAAGAGCTGTTCAACTTGAGAACCAAGTTTGCAAAGCTCCAAGAAGAATACAACATTGTCATGCTGGCGAAGAGCAAGTTGGAGGAGGAGATGGTCATCAAGGTCAACAGCGGAATGGTTGACAAACAAGAATACATCTACAAGATTGAGAAAGAGAATAGAGAGCTGAAGTCGGAGAATGAGTACTATGAAAAGACCGTAGACGAGAAGAATACAGCTATCGGAGATTTGCGCCTGAATATCACACACTTACAGAAGAAGGTCGAAAACTTGAAGAAAGAAATCTTTGTCGCTGAAGAAGCCTATGAGAAAGCGGAGCTCCGACTGAAGGAAGTGTTGAAATCGGATTACAAGCCAGTGACAACGTACGAGGTACGCCGCTATAGATTGTCAACAGCGGATTCCCCCACATACACCAGTTCAACATCCACCTACACAGCGAAGAAGGCGTCGCCCTCCGGTGATGCCGATGCTCTGCACTTCAGTGCCACATCGACCCCAATCAAATCTGGGCTGGATGGCGAACGCAGCGAAACTATCCGCAAGAGCACCATCGTCACTTCAGCTTCAGCACCACTCGACAGCGACTTGGCCAGGGCTGAAGGAAACTTCCAAAGCAGCGATGGTATCACCACAACTACCAAGACCACGCTGGTCACAGATAACTCCGACGCAGTCTCTGATGCTGGTAGTGTAGGATCTGCAAGCGGGTACCGCCAGTCTTCCGGCAGCTACAGGACAGGTTCTTCCTCCACCTACCGTACCACCTCTGGCTACACTACAGGACGTACATCTGTTTCTGGAAGAACATCCTACCCGGCCACTGGGCGGAAGTACTCTGGCCGCTACTCCGTCACAAGGAAGTTCTACTAAAGACGATCAGAACTTTAATCGAGGAAGGTGCAGCCGATGAAAGAGAGACAATACATAAATAGACTTTTAGTTCTCGTGAGTTGAAAGGTTCCTTTCTAGCACTATCAATTACTATATGTACTCCATTTAACTGAAGCCAAAACGTTAGCGGTCTGGGTCATGTTATTGTAGACGATTGGAAACCATCGAGGAATAAGGATTGACGATCCAATGATTAAGATTGTTTAAACGGATTACAAAAAAGATACCTAATTGATTTTAATTCAGTAGATCTTACGGTCTATGATTTACTCTGAGACTGTATTAGATTATGCTTCTACATAGCAAAGGACTATATGAATCGTCTAGAATATCATGACCCAGACCTTTAATATATTCCATAACATTAATTTTACTTACAGTCTGTAAGTTATCAAAACACTTTAAATTTTATGGTGATATTTTAAGGAGTAAGAATTACAGGGAAATAAGTTCGTGTGTATTCACAAGCGTGCTCCATATTTTGTGATTGCATGAAGTGTTATTTACTGATTTTGGGGTAAATTTTGTCCGGTATTTTGCTTAGAATTGCGTTGCCGACATCTATTTTTAAACGTTTTATAGTTTTTATTTATAGTTATACAAAATAAATCTTAGGTTTTCTAGTTATATATTCGTTGTTAACATGTATGAATTTCCCATTTTGAGGAGTTCATTGCCAACATTTTAAAGGAAATACTGTCATCGGTTTTTATCATGATTTTGAGTCAGCTCAAAAATATACCTAGCTCACAGGAAACTCAACAATAATGGTTTGATTTTGTAGAACAGTACTCGATAAATGACAGGAACCCATTGGGAAGTGAGGATGACTAACGATGGCGAGGATGGAAATGAATTACAATTGGGACTCGAAAAACGCGAAGCTCGTGTGTTTGTCTCAGATTGCCCGTTCTATCGTTTTCATATGGTTTACTAATATTTATATTCCATAAATTGATCGAGGGAATATTTCATGTCCTGTTTTATTCAGCGTTAGACTAGTATTGGTGACAGTGTGTCCTTTGAGGTGAAGGCGATTTTCATCATTTCAATTTCAATTTATATCATATCACATTTATTACAATTCATTTGTTCGTAATAATCTTATTATACTAGATAATCCATTTTCTATGGGCGTCAACACGATGTGTTACATTAACAAGGGTTACTAGTAACAACAGTACTAGTACTAGTACTAGTAATAGCCATGCTATAACTCGACACGAAGGAGTGTATGTTATCACCGTAAAATCATACTAAAATGCAACCCTTTCGTTAAATATAACTCCCGTTCTATGTAATTATTTTATCATTTTGAATTTTGTAATAAAATAAGTGTTTGCTGACATAACCTATGTGTGGATGTTATTCTAGCTTCTGTTGGGATAGGCTCGATCGATTTTCAGCCGTTTTGTGAGCCCGCGTTCCTTGTCATGAGGAGGATGATAACCGGATTCCTAAAACGCCTGGTAACCGAGCCTACAATTGGGAAAGAGGACAAAAATGTTGCAATGGCTTTAAATATTTCCATAGTAATAACTGACAGATTATAATTTTAAAGGCTGAGATTTGTATTATGAAACATGCGAAAACCGGCCGGAACCAATGAGCAAAATTACGTATAGGTGATTTAGATACCATAGACCTCTGACCGCGGTCAAACGTCAAACAAACAAAAATAAACTACGCCGACAAACCTCATCATTACACCGTGTTTTAAACACGTCTAACGTTTTTGGTAAACGTCCAAAAAAAAAGGTAAATCAACAGAATGCTGGAAATATACTGAACTTTGTGTTTGAAAAGTCTAAACTTCCTTTTACCTACTTTTGTTTCCTTTCGCAAATTACTATCAAGGTTTTGATTTCGGATTGATGCAATGGTTTATCTTCAAAAATTTTCGCGGGAAATTGGCGCGCGGGCGACCAGAATTTACGCCTTTGCGCATGCTCGAACGTTTGACCGCGGTGAACCATAGACCAAGGGTCACACTGGCTTGTTCCCAGAGCTCTAGCTTTCTCTTAGGAAGAGAAAAAGCTCTTGGCTGAACGAAGGTTGCCAAAGGGAACTTTTCAAGTAAAGAGTTTATTAGCTAGTGGGCTAAAATACTTTGCTCTATAGGTTTGGGCGACATCAAAAATTTAGTACTGCGACCGCGTAGGAAACTGGACTCCACTGTAGAATCTCGTGTGAATGAAACACAACCTCGTTCCCAGGGTCTACTCCACTTCCACGGCTGGGAGGGGTAGACCCTGGGAACGATGTTGAATGAAACACTATAGACACTAAATGCAGGTGGGCGTGAACCAGGGAGTAAAGGGGGGGGGGGGGGGGGGGGGGGGGAGGGAGGGCGGAAAAAGAGACTGCGGGAGGCGGGGAATTAAAACCGCGGACGTCATCTTCTGTTTGGGATTCGGCTCTGCCAAGTAATAATTTAAGGCGAGGGTACACATGAATGCCATTTTTCCGCCACTTAACATGAGTTTAATGGATCTCTCGTTTCAAGCAATCCAAAATCTCTATGCTCAAAACATGAATCTATGTTATGGGGTGTTTTGTAATTGTTTAGGTTATTTTTGAGGTATGTTTGGGAGGAAATAGGTTTTCTCAAAGGAGTTGTAAAATTTAGGGAAATAAGAAATATTGAAGATTTCATGTAATTTGAAGTTAGAAATTAGTAGATGGACACCAATAGACAGTTGATACCCACGCAAGAGCACCTGCGTGGGTATCAAAAATCGGTTGGTGTTCCAAAAATAATTTTCTTTCTTCTATCCCTTCTTGAAACCTCTTAAAATTTCATTGAAATTCACGTGTATCCCCATCCATGCATGCGTCCGAACATATGAGAGCGCGTACGTGTGCCTCACTGACGTACATGGCTGAAATTCAATTTACAATATAAATACCAATATGTATGTAAATCTATATTGTTAGATTACTGCATGTAAACTGTTGACCGACGTTTTTACATTTCCTTTTACTTCGATTCTTGTATATATTTTGATAAAATCGTCACTTGAAACAAGAGATCGATATTAAAGAATACATCTTCAAAAGGCAAGGGTTTGAAATTAATTAAAATCATTACCTATTACCAATTCGTGTCGGAACGTCAAATCGGACAAACAAATTTGGCACATGTCAATTATTTAGATAATGATAATGATAGTGATAATGGGATAGCGTGCCAAACGTCGTTGGGTGCGAAATTACCGCGTAAAAGTGTTGCTTGGAAATTCGTGTAAGTAAATTTTGATCAAAAAGGGAAGTTTCTTACACATTTGAAATACATAAATAATGATATCTGGTAGATGCATATATGAAAACAGTTTGTTTGTCATAATGAACGATCGTGCTTAACCAAATTAAATTTAAACATGACAGGATCAGATATAATTAAGTTATATCCTGAACGCCTAGCTTGAAATCATCTCTATTGACTGTTTAGCTGCCATGTTGTCTGGTGATGTAGATAGATGTCAAATCCAATGACAGACAATCTTGTAGCAGCCTAAAATATCTGACAGAAAACGTGCCCCTGTACCAATCTCAACTACGTCATCTGTTTGCCAAGTTGTTCAAAAAATTATGTAACCGAATAAGTGATTTGCCTTGAAAGGAAAGCAGCTAACTTAGCCAGCCGAACTACTGTAACGTACCACTGAGATCAATAGTAATCGTCGGACAAATTGCGGTTTATTTTTCACGATTTTTAACCGTTCGGACGCTAAAAAGACTTCAGTGGCTGATAACATAGAAAGTCTCAACACAGGACTTTATTATAATGAATCAAAGTTGCGGTTTTAACTCTTATTCTACGTCGAATCTAATACCAGTTAGCATTTTAAATGCTATTCTGAGCATAGTAACAATTTTCGGCAACTCGATGATACTGCTAGCAATTTACAAGACCCCTGGACTTCGAACGAACTCCAATTACTTGATAGCGTCTCTTGCCGTTGCAGATTTCTCCGTGGGTTTAATCATGAATCCATTGTACGCAGTGAAAGCTGGGCTGGGCATTCAGGACAGTTCGCACCCATTGGCCGTAGTAGCAGCGGTGATTACTTTACAAACACTCACAGCCACGACTTACAGCTTATGCGGTGTAAGTGTCGACAGATACCTGGCTATAGTAGCCGTGTTTCGCTATGAACGTTACGTCACAACCGAGAGATGTGTCCGCTCAATTGCCCTTATATGGATTTGCTCGTTTGTTGTATCTCTGCCTCGATTTTTTGTCACGGATTTCGACGAGCTTCCGACATTGTGGCTGGTTTCCTACATTGTAGTGTTTATTATACCGTTATCGGGAATCTCATTTTGCTATATTTGCATTTACAAAACCGCCAAAACGCAGGCGCGAAGGATAGCTTGCGAACACACTGTCAACAGACGTGAAGCGGTCAAAATGTTGAAAAACAGGAAAGCTACATGGACAGCGGCTGCTGTCATCGGAGCATGCTTTTTCCTGTGGCTTCCATCTTGTGTACTGTCTTTCGTTCAAGCGCTAACATCAAATGAATGTTTGAAAATCAGTATCGACTTGAACACGTGGTTCTGGGTAGATACACTGGCTTTTGCTAGCTCAGCGGTAAATCCATGGATCTACTTTCTGAGGTCAAGAGAATTTAAACAGGCCTTGAAGAGGATACTTCAAAACGCAGGCGCGTGTAGGTTCTGTAATTGCCATAACACAAGAGATGATGTCTTCGCAGGCACTGAGGACACTCAATCTCGAGAAATAGCTTGTGATAAGGGACAAGAAGATCCTATGGAAATACAGAGCTTCTCTTCTGGATTTCAGCTTAATAATTAACTCAAACTAACTCAGCACCAGATCCCCTCCACCACCCGGTAGAAGAAAAGAGATCAAGGGACTGGACTACCGAGGGAGACTCTCATATAAAAGTAACTAATGTGCTCGTCGAAAATTTTGAAATAAAAAAAACCCTAAATGGTACCATAATTCCTTTTTCGGTTGGGGGGGGGACACTGGCCGGCCAAGCCGTCACGTTCCAGACATAAGCAGATTATTTAAATGTTATTATCACTTGATGATAACTAGCTCCTTTATTTGCAGCTTACTTTGAAACCGTATACTAAGAGGTACCATAATAATCAGATGTAATAACAGTGCATCACATGCACAGGGTCCAGAGGAGTTCAATTCGATCGTACAAAACACGCTTTGAACGTCTTACCTTGTAAACTAAATCCTGGCTTTGTACAATAAAATCCTGAATCCAATTTTAACCGTTTTCTGCTTCCCTATTTGCCATATCCTTTCGCGATCGATCGAACGGCTTGCCTTTTCGTTAGAATATTCGTACGCCATGTTTTTTTACTTCGTAAACCGCAAATACTGACCCGCGGGCGCAAACGTCCGAGCCCACAGTAATTGGCCTGCGTTATATATTTTGTGTAACGCAATCGTAACGCAATATAAACTTCTGTACCCTGCGAGTGCATGTGAAACTGATATGAAATGGAACACCTTGATTAAGCGGTACCAAGACACTGATTTTTAACCCATGAAAGGTACGACGAACGTTCCCCTCAGTGTTACACTCTTTTGTTTTGTAAGAATCTTTTTTATAAGAACAATGGGACTGAGATTGGCGAAATTTTAATAATATGCCAAGAATATACCCAAGGCTGAGGTTTAGTTAATAATTTTTTTTTTTGCATGTTGATAGAAAATAAAATACAATAAAATCACACGATTTTTCATTTTAAAAGTATGATAAATATGTACCATGTATACTTCTTCCTTTTTCTTAAATCAAAACGAGTTAACGAAACGATAAAGACGTGTACAGCTCAGGTCGTATTATTTCTGTTATTTTACTGAAATACTATACTATGGATCACTTTGTAATCTAAGAATGTAATAAGAATATTTTCAGCCTACAATCGGCAGAAAAATAAGAATATT
This sequence comes from Desmophyllum pertusum, assembly GCA_029204205.1. Taxonomy (NCBI): domain Eukaryota; kingdom Metazoa; phylum Cnidaria; class Anthozoa; order Scleractinia; family Caryophylliidae; genus Desmophyllum; species Desmophyllum pertusum. Next base: position 828,550 of record MU826368.1, read on the forward strand.
CAGCCTGGGCATGAAAAATATCATCCTCTCTTGAAAATATACATTCTTACAAAAAAAAGAGTGTATATAGAGATCTAGAGCCCCCACCCCCGGTCCTGGGGCTGGACTAACAATGTAGTTGGCCCTTCGATTTGGTATGTGAAGAGCAAGACCAACGGCTCAAAGATATTTATGCACAGCTAGCATAAATTAATATAAATTACCATTTCCCTGGTTTAATGGTCGGTCCGGCCGGAATTAAAAGCCACGTGACCTCACATGTTGAACACGGGCGCCCAACCCAACGTTGTCCAGTGCAGTGTCATGCAGAGCAGGGAAATTCTCGAGCGGACCCTCGCACAAACCGCGTTACTGAAGAAAAATACCTTCCGAGTACCCTGGAAGATCAGACACATAGGTTTTTCCGTTATTTACTGAACTCGTTGGCGAAATTGAGCCGTATAAAGCGCCTCTTCTTGGCTACAATTTGCTTGTCTTTAGGGTGGAGTTTGCTGATACTTGTATGAAAACTACATGTTCTCATTCTAACGTTCAGGCAGTCAGTTTACAATTAATCATACAACTATAGCTAGTGCTTGATCTTTAAAAAAAAAATTTCTACCAAATAAAAGCACACATTGACAGAGCCCCCTTAACTAATTATGCGAATCCAACTATTAGCTGCATGGGAGCTTGTGAATTGTGCACAATATCCATTAAAAACTAACTTGGTTTAGTATTTAAAAGTTGGTAATACTTCATGGTAATATGCGAAATAATATTAACCTGATCAACAACAAGTAAATTGGAAACCTCAGAAAAAATTGGAAACCGCGCGCTATGCTTTTCTTGTTTGACAAAACTTAATTTTTTTTATCAATTACTTTAAAAGTTTGATTAAACCAGCGCATATATCCGGCATTGTGATGTCTGTTTGAATTGATAAATCAATTGAACGCGAAACGATTAAATTTTACTTCATTAAACGTTTCATTTGATTCATCCTTGCTCAAGCTATATTTTCAACTCTTTTATGGCAAATGTTTCTTTGCTACGTAAGAAGGATGAAAGAGTAAATATGAAGAGTTAGTCATCGGCGTCTAGGTACCCTCTCGACGCACTAAAAATATTTCCAGCTGTATTTCGGTAAAAACAGACCGAAATTGCAAAAGGATTAAAGTGTATTGTGAATTGTACGAGTCTTTCTTTACGAGGCTTCCAGATGAGGCTTAACTCGGGTTTATTAAAAAAATATATCAACTGACGGGATATTTTTAATTTGGTATATTTGAATACAGATAGTACTTTTGTTTTTAGGAAACAAAGCTAAATGAAAATATCAAGGATATAATAAAGTATTCTGCAAGACACCTGCTAAACCAATCCTGACTTTAAATTAAACATCAGTTCAATTCTACTGAAATGATCGAGTTGGTACTTTTGAAAGGCAGTCAAAACAATTCGAAGTTTTTTTTGGCATATCTCTCTTCAAATTGACAAGAAAAAAAAGGCAACTCATTTCATTGCTTTTTATAACGTTTTTGGCTAAGTCAATTGTCTTATAACTATCATTTCAAAAGTGCAAACAGTTAGGAGATAACTGTAATGGCAGACCAACCGCAGTGTACAGGCGAAATATCCTCAATCTCCGCTATAATCCTGGCAATATTGAATACAGTTTCCGGATTAGCAGCCATAAGTGGAAATTTTATGGTACTGATAACCTTTTTCAAGAACCAGGCGCTCCGACAGCCGTGTTATTATCTCGTGGCTTCCTTATCCGCCATCGATCTCTTCGTCGGCGAAACGAGCGCAGTCGCGTGTTGAGTTTAAAGCAAAGAAAAACTTGTTTGCGAGAAAATGATAGCGTTGTTGGTTTTAGAAAATGATGTATAACATAACTTCATTCAAAGGACCTCGCCAGTATCAGGAAATACAAACAAAGAAGGTAAGATTTTCAAATTTAAAAAGTACTCTCGTTTTAATCGGTAAGCTGTACGCGTGAGCTGGCTGCCGTAACGGTTGAGTGAAGACATATTTTAAATCATTTGTCGTCTATTTTCCCTTTGTAAATTACGTACATATTCATAACCAATGAAAATTATGTCAGTTTTGAAGTTTGTAAAGTGGTCGGATAAAATCAGTTTCTGATCATAATATTCGCTCGAGGCTTTGTAAAAAATATTTGCAATGCCATCAAGTTTAATTTAAAAGAAAAAAAAGGGATTTTATTTCGCGGGCAGTTACATGTAAGTCATCTTCAGGGTTAAAAAAGTTTGAAACTTTTTAGTTAAAAGTTTTATAAAGTTTTAGTCTTGTAAATACTTTTCTAAAAATAGTTTCTGCATACTCAATCAGTTTTAGGATTTTTGTTTGTTTGTATTTTGTTACCATGGTTTTTTTACTATTGCGCGCTATCCGCGGAATTTCATTGCCAAATCTCATTACGTTCTTATAATTACTTTCTCCTGTTTTCCTGGCATTAAGCTCTGTAAGCTCTGGCATTTAGTTCTATCTCGACTCTCTTTTGTTTAAAAAGGATATGAAGAATATCTCAGTGATTAAAAAAGCTGGGTTATTTTAAATCAGACAAAGGCAATCTGTAGCTCTCGGCTTTACTTTCTTATTGTATTTTATCCTATAATTTGCATGCTTTCTCGATTTTCCAGTGGAGTTTTCAATCATTATATAACTAGTAACATTGCAATATTTATATTCCTACATGTAAACGTTGTTCGAAAATAATTTCGTTTCCGGCAACTTTTCCATGTAGGAATGTAAATATACAGAGGAACAAGAAGCAGGTCAGCCTGCAAAACAGGCGTATTTTGGGCGAGCGAGCGCTGAATATTCCGATCAAGTAACCCCTACCCAACCCCAACCCCGCCCCCTTCCTCGCCCTCTTTCACTCGCCCCAACTCTCCACGTTTTGCGAATCCAAGATGGCGGCTAAACACTGGAAGGAGATAAACAATCGCCAGCCCACAAACCGCCTGCATTGCAGGCTAGAAGCAGGTCCACTGATGAAAACATTAACTGTTGCGTGCAACTGCTTTTCTTGTCATCCTTGCCATACTCGAATATAAAAATAGAAATGATCTAGATAATATAATTTTATAATTAGAGTACTGGAATAGCCATAGGGGGGGGGGGGGCTATAGTGGAGCAGACAGCCAATTATTAAGTTCCACTTCAGTCAGGCGGTTAAATGTTATTCAATCCAACGAAGATATATTTTTAAGTAACCAAGGTCCATTTATTCGTCTGCATCGTCAAGCTCATCCGGTACTGCTCGGTAAAATGCTTCAGATTCATCGCTACCTCCTTGTTGCCACTGGCAACCAAGAAACAATAATATAATCAAGGCGAGGAAGGCAGCGAATAGTCTGTATGTCACACGCATTCCTATTGACCCGATCAGTAATCCTCCAAGCATTGTTCCGCCTCCAGTACCAACACCGACAAACAGTCCATTCAGGATCCCTGTAAGGAGAAATTGGAAAAGGTTAAAGGGGCACTGTCATGATGAGAAACACTTCGAAAAGTCCAAAGCCAAAAGACATATTTACAATAATTTAAAATAATGGTCCACAGTTTTGTTAAAAATTACTATGCCAGTGTCCTGAAGCTAGTGCCGAGTGATCAAGCGTTCCCCATGCAGGAGCTATTGATCTCAACTTGAAAAAAGTCGAGCGAATTTTTCAAGTTCTGTCCTTGTGTCTTTTTGAAAAATCGCTTAAAATTATGGTATGTTCTCCCTTCGACAATTCACTTGTGTTATCTTCCTCTTGATCAGTTTTTGGCGCATTTCATGTATAATTTTAGCACTGTTTTGGCCAAAAAAGCAGGAAAATAGCAGTGCCCCTTTATGTAATTTAAATAAATAGATAAATAAATAAATAAAATAACTTTGTTGGCTAATTTAGGTTCAATCCTCCGCTGACACGTATTCGTCAGGAATATTTTATATAGTGAAAAATATTACTGACAGTCAAATTCAAGTTTTCCAAAGAAGGGACTATCTGGCCGGTATAAAGATTTCTAGGCCTAGCTCGTCGTTAGATGTTTGAAAACGATAATCCTGAGAGGAACTCAGTTGTTCACAATTGGATCAAGTTAATCTTGGATTAGCTTCAATTTCCAGTAAACGTTATCAAAAATAATTTACGCCGCTTCATGTTATAGAAACCAGAGTTTTTAAAAGCGCCCACTCGGCTCCAAAAAGGCTTACTCTTTTTTATTTTATTATTTTATTTTATTATTTTATTTTTTTACACGAGTGATTATCAAACAGTTTTCAACAAATAGCGAGGCTTGTACTATATCTGATATTATATATAAAACAGGTGTGTATTAACTGTTACCTTGTGCGGCAGCTCCCAGACCGATAGGGGATGCAATTGATCCAACATAAGCCACGCACGCTGTCCAGAAGACAGCGAACACTCCTCCTATGATAACGTAAAACAAAATCGCGACCCATGCGCTCTGAGCAAACGAGAAGCCCACAAACAACACTGAATACAGGGCAAGTCCGGCAGCGATTGTCACAGAATAGCCCAGGCGCTCCAGAGCATAGTTTGCGATAAAGAAACACAGGGCACTGAAGATGAAATGCAACGACGCAGCCAGACCAACCTCGAATGAGGACGCCTTTAGATCGTCGAGGAACCAAGCGTTAAAATCGCTCTGAAATCCATCGCAGATTCCAAGAGAAATCGCTGCAAACCAGAACGCGAATTTTACGCGAGAATTAAACAGGTCCTTGATCGCGGATAACGATTCTTTAGGCGCATCACAATAAACAATTTTCACAAAGAAAAGGAAGATGATTGTGATGACCATAAACGCGGCGAAAAAGTAGAAGGCAATGGAATAATTTTTGTATATCTCGCCGCAATATTGGCGCGTGTATTGATTTATAACGAGGCCAACGATCAAGTTAGTTAGGACCATTCCTATGGACCCCCATAAACGTATACGACCATACGATTTTCTCTCATCGCCGAGGAAATCCACAGTGCATCCATCTAAAAGTGGGTGAAGAATCGAACCAATCAACTCTCCAACAAGGACGAGGACAAGAAGGGTATAAAATATATCCAAGAGCTCGCCATTGTCCACTTGAATTGAATATTTTTGTTTGTGTGGAGCCAGTGTGGATGCTAAAACAGTGTGTAAAGTACTGTTTTATGTCGACGTTCTCTTGTGAATCTACCATACTGTCCATCTTGACAATATGGGATCCGTTGCCAACTGTTGCAACGCAAACCTGATGGCTTGGACGAACGACAAGAATTAACATATTCTTGATTAGCCAAGCGGCTGCACCGAGAAGAAGAATGGCTTTCCTTCTTTTGTATTTGTCGGCGAGGATGCCCCAAAATGGCGCCCCTATTGCTTGGCATAGTGGACGCAAACCGACAAGGATCCCTGTTTGAGCGGCTGATAAACCCAACTGCTTGAAATACAACGGAATGAAAGTCATCAAACAACCGAACGCGCCATAAGAGGCGAAGAACAAAACCTTGTAATGAAACAAATCGACCGTACATCCAAAGATTTTGAAACGTTCGAGAAAGCTAGACTTTTCTTTCATTTCCCCAGAACTTGTTCGTTTGTAGGGTTTCTCCGCTTCCATTATGGATATAATGTTTCTTCGCTGGCTGGCGTCAGCTGAGGTTAATCTATTTCTTCTCAACTCCAGCTGATAGACGGTGTAAATAGGAGAAAATTATTCGAAAATTATGTAAACGAATTATAAAAGAAAATGCTAATTTACCTGTCATTTTCTGACTGAACAGCTTTGAATGACTTTTTGAATAAATGTCTATGAGTTATATTTTTAGGATCCAGAGGGATTTTCAGTTGTTTTATTTGGAAACGTATTATTTTTAATTCAGGGTTAAAGATTGGTTGAAACGCTATTAATACAGCTTTTAAATTTGTTAAATTCAGTTATTGATCTATTTATATCAGTTCTTCACTCAGATATTCACACGCAGTAACGGAGTTGTTATGTTCAATGTTGCATAAAACCATTGGCGAGTGAGAATAATCCTGCCTTACTATTGGTAGATTCTACTGGTGGCATGACAAGCTGATTGTTGGTCCGTTCAGCTGATGATCATGATCAGTATAAACCAATATATTAATAAATATGAATTTACAAAAGTAAGGGTTTAATACTTAGAGCAGTTCTCAATTTCATTGTCGTAAAACCAAAACTACAACATTACAACACAATGAACCAATGAGAACTCGAAGAAAATACACGTGATTGCATTGGCGACAGTGAAGCGCGGGACTGAAACGCGTCGGTACAACTGCATGACTCAGTATTCATTATGCATAGCAAAATTGTAGATATTAGTTTTGTTTAGCAAAATTGCAGTGAAATCAAAAGTAATTTATTTTACTTTGTACAATATCAATCATATTAGTCGAAACGGTGACTTTTTTATATTAAGATCTTACAAAAAAAGGAATCATCTGAGCGCGTTACGCTAATGCTCGAGATATCACAAGGTATTTTTCATTTGTTTTGTACATGATTTAGTTTTCAATTTTTCTTTCTTCTGTTATGCATATCATTAGTGCTACAGGTTTTCCAGGGGTATTCTGCTCAAATTCTGCGCGAAAATGCGTTATTCTGCCGACAGAATGCTCGCGTCAAAAATAGCTTATTCTGCTCGAAATTCTGCCGGCAGAATCATCCAAGGTTGATCCACCGTAAGAAAAAAGATGGAGACTGGTACATTTACCCACAATGCTTAGCGCACGAAAACCCTTAAAACGCTCATAAAAACGCACAGAAAAGTTCTAAAAACTTCAAACCTAGCATACACAATGTTGGTAGTACAGGGACGAATTTCGCAAAAATATGGCTTTCAGATGTGCCTATTGGCTGTGTTAGGTTCGCAAGATATTGTGGTAAAATGTACTGCCGCCATCTTTTTTCCTACGGTGGATTGGTAGTGGTATTAAAAAGGTCCATGTAATGCTGTTGGAATATCAGTAATCAAAAGAATGCATAAAATGCATATTTACAGTTTGTACAATATGCAGGGTTCCTGGATCATCTTTACTGTGGTTCTCTTTTATTTCGTAACATGAATAAACTTTTGGCGACTACTGTCTATCTAGTAACAATTAACTCTTTCTCTCCTAATCACTAATATAATATAACAGTTTCTTTACAAACTATACTGATTATAATAGAAACTGAGCTTCTTACATCAATCCTCGATGTATGTAAACCTTTACTAACAATCACTCAGTTTTCCTTATGGTGACCTTAATATACTTGATACCAACTCTCTCTGGTGCGTCACTTTTATAAACCTCAAGAGTAAGACCTTGGCTAGGCACCGGTACCGGTCTAGATTTCCTGCTGTACTCGGCCGTCTTATTATTGAAGCCGTCGCCATGTGTAGTAACGCAGGAGCCCCACAACCTCTGCAGCTTAATAGTGAAGACAAACTTATCCGGGTAGCTGAATTCTGGTTTGGGGTCGTCATAAGCAATCCTTTTCGTGCGATGGAAGGTAGGTCCAGACTTTCCCTCGATCCCATAACAGGGAGAATGGTTGCGATAATTCCATTGTTCCACCGTTTCGAATCCGATGAAATTGGTTCCGTCTGACACGCCATACGTGATGTCGCTGTCAAAGCTTTCTCCGATGCTAACGTCATTGGCTACTGTTATTTCAACGGTCAGCGGACTTCCATCTTCCAAGACACCAGCAGAAGCCAAGGGCACTTTTAAAAGGGCCGTGTTGTTTAATGAGCCTGGGTTGAACGTTATCAGTTCAGCGGTTGTGGAACGATTCTTATCGATGTATGACGCATGCGCGTCGAGCCACAAAGGAGACATGTAGAGCTCTGTAAATGTCTCCTATTTGTAATAAAAAAGCACATAATGTTGTGTTATTATCCAAATTCAGTCAGTATTTTTAAGAAACAGAAAATGTATACGTGCTTACATAGCCTGATGCAAACACGAGGGACAGTTTGCAAATATTTGGGTGAATCAAGTTTATGTAAGAACATTGAATAAGTACAAACTAAATAGAACATTGATTTAACCTTGAAGGGGTAGTCGCTGTACGCATGCTCTTCACTAGGTATGTAGTCCGCTGGATGCGTGTGTCTATCGGCGTCGTTCAGTTCACATAACAAGTCTTTAAACCGGAAGTTGATGCTTTTACATCGCGGATCACTGAAACATTCGACCAAGCAGTCACCAATGTCAGCTGCACTTCTGTTTGATACCACGTGACCAGTCAGGTGGTTTCCTTTTACAGAGCGTACATCGTCGCTGCATTGTAGAGACGTACTTGAAGTGACAGATATGATAAGTAACCACAGGAAGCCCAACATTTCGTACGTCACAAAGTTTTCTGGAGTGAAAAATGAGACAGTTAGATCACCCTGTCTTATTAGCATACGATTATATACCATGCACCCAACCTCGTCTCCAGGGACATCTCCGCTTTCAAGATGGCGGATGTGCGCGAAGAAGACCCTGGCGAAGAGCAGGTCACGTGTCTCCAAAAATATTGGATAGTTTGATTGTTTCAAAATGGCGGCGGGCTCGCGATTGGCTAATTTTGTGGTCACGTGACCTGCTCTTCGCCAGGGTCTTCTTCGAGCCCACCCGCCATCTTGAAACCCTGAGGACGAGGTTGTCGTGCACCAATTACTCTTTAGTTTTTGTTTTGACTGAGAAAATATATCAAATAGTGTTTCATCAGATTTCCAAACACCTCGATTTTAAATATCGTCAAAAATACTCGGCTACGCGTCGTATTTCTCGGTGTTTGGAAATCGGAGGAAACACTGTCTCTCGTGTTTGATATATTCATTCGCTGGTGGTTAGGGGAACGTAGACAGACTGGATCGCGAATGCAGGTGACTCTCATGGCTCCCGGCCTCTTCCTATATACATGTAAGACTAAACTGATTAAATATCACTTTATTGTTGATCATAAATGACGAATTTTTCAAATGATTATTAAAAATTTGGTGAAATTTTCGCGAAATTTAATGCCCTTTCATTTTTCCGTGAAGTCGCGAAAATTAATTATTGCGAAACTGATGGCTCTGTCAATTTCGCGAAATAAAATACGCGCGAAAATTAGTGAGATAAGGTAACACATTACAGTTGATAAATGAAAGCTCTTCACATTTCACATCAACATGTATGCACCAAAGTCGAAATAATCCTACAGATCTGGTCCTTTTATTTTCAGTCAGTCATACATACAACTACTACAGATGCTATTGTTATCTTATGCAAAACACCCTTTCTAAATATATTGTTTTTGTTTCATGCACGTACGGCCATCCATTTATCTTATATTTTCACCTGATGGCAATTAACTGATCACAAGAATTTGCAACTGTCAAATATTCCTATATTTTGTCTAGAACTTAGCATAATTGGTCCTAAATTTACCAGCCTAAATGACGCGAGTTGTTTAGTTTGTTTGTTTAATTATCTAGAGCGGTGCTCATTTCAATTGAACACCCACATTACAGATAAAAGCTCTTTATATTTCACATCAGCCTATGCACCAAAGTCGAAAATCAACTAGAATACACTCCGAAATGCATGTTGAATCAAACCGAATAGCGAAAAAAAGTTAAAGTAACAGCCGAGAACCTGTTGTTACAGACTGTTTATTCTGATAACCAACTTTCAAAACAGTTGTCCTATCTTAAGCTTAACATCTACATAGCATTTTATAATTAGAGTATAGTCTTTTCTCTTTTTTTTTCTTTCTTCGCTAAGCTGCTTTCCGTTCTACACGGCGTTTTACTAATTCTTGGACTTGGACTAAACTGTCCTTACCGACCCTAAAAGTGCGGTACGTGGGCGACAAGCGTCATTTTAAAGCCTGGCATTTGAATTTGAATTTTACAAAAGCATGCAACTAACTGCCCCGCTCAGTTTTAACTAACAACGGTCATTTTTATACACATTCTAACATTTCCTTATCTGTGCTATCAGCATTCTGGCACGACTTTTATTAAATAATTTTTAAAAATGTTTAATTATATAAATTGTTTCAGTTATTTCGTAACATCGAATTATGTTGGGCCGCAGATATTTACAACAGTTAGTCTTTTCTAAAGCGTTTTTCCGGATGGAAATATCCGTTCCTTTAGGCTTTATCCAAAATTAGGCATTCATTCAGGAACAGTGAGTTCGTGGAAAATGGCCAAAATAAACACTGACTTGCCTGAAAACTGAGGAAACAGCCATCTGTCGTTTAGACGATTGTATATATATTCTTTGTTGGCAACAAAGAATATATATACAATCGTCTAAGCGACAGATGGCTGTTTCCTCAGTTTTCAGGCAAGTCAGTGTTTATTTTGGCCATTTTCCACGAACTCACTGTTCCTGAATGAATGCCTAATTTTGGATAAATTTGCGACAGACCCAGCTAGCGGTGAAGCGGCCACTTTATAGACAACTTCAATAAAGAACCTGAGGACTTCAATTGCATGTTCTCTGTTACAACAGTTAGCTACAGTTGGTAAAAGTCAGGCAAGACCGTGTCTCAGTAATTCTGTTCGACTAGCTTCTCAGTTCATCTAGGCCACGGGTTCACATATGAGTTTGTGAAAAAGAAGTCTTGACGTTATTTGCAACAACGGTGTTCGTTTAAATGAACCCATAGTGGACTGAATTAATCTTTTCCTTCTTGCCTTTTGTATCGTGCTATATATGTTCACTCGATTCCTCCTCCGTTGGCAGTTGTCTATATATATAAATGGTGAATTAAACAAGGTCTTGTACTTCAGGTTACGTTGACAACTGGATGCGGTGAACTATAAGTCTCGATAAGTCCGGCATGCATGCAGTGTTTCGTAAGAACAGATACAGTGCTACTGTAGGGATCACAACGACGGCATAAAGAACCCGCGCCGGAAACAAATTCTAGACGCAGTTCTAAACTCTGTTGCCGATTGTCTTACATCTCAACCCCAACAACAGGCGAGGGCTAGCTAGGCTGTGCGGAAACGCACAAAGTACTCCACTGTGAAATTTACTTATTCGATTCAAAACAACAGTTTAATTGTCTGATTGTGTTCTTCACTTCTTGCTTCACTTCATGATCTTCCAGGTAACGAATCGGGTTCAGAGATGAGTTTAAATAAACAAGATACATTGCCATTTGAAAATTAACCCATGAAAATTCCATACGTCGGTCTTCCGGCCCGACATCGTTATGATAATAATATTTTTGTTAATGTTATAAAGGACATATTAAAGATAGCATAGAGTGGTTTCGTAATAAGGCCAATGCAAAGATCAGTGACCGCCAAACATCGAAAGAAAAGTTTTGTTAGAGGATAAATAGAAGTCACTTTATGAAGAGCAATAAGGATCAGAGCATTGCCCAGAGATGCGGTGATGGAGAGAAAAATGTTCAAGGCTGCGAGAAATGCAGCAATAGCTCTGTCTGCTGGTAAGAGTTGCGCATCGAATGTGTAGTTTCCATCTCCAGCAGTAATGTTCGCCATTGTTCTCTGTGTTCAGCACTTAGCTTGTAAGTAAGTGGAGCTTACTAATACAGCGCTAATACTCTACCAAGTGAAGACGTAAACGGTGAGCTTTTGGTTGGGGAATCAGGCAGTTGTATGTTCATAATTCTTGTTTGACTTGCTTATCAATTTCCATCCGCAGCACTTGGCTTTCTGTTAGAATTTTCTAGTTTATGCCTTATCATTCATGAGTGGCCTTTAATAATATTAGTCCAGATTAATCAACGTTAATGAAAATGCGTTATTTTTTCTTGACTCTGCCGTATACAAATTATTTGAGATGAACCACACGCGAGCTATTACAGCGTTGGGTATATTTACGTTTCCTCGAATAAATCCATTAGAAAAAAATCGCTAACAAAGTTCACACGTTCACAACAAATGCGAAACTACTTACTTTCACGGTACGAACGGCACCAATCAGCTCAGTCGACGACAAACGCCGGATTTCTGCGTCGTGTGAGTGCTTTTAATCTGTGTTTATTACTTACTCTCAGGTGAAAGGCCTTGCTTCTGTCGCCATTAGCTGAACAGAAACAGCTTTTGCAGCTGCCCTAATATGTATATTTTTAAAATTAAAGTGACATTTTGTAGGTGTGGTAAAATAAATAAATTATAACTTATTAGACGCTTGTTTTATTATTTATTATTCTACTATTACGTCATTTCACCATATAAGGTCACGAGAACACGTAAAATATGCCACGGTATTGACTAGTTGAACAGAGCGAATACGGAGAATAGCATAATAGTCGGGAAATTTTGCAGTAGAATAATAAATCCCTTATTCGATGGTTTAACATATAATACGAGCGGACATTTTGCTCATTGCTCGCATATTTCCTCGCCCGGGGCTCGGAAAAATACTACGCAACTCGCAAAATATCCGCGCGTATTATATGTTAAACCATCGAATAAGGTGTATATATTTTAACGAGTCTGGCAGTAAATTCTAATAAGAGATTTATTATACAATGTTTTTTCTTTCTTGAAATCCGGACTTGTTTCCAGCTTTTTCGCGTGCAGAAGGAATAAGTATTTTTAAATCAACTCATGAACACGCTTGGCTTCAAAATAGAACTTATTTTGAATGACCGTCCCAAATAGAGTATGACATCGTTGAAAATACCAGTTAAACCAGTTAAAAAACCGGTTATACGTTAATGAGAATCGACAGCATTTTATTCAGCTAAGACAATAGCCACATATTTAATATATCCACAGCTATTTAAAGAGAATCCACAGCATTTTATTCATGAGTCTAAGACAATAGCCTATAACATCACCGATTTAATTTATTCCACAAAAAGTTAATTAAATCCGCAAAAAAGAGGAGTAAAACATGCGCCCTATAATACTTACAATGAAAACTTCCCGCTAATTTGTGGAAATAGAAAAGTAAAAGAAAGACGGTAGCAAGAGAGGATGATCTAAGAGAACACATCCCCATGCCCCATGATAGATTTTTCAATCTATTTTTAGCTTCGCTTTAGCTTTAACGAACCCCGATTTAACGAAATACCCGATATAACGAACACAATCTAGAAGCCCGAATGTAAAATCTACTCCGATATAACGAATAAATGTCATCACGCCACAGAATATGAATAATCGACTACAGTAAAATATTTTAATTCTCTAAGAAAGTTGTCAGCAGTCCATTACAGTCATACATGTTGCTAAAAATAACACTGTCGTGGCCATCTAATCGGCTTTATCTTCTTTGTCTTTAATCAGTTAACATTAAGGCAAATTAATTATTAACTATACCCCGATTTAACGAAGTTTTTGGTCAGTTTTCAACAAATTCGTTATATCGGGGTTCTCGATTTAACGAAACCCCCGATTTAACGAACCAATTTCCCCAGTCCTTGGCACTTCGTTAAATCGGGGTTCCACTTTACTACTACAGATTATCTTATGCCACAACACGCAGCTAGTCTAAATTGTTTTTGTTTCATGCACGTACGGTTATTCCGGTTATCTTATATTTTCACCTGATGGCAATTAACTGATCACAAGAATTTGCAACTGTCAAATATTCTTATATTTTGTCTAGAACTTAGCATAATTGGCCTTAAATTTACCAGCCTAAATGACGCGAGTTGTTTAGTTTGTTTGTTTAATCATCTAGTGCGGCGATCATTTCAATTAAACACCCACATTCAGCAGATGATAAATGAAAGCTCTTTATATTTCACATCAGTATATGCACCAAAGTCGAAATAATCCAACAGAACTGGCGAAAATCAACTAGAATACACTCCGAAATGTATGTTGAATCAAACCGAACAGAGACCGGACCAGTTGAGAAATTAAAAAAGTTAATGTAACAGCCGAGAACCTGTTGTTACAGACTGTTTATTCTGATAACCAACTTTCAAAACAGTTGTCCTATCTTAAGCTTAACATCT